>OU896712.1:33859927-34228157 GCA_918026855.4 Phaedon cochleariae | reverse complement strand
GGAGGCGCCACCTACTTTTTAGTCATTTTAAATGTTTTCACAAAACACATTGCCTTGTACCCAATGAAAAAAGTTACTGCGTGCGCCATGGTCCACCGCGTAACTAAGCAATATTTTCCTACCCACGGTGTGGTCAAAAGAATTCTTCATGATAACGCCACGCAATTCACCTCCAAATTGTGGAAGGATACCTTCAAAGCGCTCGGGGTCCACCTCGTATACATTTCTGTCCGTCATGCCTCAGCGAATCCGTCAGAACGTTGTATGCGGGAAATTGGGCGAATTTTCCGCACCTACTGCCACGATCGCCACTCCAAGTGGGCTATGGACATTAACAAATTTGCGGACTTTTTAAATTCAGTTGTCCACGAGTCTACTGGATTCTCAGCAAACGAATTACAATTCGGAACACACCGAATTCGACTTTTGCCTGAGGAATATCGTGCTTCTACAGGGGACGACGAGATTCCACATGCCGAAAAGCTTATATTGGCCGAAGCCACTTTCCGTTCTAGGGCCGAGCGCCGGGCCATATCGCATCCCGGGCGGTCGTACCAGCGCTTTCGGCCTGGAGATTTAGTTTTACTCAAAGCGAACAATATCTCGTCTGCGCTCCGCGCGGAGACCCGAAAAATGTTGTTATTGTTTGAGGGGCCTTATCGAAATATTAAGTAGTGATGTATACATCTTGTCACATATGGAAGAAGATCGCGAGCGTGAAATGTTTCATGCTAGCCATATAAAAAGGTATTACCTCCCGCCATGAATTTCCGAAACCTTTCGTAATTCATGTTAGAGGGGGGACGAAGATGCGTAACAGAACCATTTTTCCTGTCCACCACGACGAAATCATCAAATTTGTATACGGCCTGAATGTATGTACGATATTTGTGTTCGTCCCATCACTTTTCGTTTACCCTCGTATTTTGGAGTCCCCGCGTTTAGGAGTTTTTATATACACGGTGTTTTTGTGGTCGAGGCGCTAAACGCCAGCATGCCCAAGGCTGTTGTTTATTCATTCCTAGCACCTAGTGAACTTTCAACTTTGTGCCGATTGGATATATAATGATTATGTGGAAGGAATTTCGCCTGGTGGTATATCACACCGCGTACAAATGAATGAATTACGGGTTGCCTAAGTGGTTCGAGAATACCCTATATGGTAGAGACAATTATAGGTATCTTGCGCACCCCGTCTATATCACAAAAAAGTGTGGCAAAAAGTAGTTTTCATGTTCTCGAATTTTCGAAACGCCGGTATGATTCACTATCAGTGAACCTCCATCATCGTGTGGTCCATTAACTATTCATTTCGGATTCATATAGTGAGTGCTTTTGGTCAAAAAGTGCAAATACCAGGTTTCCTGATATTTGGAGATTGTGCCTGTATTCATTATAGGTGAGTTTTGTGATTTTTGTACAGCCTCATTAACTAGTATAAGGATTTGCACGTGATTTCGGCAAAGTCGTAGTCCTAACATAGGTATTATTCATTATAGATTCCAGATAAGTTTCCCAACGATCAACCCTGTATATTCCATCAACGCATCACCTGTAATAAAATACTCTTGAACCGGAACCCCGTAGCAGGACTTTCATTTCAACCCCTGAGATCAACCCCGTTTCGTAACAACTTCTATCACTCCAGCTAGCAGCCAGTTAAGGGGTGGAACATTATCCTCTTTCACCAGAACCATCATATTTTCTTTTAAATTCCCGACAGATCTGAACCATTTTGGACGATTTTGTAATTGGTTCAAATACTCGGTAGACCATCGTTGCCAGAAATGTTGTTTTATTTGAGAACAGTGCTGCCATAGATTCAATCTATTTTCTGAGATCTGAGTTACTTTCAGCTCAGGAAGAGATGATGCTGATGAACCCAATAGAAAATGCGCTGGAGTGAGACAGGTCAGATCATTCGGATCTGATGATATGGGACACAGGGGGCGTGAATTTAAAATACTTTCAATTTCAGCCAAAATTGTTGATAGTTGTTCAAACCTCAAGAGTGTATTTCCTATTACTCTGCGTAAATGGTATTTTGTCGATTTTATACCTGCCTCCCAAAGGCCTCCCCAATGCGGACTATTTGGAGGAATGAATTTCCATTTAATTTCTTCATCAGAAATATAGTCTTGGATAGTGTCATTTTTATCAGACGAATTAAAAAACTTGTATAGCTCGTGAAGATTATTATTTGCACCCCGAAAATTAGTAGCATTATCGCTGAATAATATTGTTGGTTTGCCTCGGCGTGCTATAAATCTTTTCAGAGTCATGAGAAAAGCTTCCGTAGTCAAGTCAGAAACTAGTTCCAAGTGAATAGCTTTCGTAGTCATGCAAACAAAAAGAGCAATATATGCTTTGGAAGTACACACAAAAAAAGAATCTCTTGTATTGAGCATGACTGCATTGGTCCAAGAAAATAATTTGTTTGTATATAACGAAAGAGATGATAATCTTGTTCCAAAACAATGATTTATTCAACAACTCTCTTGTAGGAAAATCAAGATATGCATGGTTGGAGACGTTTGTTATGTTGAAGTGAGAATTGAAATAATTCAGATTGACAAAATCATTTACTTATTTCAGGAAAACCATAATTTTGAGATATGGAATCCAGCCACCAAATGAAAACAATCATTTTCTCAATTTGCAACTATGGATTACTATTATTGAGAATTGTTCTATTTCATTTCAAAATGAACGATTTATTTAAGTCAAAATTCCGTAAATTTTCAATGAACACATTGATATTTTCGATCCGAATTTATATGTTTTTTATAATGAGTATTGAGCTCATTCTCTCCAATGGAACTATTTTCTTGTATCAAAATATTGACTGCTTGGATAAAAATATAATAATGTTTTTGATTCAAAACTGTGAATGATTCCTAATGAGATAACTAAACGCCACAGAATATTTGTGAAGAAATATATATTTGTTCCTTTAGTTGACAATAATCCCATGTATAGGTATGTACATCTTGGATCAGTATTGTCCATCAAGACCCCAAATGGTTATAGAATAATCACATGCCTTGATTTCGTCTTCTTGAAGTTTCGCTGGAAATGATAACGGTTACAAACAATAAGATAAGTATTATGATCGATTAAAAACTCACCTCTATTATATGTTATATCGTGACTCCAGTAATATCATGCCTTCTGGAAGATATCGGGTATATAGATTCGAGATACTCGGCAGGAAACTTTCTCTCACCTAATGTCAAGATCTTCTCAAGTCTTTGCAATTCATTTGTAGATAATACTTCTTCATTCATCAACCAGTCGTCATTTTGCTACAAAAAAAATTTCGAATGAATTAATAAGCATATTTTCATAGCAGGATACTACTAAGTCCCTGTTATTTTGATTGAAAAATTGTTGATTCACTCACAATGACTATCGATATTTGGAAAGGTACCTACTTACCAAGGGAATTCAATGTTATACTTTCACCAGCTCTCTACAAGTTCTGCATTTGTTAGATATTTATATTCCAAGACATTTCCACCTATACACACTCGATAAAACATTCAGAATTTTCAAACTTCGCAGCTCAATGCCGTTTCGCCGTTGTGGGCCTGTCATAATGATGTGAGCATGGTCAATAATGATTGAAGACTGAGGCCTGAGCTTTGGCAACAGGATTGCTTACCCTTGATTTCCGAGGGCATATTATTTTCTTCCAAATAAATACCTATTCATAGACTTGAATCAAGTAAATGAAGTATTGAATCAAAATGTGGCTTCTTCAATAAGAGAAATTATTAATATCATCAAGTTCATCAAGTTGAAGATATTATATTCCTTTCATTTGAGAAAATTGATATTCATATCTTTGAATCAAGTAAATATGGCATTGAATAAAACTATCAGGAGTCTTCGATTTGATGAAATTATAATACCAATATAATGAAATTAGAATGCTTCATCTGAAGAAATAATTATTTATATTTTTGTTTCAAGAAAATGGCGTATTGCCTTAACATATTAGGTTTTTGCAATTCAAGAAAACTGAATATGTCATTCGATGAAATGGACATTCTTTGATTTGAAGAAATGTATACTTATATTCTTGGATCAAGCAATAAATTTATTGAAACAAAATACTACGCTTCTGCGAATTGAAAAATCGTTTTGATTGAGTTGAAGTAATTAATTTAGTAATTCAATAATTACATTCTTGGTTTGAGAATATATTTCAATAATATGACACTATTCTATTGAACATACCAGATTTCTCGACTCAAAAGAATATGCTCAATTCAAAGAAGATATACAATTGAATTTTCAAGAGAATGGGTTTTCTCATTCGAAGAAATTTTTTTTCTGTGTGTAGTAGTTTTACGAAGTTTTGTTTCTCTTATTGAAATAGGACCTCCAAAATCGATGCCAGTCATTTGAAAAGGTCTAGTCACATTTACTCTTTCAGTCGGTAAATTACCCATTAATTGCTCTGATATTGAAGCTCTGAGTCTATGACATACGATGCAGTACCTAATTATCTTCTTAATTTGTCTTAGACCATCAATTGGCCAATATTTCAATCGCAAGTTGGCCAGTACTGTTTGTGCACCTGCATGATGGAGTTTGTTATGTTCATATTTAATCAGCAATTGAACAACGTGCGATTCTGTGGGTAATAAAATCGGGTGTTTTTGCTCAAAAGGAATGTGAGCGTTAGATAGTCTTCCGCCTACACGTAAAATCTCTTTGTCATCTAAGTAGGGATTGAGTGATAATATGGAACTATTTTTGTCAAGTGACTTATACTTTTTTAGTATGTGAATTTCTACTGAAAAATATTCATTTTGAACACACTTCAAAATAACTTGCGTAGAATTTGAAATTTCCGATACGGAAAGGGGTCCTGAAAATCTTTTTGATGAATTCCTAATATTGTTTATGAATCGCAAACAATATGCGATAGATCGACGGAGTCGTGAGAGATTTGAAAATCTAACAAATAATGAAGAAATGTCAGAATTCACTTCATTTAATAATACTAGTTTTTCTTCAGGCTGTGGAATATCAGATTTCGATTTGAAATTCTTATCTAAATTCAAATGAAGGTTCAGAAGAATATTTGGTCCGTTCCACCATAGGTTTGAATTTATAATTTCAGAGGGATCAAGACCGCGAGAAATATAATCTGCAGGATTTTCTTTGGAAGAAATGTAACGCCATTTACAATTGACAGTCAGTTCTTGAATTTCTAATACCCTATTCGCTACAAATATATGCCAACGCGATGGGGTAGCATCTATCCAATTCAGAACAATTGTTGAATCTGACCATAGAATTATATTTGAGAATTTAAGTGAATATATAGAGCGAATTTTATGGATTAGTTTGGCGAGTAGAAGTGCTCCGTTCCACCATAGGTTTGAATTTATAATTTCAGAGGGATCAAGACCGCGAGAAATATAATCTGCAGGATTTTCTTTGGAAGAAATGTAACGCCATTTACAATTGACAGTCAGTTCTTGAATTTCTAATACCCTATTCGCTACAAATATATGCCAACGCGATGGGGTAGCATCTATCCAATTCAGAACAATTGTTGAATCTGACCATAGAATTATATTTGAGAATTTAAGTGAATATATAGAGCGAATTTTATGGATTAGTTTGGCGAGTAGAAGTGCTCCTGCGAGTTCTAATCTTGACAAAGTCAAAATTTTGAGCGGTGCAACTCGACTTTTTGAACATATCAAGGTCGATGAAACTTTATCATTTATATAAACTGCTCTTATGTAAATACATGCTCCATAGGCAGCAAGACAAGCATCAGAGAAACCGTGTAATTCTAATCTAGACATTTCAGTTGAGGTGAATATCCAACGGGGTATTTTAAAATTTTTCAAAATATCGGAATTTCTAATATATTTACACCATTCGTCATTCAATTCAGTAGGAAGAATTTCATCCCATTCAATTTTCTCAGCCCATATTTTCTGCATCAGAATTTTTCCAACAAGAATTACAGGGCCTACTAGTCCTAAGGGATCGAACATCTGTGCGATTATTGGAAGGACTTGTCGTTTAGTTGGGTAATTATGATATTGATTAGGATTTAGTGGTGCAGAAATATTGAATTCATCAAACTTCGCGTTCCATGAGATACTGAACACCTTATTAGATACATTTTCGTTGTTGAAATGTACGTTACTCATATCTTTTTGATGATGACCGTTCAAAACTGAAAGGTTATTAGAGCACCATTTGTGAGGTTCGAAACCGGCTGACTGCAATACAGTGACTAAATCAGAATATAATTGCATCAGAGCCTTTTCAGAATTTGAACCACTCAGTACATCATCCATATAAGTTTGTTTCAAGAGAGCCTCGGCAGCTAAAGGAAAATTATTTTCATCTTCAGTGGCTAGTTGTACTAAACACCTAGTAGCCAGAAATGGAGCACTACTCGTTCCGTAAGTGACGGTTTGTAGTTCAATACATTGGAGTTGATTGTCTGGATGATCTCTCCATACAATATTTTGTAAATGTAGGTGACATGGATTTATTCGTATTTGCCTATACATTTTTTGTATATCGCAAGTAAGTGCAAATTTGAAAGTACGAAATCTACATATGATATCAAACAGATCAGGTTGCACAGTGCATCCTTTTAGCATAATATCATTCAGAGATATTCCAGAAGATGTTTTCGCAGATGCGTCGAAAACTACTCTTAGTTTTGTAGTTGTAGCACTTTCTCTTATCACACAGTGATGAGGTAAAAACACCCTATGTGGTTTTGCAGTTTCTAGTATGTCAGAATTGTGGAAAGGAACGTATTTGCCATGTCCTAGATTAACATATTCATCAATGAAACTTATATTGAGAAAATAAATTTGAATCTTTTTGAAGTCTCCTTTCTAGAGATAAAAATCTTTTTGCCGCGATATTATATGAATCTCCTAACAAAGCGATATCAGATTCATTTTTGAATGGAATATTCACTTGAAATACTCCATTATCCAAGCGTTTTGTATTTTTCACAAATATGTTTTCGCATAACTTATCTTCAGGTGACATGAATTTCTTTAACGTGACTTCTTCCATTTGCCAAAACCGAGGGATTATTTCTTGAAAATCCAAAGTTGGCGCAAATAGAGCTATTTGCCTGCCTTGATCGCTATTTTTGGGTGCTGGACCACCAATTAGCCAACCAAATTTACTATTTTGGAGAGTGGGTAAGTTATTTCCTAATCTAAGGAATCCAGTGCTGATTATGTCGAAATAAATATCAGCTCCTATGAGCATGTCTATTTTTGATGGTTTATAAAATTCAGAATCTGCTAATTTATAATCTTTAGGAATCATAAGATGACTTTTGTCATCGACAGTTTGAGGGAGAGAACAAGTTATATTGTCTAAAACAGCACAACAAACTTTCATTTTGAAGTTTTCATCTAATTGAGATTGAATTGTTACATTTACCACTTCATTTACTTGTGTACATTTATCAGCTATTCCTGAAATATTGATGGGAAAATTACGACATTTATTCTTCAATTTCCGTGATACATTTGAAGTTATAAATGTTGTCTGAGAACCCGAATCCATGAGGGCCCTCACTCGTATTATTTTATTTTGATCTGACAATAAATTGATATTAGCTGTGGCTAAAAGTAACTGAGAATCATTTTTGTTCATGAGAAAACATGCATCATTTGTATTACTGAGTGAGTCTTCCGGAGTATATGTACAACCATTGACAATATCAGAGGTAATACTACTAACTTCGGGGACATCTTGTTTATCATTACTAGAAAGCGCACAATTCTTTGATTCTGTTTCTGACGAGCTATTTGAACGTGTAACATCCTTTTCTTCATGTAAATATGAGTGATGTTTGTCTGAACAGAATCTACACCCTGTAAATGTGCAACTATCAACTGTGTGTTTTGAGCCTAAGCAGTTGATACACAATTTATTCTTGGAAATGAACTGTCGCCTTTCTGACACTGGAAGTTGTGTAAACTTGAAACATTTATAGATGTTGTGATTGGTTAGGCTACAGAATAAACATTTTCTATTCATTGAAGGGTAAGTTGAAGATGAATTTCCATACCGAGAATTCTTGGAATATATCTGATTTTGATCATGACTGACATGTGTCACTCTGACTGATCCAGATTTATATTTATTTTCAGAAAATGAGACTGATTCTAGAGCAAGACTTCTTTTTTCTATGAAATCCAAAAATGATTTTAAATTGGGAGTGTAAAAAGTGGATTTTTCCAATTCATAAGTTCTGTGAGTCTGAAAATCCAGTTTAAGGTCCAGAGAAAATATAAATCAAAATGTGATCCCAATGTTCAACTGGGACCTTGAGATTTTTCAAGGAATTGTAATGTTGTTTAATTTGAGTTACAGAATCTCGCAGAAGCGGAGCGGTTCCTTTTTGAATATTTGGGATATCCAAAAGGGCTTTGATATGTGAGTTGATAATTACTAGTTCATTATTATATCTTTGCTTGAGTAAATCGATTGCAACTTCGTAATTATCATTCGAGACTGGTAAATCTTTAATCAAATGTAGGGGTTCATTTTTCAAACTACATTTCAAATACAGCAGCTTTTGTACTGCACTGAGTTGATTATTATTGTGTATCAATGCATTGAACAGATCTAAAAATGAATTCCATTCATCGTATTTTCCTGTGAAAGTTACAGATTGAGTGTTTGAAGTTTTCGATTGAGGAGAAGCGATATTTGATCTTACTTGGACAAGAGACTTTAATTTGGAAATGAGAGCAAAATAACGGCTTTCCTGATTATCTCGATCAGAGCACTGCGTCTCGTCCTCATCTTCAATGAGATCCTGATATTGAGTATATTCATCGAAAGATCTAATCAGATGACATTCTCTGACAAAAAAATTGGTTGACATCCATGTCAGGATTATTCTCATTTTCATTTACGAAATTTTCAATTCTTGTTATCGAAGATTTAGCACGAGCTCGTTTTCTAATAAGATCTTCCATGAAATAATTCTAATGACTTATCGAGTACAATTGATGAGATTGGAATGATACCATTTACAATCTTCTTGCAATGTTTTTGTTGAGATAAATCGAGAGAGAAAAATTTCACAGACTATAAATACACTGTGCGCGATGAGAATTCTTCTGAATCAGTGTTGGAGAACTAATATGAAGTATTCTGACCTTATTTTCCCAGAGAGTTACTTGCGTTGAATCAGAGATGGAGCATTCATTTCAGTTCGAGGATTGTGAAGGTGAAGATCAGCAGCGATATTAGGAGATGTAGAGTTTCTTCACTTTCAACTTCTTGATGCGTTTGAGCCAATAAGTTTCTTGAGAGTAACGAGAGTTCAAAATATCCGGTTCGTATGGGCCAATGATGGGGACTGTGCCCTTTTCTTGTATGAGCGTGAATGAGCGGAGAGTGGACTGTATAATATCTTGATTGAGATTTTCGAGAGTTTGCTTGATTCCAATTGTGGGGTTAAGGAATACTTGCGAGAGAGACTGTCTTCATGTAGGTATATTCTAATTTAATTCGTGCGAATATACAACTATACAAATACTTAATATAAAACTAGGTTTTATATGACATATTTCTTCATGTCGACAGACAGTGATTAATTTATTTTTTTCTATAGAAACATTGAAAAATCGACGAAACGCACTGCTCTGATGTAGAGGTAACTTCGAAGAAGTAACATAATAAATATGAAACAATAATAAAATGTTGAACCTCAACAACTACATTTGACGCTTTCTGAAATTGAATTTACGCTTTCTGTGACTATTCTGAAATTAAATTGACGCTTTCTGAAATACATCTGGAAAAGGTGTAGTAACCAAATACATGCGACCAATCAATCTGAAATGAAATAATCATCATCATCAACCAGGTGACAACGGAACTTTCCGCGATAACTTCAGGATCCTCCTGCAAGGTGCCAAAGATCACTACCTATAAGCTATCTTCACGGGAAATACTCTCTAGAGTCGTCCGAAAGAAATCTCGGAGATCTCTCCTCACATTTGAAATAGTACTCATTATTATGGATTGAGCTTTCACGCTGGGTTGATAGTTGCGCAATACCTGGTAACAATGTCGTGCCAAAACTGCACATCGAAAAATACTAGTAGTAGTAACTTTCGAAATGGGCGAACCGCGTTATCGATTTGAGTTGGCAAAGCTGTCCACTGATGCCAGATTTATTTGACATTTCTAGAAGCGATTTGTTGTGATCAGCTGATCTCTGTGAATTATTCATCACTCCATCACTGACAATTTGTACTTTCAAGGAGTTGTTTGTGATTTGTGTGGATCATAGGTGAAACTCGATTTATTCAGAATGCCTAAACCATCGAGTGCGGAGGCGCAGAAGATGGTGGTATCCTTGATACAATATTTCGAAAATGAACGTGATAACGATGGCCCAATACTTCCAATGACTGCTGTGAGAGATGTAAGTTGAATGATGATATTGATAATGATATTTTGTGTTGTCCGAATGATCCAAGTATGATTTGTCTGAATTACAGAGAGAAGCTGCTGCATTAAAAATAAGTATCACTATACTGTATGGAGAATATCTGCCAAACAGGAACATGGTTATGATTTCGCTGGCCCCAAAAAGAACAAACAAAGAGAAAACCCCATTCTAATGATGGTGAACAAGTCGCAATTAGGAATTGTATCTATGACATGTATAAGAACAGTAAGTATTTTCACTGGAAATTAATGATCATTTTAGGTAATACCTGTGTGTTTGATTTCGAATAGAGGAACACATCACATTAAAAACATTGAGAGATAAATTTGCTGAACGTTATCTTTTCAATGGAGGCATCACATGTCTCTGGAAAGTGTTGAAAAATATTGGCTTCAAGTTCAGGAAACATGATCCACGAAGAGGAATGATGGAACTACCTCACATTGCAGTGAAGCGTATTACGTTCCTGCAGACATACTGCCAATTGAAAAGATTAATGAAGGTTTGAGATAATTTGTTTTTCTTGATGAGAAATGAGGATGGTATACTAGGACTCTCGTGGCGAGACTCCAATGTCAAAAGTGTGAGAGAAAAAAACAAAGAAGGAGGTTCCAGTTATTTTTTATGATTATCATGAATAAATATAAATTGAATTATGTGATTCATATGAGATTCATCGTCCTACATGCTGGATGTGAAGACGGATTCATTCCTGGTGCAGAATTAGTATTTTCTTCAAGAACTAAACATGAAGATTAACATGAAGATTACCATGAAGAAATGAACCAGCATAACTTCCTCCACTGGTTTGAAAATCAATTGATGAAAAATTTGGAAAAACCTTCCACAATTGTTATGGATAATGCCAGTTACCACAGTAAAATAATGAATAAAATTCCCTCTGCAGCCTCAAAAAAAAACAGACATTCAAGAATGGCTAGCCAACAACAGAATTCAGTTTGGCTATGGAATTCTGAAGCCACAGTTACTGAATTTGGTCAAATTGTAGGCTATACAGGGTGTTCCGTTGGGAAATGGAAATACTTCAACAGTGAATAGAGATGACCAAGGTGGTTCTGAATATACCATATATGTTGGGTCTTACATGTGTCTTTATGGAGATATAGGTTGTTTTATCAATTCTGGTCATTTCTTTGGAGGCTCATGGCATAAGAACCACGTGTTTTTCCACTGCTACCCCATTGACTTGTAAATCCGTCAGTAAAAAATTCCAAGCCAAAATTTTGCTATTAAATGGAATAAAATGAGTTGTATTTCCGTTTCCCAACGGAACACCCTGTATAATTACTGAAATTAGTTATAAAAAAAACTTGACTTATTCAAGATTCAATAAAATACATATGACATTTTTCACACAGAAATTACTCTGTTAGAATATGTGTGTTTCATTAAAATTTGTGTAAATTTGATCTTTTTTGGAGTTTTCCAATCAAGATGGATTTTCTTCCAGTAAGGGCCAAGTAGATTTGATATATAAAAATATTCTATAGAGCTAAAATATTCTTTAATTTCTAGGAACAAGCCACCCCCTGTTTTTATGGCAGACACTATTGTGTAATGAAGTGTTTTTGACCAGCTTCATTACTAGACTGGTTTTGATTAATATCTAAGTAACCTGAGACTGATTCTACTTGAATTTCACTTGTTCGAAAGCTCCAAACCTGAAAACCTGAGAGAGCTGATGAGTAATGCATTGATTCCTGACTTCCCAAAGCTTTTCCCCTAAAAACACCAGTACATCCTAGGGACTTCCCATGGACGTCCCTGATTTTATACTAGGACATCCCAGGGATGTCCTTTGTCGGGACAACAACGTACATACTAGGGATGTCCCAGGGACATCCGCTGGTCGCTAAAAAAGGAATCCAAGGGATGTCCTTCTGGTACGTCCCTGGGATGTACCAAGTACGATGAAAGGATATCCCTAGGACGTCCCAAGGATATCCCAGGGACATCCTTTCGACAAAATACAAAAAGATGCAGGTCGAGTAGGGATTGAACCCGGGACCTTTGGCTTATCATGCACGCACCTTGCTCCATTGGCTATCATGCCTCCTGAAGATTTACGTACTAAACAGATCTATAAACAGGACTTAACTACAGAAACCTGAATAAATACAACTTTATTAGGAATTGGGTATAATTATTATCATTCTTGGGTGTTTAAAAATGAGGGGCATTATGCATGTACGATTTCTGTCTGCGAGAAATGTTAATTTCTTAAGAAGTCCTGAGACTTGATTCTTTATTTTCATTACAATCATTTTCCGAGAGAGAAACAAACATTTTCGAAAAAATTCAACTCAATAGTTTGATGAAATTCAATGACTCTGATGTGAATGGATATCAGATACTCCAGGGACACGAATAGGATAACCTAGGGATGTACCGGGCGGGATGTCCACTGGACAACCACTGCAGGACATCTCCTGGATGTCCCAATCATGTCCTTGTACCGCGGGACAAAAAAGGGACGTACCTAGGACATCTCTGTGTTGTTAGGGTCCTGATAGTTAACTCTGATAAACATCATTACAACCCTAGAGACTTCAATATTTTCCAACCTTTTGCTTATGATATGTAATTTGATTGAATTATTTATCAGTTGAAATGATGGATGTTTACCTGGTCATAACTTTTTTGTTAGTGGATATTTTCCAGTCAAATTCATTCAGTAGCATGAGCAAGGGTAGTAGATTCTGACCCTGTGCCCATTCAGGGTTAACTATAATTTTTTCCGCATTTTTGTGAGTTTAAGAACATGTGCTTTTGGATGATAGTTCCTGCAGCCATAGTTGAGGATTCCGACCAATAAGAACCAAGGATCGAGCTGTCCTTGGATCGAGGTCAAGAGGGGAATATAAATACTGAAGACAGCTAAGGGATCATTCTCTTCTCTAAGCTCTAATAGACTCTACACTAGCTGCTCGACTTGCTCTCAGTTCTCTTGCTGATCTCTTAGTGCTCTCATAGTTCATCCAAAACCAAAACCAAGAGAGCCCTCACTCCTGAGATTCTTGTGAGGAAACCGCCTCCGGATCTACCAGATAATTCTGAACCACATGATCCTCCAGATAGTCCAGAAACAACTCCAGATAATCCAGAAACACACCTCCTGATAGTCCTGAAACTCCTGACCTGAGTTTTCCATGTGAAGGGAAACCTTACCACTGCAACGAACAATTTGATGGGACATCAGACCCTGTAGATTTCCTGGAAGGCCTGGAGGAGATTGGTAATGTGAAGAAAATCAAACCAGACCAGCTTCTGGAAATGCTAACTGAAGTATTAGAAGGAAAAGCTCTATTATGGTACCACTGTAATAAAGTTCACTGGAATTCCTGGCCAGCTTTCAAAGAGTGTTCCCAGATAGCATACTTTCCGTTTCGATATCATGAACAGCTCCAGATTGATATCATCCAGAGGGAACAAAAAGTTGAGGAATCAGCTAGAGATTATGTGATAGATATGCAGACAATGATCCGAAGACAAGGCTCTCTAGATAAAACACAAGGATTGACTTGGCTATACTGGAAATTACTGCCAGACTACCGCCTGCACATATCAGAAAGACTGATTTCCAGGATGTATCATTACTAATCACTGGGGTTATGGAATATGAAAGCCTGAGAAAAGAGATATACCAAACCAACCAGGGTTATCACTACCTGCCACCTCTCTCACCTGTGTCATTTTGTCCAGCACCGATTAGGTATGAAGAACCTTGTTCTAGGTCATATACCCAGAAGGGAAAACAAAATATAGGACTGCAAGGTCACATGAGTAGTGCCTGCAGACACCAACCAAAAATATTTTGTTCCAGATGTGGCCAGAGGGATGTTTTATCCCGTGATTGTGTATGTCTCCCTCCAGACAATTCAGAGAATCCAGTACTCATTGAGTTTCCCGATAATCCAAACAGTCCTGAAAATTCAATTAATCCAGAACATCCAGGGTATCCAGAGCATCCAGAAATTCCTGAAAGTAGAGATCCGGGATATTCAGCACAGCCAGTGGGTGTAGAAAATCTAGATTATCTAGAACAAGCATTCAATCCTGATATTCCAGAAATTCCAGACTTATATTATCTTTCAGAGAACCCGTATGTTACAGAAGATCATGATGAACTAGAAGATGTGGGTAGAGCATTTATTCCAGATGATCCAGATTTTTCATATTTTCCAGAAAAGCCAGATTATCCAGTTTCATCAAGGTGTCCTGTTGATTTAGATAACGAAGGAAGTCCAGGAAATACAGATTATTTGATAGAAAAGTCAAATTATCCAGAAGATCCAGAGTATCCAGATTTTTTCAGGAATCCGAATTTCCTCCGTTCACCAAACTGTCTTGTTGGTACAGAATGTATAGGAAATCCAGATATTCCAGGAATTCCAGAGATTCCAGAGATTCCAGATTTTCCCGAAATTTCAGATTTTCCAGAAATTCCAGTCCAGATGGAATTTAGGTTCTGTAATGAGGTCCAGACTGTCAAAGAAGTGACAGAAATCATTACAGAAACCGGTACCTACTAGTAATACAATGAATAGAAAGTGTTCCAGGAACAGAAATAGGAAATTCGGTCGGACAATTTCCTATCACCCCGTTCTCCAGCTTGAAAACAGCAAGAGGCATCCGCAGCTATGAATTCCGACGAGTCCTGTTTCCGGAATTCTGGTGTTGAAGCAGTCCGACTCGCCTCTGCTTCAAACTTGTCTTGCCCTGTCTCCCATTCTTTCTACTTGTCAGAAGTTAGAAGGATTTGTTGGAAATGTGGGAACCCTGGTCATCAAAGGAAAAATTGCAAGTGGAAAGCAAGAATTTTTCCAGATCACTTTGTTCCAGCAACGTCCGAATTAGAGCCGTCCTGTCCAGAAATCCAGACGTTGTAAGTATAGATGTTAATAATTTTTTTTTGACTGTTACAAATCCTGTTGTCCTGTTTAGATATGGATTACATTCAGGTCCTGCTGTAGATATCCTGAGTGGATGTAAGGTGATTTCCACCATGCGGGGATGTCCTTAACCCCAACATGGCGCGTCCCAATGGCTGATAGGGAACTTCCTGCCTAGCAGGAAAGGTGTCTAATATACTGAATAAACACCCGCGGATCAACGAAGGACATGATATAGGGCAGCGGCTATATCATTACTAGCTTTGGTTATGAGGGATCATTTTCCTCATAATCAAACTAGATAGATAGAATCTACCGCGAATTTCAGGCTTCGCTCAAGGTGTTACGCGACCCGTGCCGAGGGGTATACGACATGTATGGTAGCTGTGCCTGAACCAAACAGCTATCGCTCACGGAGCCTCTAGGATACCAGGCGACCCACTAAACATGAAAACATAACTTAAACATAAATGTTATATTACATTGTTACTTTGTGAAGTTATTCAGAGAGATGCATAATGTCACAGATACATTGTGGGAATAGGCTTTTGTGCCTCTTTTAAATATTACAATGTAATGTTGATAGTAAATATTGTATAAATATATCAGGAATCACATAAAATCGATGTTACTTTATAATGTATATTCAATGTTACTGGATACATCTAAACAATATTGTATTTTAACATTCTAATCATTTTCTAGGAGTTTTTATAGGTTATGTCTATTTTGTCTGGAATCATCAAGACAATCATCTAAATGATCTTCACAAAAGACAGAGAAGATGATCTATCCCTGAATAAGAATTGATCTTACCGTACTCCTGGGAGACTATAAAGTATGATCCAGTTACATAGTGATAATTTGAGACAGATTAACTACTATATATATCTATGTATCATTTTATTTATTATGCTTCATGAATCCAGTCATACCAAGCTTAGCTTTATGATTTCTGCATAGTCCAGTGATCTCTTACTGACTTTCTGAAAAGTAATAGGTATATATATCCGAGTTTTTGGAAGTTTTCTGACTTATTTTGAAATTCTTTTCTATGTTCTTCTTCTAGCTATGACATATAACTCACCCATTATTTTTGTAATCCGTGAAATATGAACACAATGCGTATTCACGAATCCCTCCTACTTTTTCACATATTATGAAATGCAGATACATATTGGTTGCATTTCTATATTCCAGCAGAACAAACCTGGAATCTAAATAGGTATCATGAGCAGTTCATATTTCCATTCGAGTCTATTTGAGTCCTAGACTTCTTTAGTTCTTGACTTACTTTAATAACTACGAATAATATCTGAAAATCAAGTTTAACACTGATCACACTGTTTGACCTGTTCACCATAATAGACAACAAACAAAATGGCTGGAATGGAATTGAATCGACTTTTGACAATTGACAAGGTTACTTTGCCGTAGGAGGAAAAATATTATCCCCTTATATCCCCTATACATGTTAGCTACGTTATAAGGTGGTGAAACGAAAACGTTGCACAATTAACATAACAACTCTGTCTGAGTTATATCTGATGAACCTAAAATCATAATATCACAATATTATCTAATGGTATTGATATCAATATTGATGTAACGTCTCATAAACGTTTTACTTCATAATATTATGTTGGATACTTCAGAAGGATATTATGGCAATGTTATTTCAACAATATCACAAAACTTATAACTGAAAAATATTTTTGTTATGTATCATGTTTAGTGGGGACCTCCTAGTAGTACCTTGCCTTGCTGCGGTAATGCGTGTTTGACTCTGAAAAACCGATCATATCGATAGTTATTGATACCAGTCAAAATTTGGCAAGAATCGTACGAATAATAGCTGAGATGGTGAGGGCAGGGAAAACGTTCAAAGTGAGACACGCTATACAGGGTGTCCCATAATTACCCTGCCAAACTTCACCAGCGACTTCTACGACCGAAAATAGATAGAAAAGTTCGAATGTACATAGGTCTCAAAATGGCTCCTAAGGGAGTTACGGCCACCTTGCAGGGGGCTTCTGAAGATGGTATTTCCTGAATATTGTCGAAACGCCGTGAGATAAAATGATGAAATTTGGTACAAGAACTTAACTTTTTATGCTCAATGCAGTAGATATAAAATGATTTCAGTATTTGATTTATGAGTATTTAAAACAGGGTGGAGCTAATCTAAATATCACCCTAATTTTTTTGTATGCAATTTTTTCGATGATATGGTCTCGGATTATGAATATCTGAGAATTTTTACAGAAAAAAGGTACTCCTATTACATGTTGATTAGATGAACCATTTTCGAGCGAAATCGATTTAAAAATATCTATGAATCTTGAGAATTACCCACAATATTGCAATAGGTATCAAATCATAGTGGCTATGGAAAAAAATCAACGTCCATTGGTTCAACAAACAATTTCTTGGAATAGGAGAATGATAATATGAACTTACCCCATTTTTTGTGTCTCATTCTTTATTGACAAATTGAAAATAAATTGTTTGCAAGAATGAGCACTCGTTGCAATATTTATAATATACCATTTTTCAGTGAAATTAAAGCTTCTATAACATGTCATGAGTATCTGATGATCCCAATTTGTTCTATTGGATTCATTTGATAATTTATTCCATTAACAAATCTCAAACAGCTGAAACAAAATATGTAATTCCAAATAAAACTACAGAAAACTACAAGTGCCTATAACATGAACATGCTGAAAAGCGACAGCCAGTGAATACCTGTGATACACAGTGGAAAATAGGACACATCCATTTTTTGAGTTCTTTCATTAGCCAGGTAGCCGTGCGGACAGACTGTCAATATTCTGATCCGCATTCGCTTGCCGGTCGTGGGTTCGATTCACAGCGACTGCAGACATTTTTCTGATGGCCCAAGAAAGTGTTAGGGATCACACGTTAAAAGGTAAGGCCCCCGTCATTCCTTGCTCGCACAAGACTCTCGAATACTTCTGAGGGTTGCTCGTGAGGGGGCAACCGAATGACGGATAGAACAATTTTAGATTTTTTATTATTATTATAAAATATAAATGATTCTGCATCTGAGACCAGAAAATATCCTAGAAAAAAATACGTCGAATTCATATCAACCAAAGACATTTGAATAATACCATTGAAGTCTAGATTCTGGTAATATGTAGTGTTCTTTATTTGTCTGTTTTTGACGTGTCTGAAGGCAATACTAATTAATACATTATACCTGAAGAACGCCCTTATTGCATGATGTCCTCGATATGAATATGCGAAATCTTATTAATGGTCACAGAAATCGGTCAAATAAATTTCCATCGATATCAATGCATATTCTCGCTCGACGACTCATGGCGCTTGTGGCTCTCAGAATTTGAAAGCGATTTCCTCTTAGTTCATTTGCTGCCAACTCTATTCGTTGAAGTAATTCTTTATGTGTGTTCAGTCCAGTTTCATAAACCAACTCTTTCATATGACCCCATGAAAAATAATCTAGAGAGTTCAGGTCCGGTGAACGTGGTGGCCAAAGAATGAGACCATTACGGCCTATCCACCTTCCCGGAAAATTCTCACGCAACCATGCCCTAACGCGCTGTCCATAATCTACTGGAGCCCCGTCGTGTTGGTAATACATATTTTGCAGTACATTGAGAGGCACATCTTCCAAAAGCATGCCTAGGTTATTCTGAAGAAAGTTATGATACTCATCAGCATTCAGGCGGTTGGGTAGGACGACAGGTTCAATTAACTGATCTCCTATCATTCCTGCCCATGTATTTACAGAGAAACGATGTTGAAAATTAGAACGTCGGACCACTCTAGGATTATCATTTGCCCATACATGGGTGTTGTGCATATTGAACACTCCGTTTCTGGTGGAGATGGATTCGTCGCTCCAAAGAATGTTCGATTTCATGTTCTCATTATCTAAAATCCATCAGCAAAACTAAATCCTAGGCTGAAAATCGCCTGGCAATGAATCCTGCACACGTTGGTAGTGAAATGGATGAATTCCTTGAATTTGTAATATTCTGCCTATCTGAAATCAATCAATTGTTATTTGATCGCCAAGCTGTGTACTTACATTGCACGTTACTGTTGCCCTACGCACGTTCAAATTTCTGGATACAGTCCTTATACTAATGTTCGGATTATTATCGATGACATTCAGAATATTCTCCATCCTCTCAAAGGTCTTCCTTGTCCAGGAACACGTTAAAAGTTGCCATGATCACTCAAGTTCCTTTGAGTATTAACGAATACTTGCCGCCCAGGTATTCTTCTGTTCGGAAATCTCCGATATTCCCGCTCACCCTCTCGTGCATTACCATTACAGAATCCGTACAAAAAATGTATGTCTGCATATTCCTGATTTGTGAATTGTGGTATTTTGTAACAATACAATGTAAATTCAAATATCAATTGCTTAGTGTGTTCTGCAAACATGCGTGTCAACAAATATGACAAATATCAAAACTAACTGTCACGCTTTTTCTCCATAGCCACTACGACTTGATTGAAATATTGTGCGTTATTCTTGAGATGTATTGATATTTTTAAATAGATTTTACTCGAGAATGGTTCATCTAATCAACATGGAATAGGAGTATGTTTTTTCTGTAAAAATGTTCAGATATTTTTAATCCGAATCAAATTTTGGGATCGTTTTATCTCCACTGCATTAAGCATGAAAAGTTTGAGATTCGTACCAAATTTCATCATTTTATATCACGGCGTTTCGGAAATATTCAGGAAATACCATCTTCAGAAGCCCCCTTCAAGGTGGCCGTAGCTCCCTTAGAAGCCATTTTGAGACCTATGTTCATTCGAACTTTTCAATTTATTTTTGGTCGTAAAAGTCGCTGGTGAAGTTTGGCAGGCTAATTATAAGACACCCTACCCTGTATATCATCATGATATTAATGAAGTTGTGAAATTTTGGAAAATGTGTGGAAATGACGCTGAAGTCAGTTTTCAGATTATTCTAATTTGTGATTCGTATAAAATTCATTGAATATTCTTGATCTACTCACCACATCGAAATTACTAGAAGTCGTAAACTTTGGATTTACGATGAAAGGTACTCCATCCAAACTTGTCTGATAGCTTGCTCCAAGTGTATGTGTCATATTTGGATTCGTTACAGGCACTGGTGGCATTGGTGCAGGTCTAGATGGACCACCATTCCCTATTGGACCTACAACTGGTGATGTTTGAAACCCACCTGGTCGGAGAATCTCATAATCATTTTCAGAATCGGTTAAATTTGGGTACATAGGATTAGCTCCTGAGGACAGAGAGTTTGGTATCTGGGGTGGTCTTTCAGGTGGTGTAACGGCTGGGATGAGATCTGCTTGGGAATCTTGCACATTGCCCATTTTGTAGCAAATCGTCAGGCCGTTCAATTCTCTGAAAATTAAATTTATCAATTCTCACAATATTATGAATATACAGTATGATGAAACTGAAAGGAATAAATTCAATATTACGTAATTGGGTAATCTTATAGAACAATCCTGAAATCCGTCGATTTATATTTCAGACCGCGCACACTGCCAAATATTTTTTACCTATATTATTGACGTCATCAGGGTATTTCAGCGAGCTATCCGATCATATGAATTTTGGTTCCTAACAACAATTTGAATTGAGGAAATTCATATTCTGCTACCCAGCTGTTGTGTAGTAAAGGCTTTTGCTAGCGACTTTGGTGAACTGTGCATGTGTAGACATGGGATTATAGCCAGCGACCAAGTTACCAGAGGCATCTTGGGCACCAAGATATCTCCAGACCTTTCCCACAATATTAATTCGTCACATAGTGAAACTCGCCTATCTAAATATATAATTTTTTTAAATTCCTTCAATTTGGGATAATAGTACATTTTTCGAAACCACAAAGGCTATCGAATCGCATTGACAATACTTGAAAACAGAATACAATAATCATGTTATGAGTGATCTGTGATTTTGAAGGCAATTCATTTCCCTTACACAAAAGCAATTAGATATATTTCTTGATATGGTTAGAAAGCTGACTGAAAGACCTTTCAAATTACGTGTCACCTGCCCCACATTTCCATTTGAAAAAATCATCGATAACGTCTTCATGATCACACAGATGACATGAAGAATAATATAAAACATATGTAGTATGCGCAGGCCAAAATAAAAATCGTGCGGTTTCAAGATTTTGGCAGACGACTTTTGTAATTATGATCCGATTCTATTCAAAATTGGTATCTGGGAATTTTCGAGGTTGGAAATCATGATTTTTTGCGTGAAAATTGAGACATTCAAGATGTCGGATACAATATGACAAACGAATTTTGTAATTATGGTCCGATTATATTTAAAATTGGTATCCAGGAAATTTCGAGGTTAGAAATTTTGATTCTTTCGTCAAAATTGAGAAATTCAAGATGTCGGATTCATTAATTATGATCCGACTCTATTCAAAATTTGTATCTGGGGGTTTCGGGGTCGGAGATAATGATTCCTCCGTAATAATTAAAAAAATCGAGATGGCGAATTTAATATGTCGAACGAGCTTTGTAATAAATACCCAGCAAGCATGAATAGGCGATGAATTGCCGGGCGATAGCCATGAACAGCGGATATGTGTCGGCAGCGGCAAACCGATATCGGCAAAATGTTAAAATGACATCGGTTGTACGCCGCTGTCAATCCAACGCTGGAGACAATCTCCAAACACATATATTGTAGCACACTTTAGGGAATGTATGTATATTCTCAAAATTGTGATTGTAGTACCACAATAATATATCTCCAGAATCCTCATGCATTTTCTATGGTTGATACCAGCAAATTATCGTCTGACATCAAAAATTTTACAATATGTTATGTATAGATATATAACAGTTGTACTCGTTATTTACCAATTTATTTTTGAAGTATGATGACTGCTAGCTACGAATATTCGTTAATTATACAGAATGTTTCAAAAAAACCTGACCCCTTGCTAGGGTAGGTATAACACTGCAAAATGAAATGGGTTTGCTCTGTGAACAAATGTCGTAACGGCATCTATTTTCATGATACAAGGTGTTGAAAAAATGATTTTTTTTACACATTTTTCACGATTTTGTCGAAACTACTGGCAACATTGAAATGAAAATTGAAATGAAATTGTGTATGGATGTTTCTTGAAAAGTGACACATCACATGAATTTGTTTTTATATCTGACTCTCATAGAGGGCGCTAGTTACACGGTTCGTACCGAGTAGTTTAGAACATAACTTTTTTGAGGTAAGATTTTTCAATCCAATATATGGTATGAACTTGAACATCATTCAATTTTACACCAACAAGGTACTTTTGCTGTAACTCGATAGTATGTTCCGTTTTCGGAATATTTCTATTTGAAAATAATGGAGTAATAGCTGATGCTGGTATAAAATGAATTTTATTGAGTTCAATTACCTATTTATTCCGATTTAAAAACAATGAAATTATTGTTGTGCTGAAGTTATTGATAGAACAAAGAATCATAAGTAGAAAATTAAGAGAAATTTGACTCGGAACATGAAATATTGAATCAGAGTAAGTATTCAAAACGTCCTACGTTTCGACGAATACACGATTCTATATTCTTTTCTTAAGGATGTATTATCTTTCTAAACAGTTCAAGATCAGCTGTTAGGTCATTCAGGTGATGTTCAATTATGTCTTAGAACTCTTGACGTGAATTTATACCTATGTAGCATAGACTTTCTGCTCAAGACAGAACAAAACTGTGTAATCCATATGTTCTTAGTCAAATCTATTTCGATGTTATTCTTGTGATTCATTGTTAAATCAATAACTTCAGCATCAGAAATGTATTGTTGTTTCCGGTTTTCAATAAATATATGATAATTTTTCATAATACTCACTCTAATGGATAGCTTTATACCTGCAACGGTTATCACTTCATCATTTTCAAATCAAAATATTCCGAAAAACGAACACAGTATCGAGTTTCAAATGATGTTCAAGTTCACATCAAATTTGGATTGAAAAATCTAACCTCAAAAAAGTTATGTTCAAAACTACTCGGTACGAACCGTGTAACTAGCGCCCTCTATGAGAGTCAGATATAAAAACAAATGCATGCGATGTGTCAGATTCCAAGAAACATGTATACAAAATTTCATGACAATGTTGCCAGTAGTTTCGACATAATCTTGAAAAATGTGTTGAGAAATAATTTTTTCAACACCTTGTATCTTCATAACGGATGCAGTTACGAACTTTTTTTACTGAGTAAACACAACTTATTTTGCAGTGTTCTACCTACCCTAGTAAGGGGGTCATGTTTTTTTGAAACACCCTTTATAACAATGGATGCAGCAATACGAAGTCCAGTTATTTACCTATATTCGCCAGATATTTGATTCACAGTAATAGATCAAAAACAGGAAGAGCAATGTGGCGGTAACATCATCAGACTACACATATTCTACGCCATCAAAACAACCAAGTTATGATAGGTATATCGTATGATCAAAAATAATTGAAGCATTGTTCAATTTCAATTCTACTGACTGAGGAATTCATATTCCAATATTCGTCCAGTGCCGCAGAAGCGTAATGGAATAAGCGTTCGAGACCGAATCTCTCTTTTTTTATTTCTAGCCGAATAGTGTCGGTGGCCTACTGGCGGCCAATACGACACGGGCTAGCCGGGCCAAAGATGTTTAATGATTGTGGCTCGCTGATGGTTGTCTGTCGGAAGTTTTTGCAGGGCGTCTAAAGGCTCGCGCGATATATGTTTGCAAGGTAGTGTTTTGAAAAACACGCTTTTATGGATGGTCAAATTGAAAAGAAGCAAAAAATAAATAGAAGTTTAGAAAACTAAAAAGATACATTAACCAACTGAAGAGAAGTAGAAAATGAATAGAAGTTTGGAGAACTGAGGAAAAACGCTTTTATGGTTAGTCGAACCAAAACTCAGTTGCAAATGAAGTGAGAAAAGTATGTTGTTGAATATTTGAATTTGATTAAAAAACATTTTCTGGATATAATGTATACAGTGTGTCCCAGATTCGCATCTCTATACAGGGATTGTTGTTCTAATTCATTATTTCAAGAATACCCTGTGTAAAGTAAGAACCTACTGTATTTTGTCTATGCATGGTTATTATGTAAAAAAAAAGTTGATACTGAATAATAGTAATAAAAAAATATAGAGTTTTCGTTCTTCGTAGCCGGATTATTATTGAATTATACACCTCTCTAGGTAAATATCATCACAAACAATAACATATGGTTCTTCGAGCCGGATCATTATTGAATTATACACCTTTCCAGGTAAATATTATCAGGAACAATAACAAATGGCCCTTCATTGCCTTTAACGAACTACACTGTGGAGAAATTGATAGCACATATGTCTGGTATAAGAACGAGACTAGCTGAAAAAAGGCAATGGCTGGAGCTGAAAAAACTTCGAAACCCATGAGTGTGGATGGGTCAATGACTTCTTCTGAGAGATCAACTATGGGAAAGAATCACGACGAGAAGATTTCCATCGGGAGTTCTTTGAATGCAGACAGCAAGAAGAAAGAGAGAGAACAGTCTTCACATGGGTCCAAAATAGTAGCCACGACGAGAAGAAATTATACGATTAAGCAAAAGCAAATGGAAATTGAAGTGGAAATATAGAAAAGAGAACTAGAACAAGAGGTTTTGAAGAAACAGCAGGAGATTCTGCATCTACAACTGGCAATGAGGTTGGCACAAATAGAAAGTGATTCATCTGACGAGGATGGAGAAGATATTGGGTCAGCTTACAATGAGTCAGTGGTGAGCAGAGGTCCAGATGTTCAAAAATGGGTCAGAGGTGAACTTCCATGGAGCGAGCCATCGGACTGTGAAAGGTGACAGGTATCGAACACGGAGTATCTGCAGGTATGTGGTCTTCATAAATCGGAAATATATTCTACGAACAATGATGTTTGTCGTGAAAGATGTCAAATTCAACAAAATGACATTTCGAAAATCTTAACAAGACAGAGTGTTCCGAGAGATTTGCCTATCATTACTGGCGATCCTACTGAATGGCCTCACTTTATTCAGCAATATAGAAATTCAACAGCTTTGTGTAATTACTCTAATGAAGAAAATCAATGTAGGCTTCCAAAATGTTTGATGGGAAACGCAAAACGTATAGTCCAGTCTCTATTGATTCTACCACAAAACGTTGATGAAGTGATCAAACTTTTAGAAACACGTTTTGGACGCCCGGAGCATATAATTTATTCACTTTTAGATTGAGTCAGGAAGTATTCTTCAGTTAGAGAGGATACATTCGAAATGTTGATCGAATATTTGGATGAAGTTAAAAATCTTGTTGCAACAATTGATACTCTAGGAGAAGAGGATCATTTGCGAAATCCTTTATTGTTACAAGAACTACTAAATAAATTGAAATGGAAAGAATATATTTCTCAGAGGAAAGTAGCGTTCAAATTGAAAGAGTTTAGTTCTTGGTTAGATACCAAAGCAAATGCTGCTTGTCAATTACAAAAGCCTCAAAATTTTGAAAAAATGAATTCCATTTCCAATTCTAAACGAAATTCAAGAGTAATGACGTAACTTTCATAACAAGTATGAAATCTACTGACAAAAAATGTATGTGCTGTAATAAGGAAATGCGTCACCTAAGTGTTTGTCCTTAATACAAATCTTTATCCACTGATGATAGATGGTAATTCGTTACTACCAATGAAATATGTTTTTCATGTTTACTACCATATCATAGCATAAGAGAATGCAGAAGGAAAAAAAAATTGTAACAAGGATGGTTGTCAAAAGCCGCATCATGAATCATTACATCATAAAAATAATGAAAATGCCGATTAATCAAATACTACAGTTGTGGAGACGAATTGCCACATAGTAATGGATAGGAAAGTTTTGCTCAAGATAATTCCAGTAGTGATATCTAAAGACAAAGACAATGAATTCAAGACATTCGCCCTACTCGATTACGCGTCGACCGTAACCCTAATTGACGAAGACTTAGCGAATGACTTAAACTTGTTCGGACCAGAAGTGCCACTATGTCCACAATGGACAAATGAACAAAAGACACAACAAAACGATTCGAAAATTGTTAGTTTCAAAATCTCGTCCGACTCAAACAGAAACTCAAATTATTATTTACGACATTTTCGAACCATCGAAGGTCTTTCTTAACCACGACAAACAATCAATATTGAGGAAATTTTTCGAGAATGTCGATACATTGACAGTAGAATTGCATCTATGACTGACGCCCAACCAAGAATAATAAGCAGACAAGACAACTGGCCTTTACTGACGAGACACAAAATTGTTTCTGGACCTTGGCATGGGTAAGATGACCTAGACATTGTTTACGACTTGGTTAAAGACAACTGGAAAATATATTTTTTTTCAGAAATGACAAAAACTATGTCTAAAGAAGATGTCTCAGCGCCGTGTTGGAGACAGATATAAGACCGGCTTACTGTGGAAATCTGATAATGCAGAACTACCAGAAAGAAGGAATAATGCTTGGAGAAGACTACTTTTCACCGAGAGACGTATGGACAAAGATTAAACATTCGCCCAAAATTATGTAGACCAGATAACTGACATGGAAAACAAGGGTTATATTTCCAGAATCTCATCAGCGGAAACTGATCAACATAGTCACAAGGTATTGTATCTTCCGCATTTTGGGGTAACCAACCCAAATAAATTAAAAAAACTGAGAATTGTGTTTGACGCTGCATCGAAGTCTAATGGGGAATGCCTTAATATGACTATTTGCTAACTGGACCAGATCTATACGATTCTCTGCAAAGTATTTTAATCAATTTCAGGATTAAAAAATATGCCTTCATAGCAGATATTCGAGAAATGTTCTTACAGGTTGATATGCGAAAGGAAGACAGAGCTGCCCAACGAATTTTTTACAGAGGAATGAATCGACAGACTGAACCTGATATCTATGAAATTAATGTTGTGTTTTTTGGTTCATCTAGTGGTCCTTGTTTAGCTCAGTAAGCTAAGAACAGAAATGCTCGCTATTTTAGTCGGGACTTTCCTGAAGCATCTGAGGCCATCATCGATTCCCACTACATGGACGACTGGTTGGATGGAGCAGATACTAAAGCAGAAGCAGAGAAATTGATACAAGACGTAATATATATGCATAGTAAAGGAAGTTTTACTATTTGCAATTATATCGCCAATAACCAGGATATTCTGAAAAATATCGATGGTTCTTCATTGGCTGATTGTCAGAGAGATTTGGAAAATCAATCAGAGATATTTACAGAGCGAATTTTAGGAATCTGGGGGGAACCGAAGAATGATATTTTCTGTTTTGACACATAATTTCACAAAACTGACAAGTGTTTATTGAAAAATAGAAGATATTCCTCAAGAAGAGAAGATTTGAAATTGGTTATGTCGGTATTTGATCCCCTTGGTTTTCTGACTAACTTCATGGTATTTGGTGAGATTCTTCTTCAAGACATTTGAAGGAGCAAAATAGGATGGGACGACGAAATTCCTGAGAGCCTCATTCCCAAATGGACGACCTGGATCGAAGACTTGAAGAACATCTACCATTTTAAAATTCCTCGACAGTATTTCACTTTGAATAGCAAAACAAGTAACATTCAGCTTCATATCTTTTGTGATGCCTCGGAGAACGCCTTTGCTAGTGTAGCCTATATTCTGACTGATTCAAGCATTATCATGGTCTGTTTCGTAATGGCGAAGGCTCGAGTTGCACCTTTGAAGCCATTATCGATTTCTCGCTTGGAGTTACAGGCTGCATTGATAGTTGCAAGACTAGGATCACAACTACGTAAAATGATGAAACTGGATATTATAAATACTTTCTACTGGACAGATTCCAGAACAGTCTTTAAATGGATCCGATCTGAGGCAAGACGCTTTCACATGTTTATTTCTCAACGTCTTGGAGGCATTCAAGAATTGACAAATGTATATGAATGGAAATATGTGACGTCGAAAAATAATATTGCTGATGAAGCCACGGAACGATATAGGAATAGAGAATTCTTTATAAAGAGCAGATGGATAAATGGACCTGAATTCTTAATACAAACTTCTGAACGTTGGCCAAAAGAAGAAAAAACCTTGTATCCAACGACTGTGTCAACCATGATATTTCACTGAGCAAATTGCAGATACGGGATATTCCTCACCATTGGCTGCAGAGCTTCCTCAATTCAAGGAGCCAGTATGTTTCTATTGACCATACTATCTCCTCAAAACGAGCAGTCACAATTGGAGTACCTCAAGGCTCAGTTTTGGGACCTATCCATTTCATATGATTTGGATGACATACCAGTCCATTCTTCTCTCTCTATGTATACGGATGATACGTCGTTGATCATCTCAGATGAATCAGAGAGTCTAGTATAACATGAATTTTATGAAACTTTTTCGATCGTGAAAGATTGGTTCAATGCAAACTTCTTGAGTTTGAACATGGATAAAACAAAATCAATGAGATTCCATAATCGTCAGAAAACCTGTATCGATGTGAAAATATCTACAGATAATCACTGTGTAAACATTGTTCAAGAAGTCAGGTTCTTAGGACTGGTCGTGGATGAGTGTCTTACATGGATTAATCATTGCCGAATACTACAAGCCAAATTGAATTCTTACTAATATCAGTTCAGGATTCTCAAACCATTACTTAACTGTGAACAACTCCTGAAATTGTATTATGCCCAAATAGAGTTCAGACTAAGATACGGAGTACGCTTCTGGGGCATATCCACCGCATCATCAGATGTTTTTATTGCCCAGAAACGTATTAAACGCTCACTCGTAGGAATATCAAAACGTTCCTCCTGTAGGGACCACTTTAAAAACTTGAAAATCCTGACTCTACCATCGTTGTTGATTCTTGAATTCTGTCTTTAAGTGAATAAAAACCGAAATATCTTCAAGATTAATAATTCAAGGTACGAGTACAATACACGCCAAAAATATCACTTTTACATTCCGTTTAGTGATACGAAAATTTATTATGATTCTTTTATAGCAATGGCTCCCCGAATTTATAATTTATATCCCGATTAAATGAGAGGAAATGATACATTTTTCAGTTTCAAAAGATCATTGAAGGATTTCCTAGTGAAAACATGTTTTTATTCTATAGGGGAATATCTAAAAATGTAAAACATGTCAATTTTTAATGTATTTTAGATGTATAACTGTAGTTTCAAGTTATTTGTGTTTGTTTTATTCAACTTATCTAACTTCCATATCTACTTCAACTGTAATGACGAATCCAACACAATTTTCAATTGTCAGATGAAAAATGAAGATATTATTTTATTATTATTATTATTATTATTATTTGAATTTATATCATTCCAGCCAATACCTTGCTAATTCTGAACTTCAACAAAGCCCCAAACACTGTCATCCCCACGAGGGAAGAATGGAATGACACAACACCTGGCTTGCCTCCTCCTAATGAGTCAATCTGGTACACGGATGGCTCAAGATTTGGGGGCAGTTCAGGTGCAGGGGTATACAATGAAGAAACAGGAAAAGAAATTTCAGTTCCTTTGGGCGAATATGCCTCAGTGTTCCAGGCAGAAGTACTTGCAATACTCACCTGCGTCCAAGAAAACCTAATTATGAGAGGTCGTAGACCAATCACTATATGCTCGGACAGCAAAGCTGCAATACTGGCTCTGCAATCCAATAGGATCACATCCAAATTGGTGTCCGAGTGCAGAAAAGCCTTGGAAAACCTGGCAAAATCAAAAAAAGTCAGCCTCATGTGGGTCCCGGGATATTCGGGATTACCCGGAAACGAGGAGGCAGACAGACTGGCAAAGATCGGTTCAGGACGGACCTCGGTCGGACCGGAACCAATCTTGGGAATACCAAATAGCCTGGCAATGTCCTCTATAGAGAAACAGCTGCAAAAGCAATTTCTCAAAATATGGCAGAACACACCAGGAATGAGACAATCGAAGCTCCACATAAAGGAACCTTCGAAGAGGCTCGCAAAAGAGGTCTTATTCCTAAACAGGCGAAACCTTAAAATGGTAGTGGGGCTCCTAACGGGGCACAACCACCTCAATAGGCACCTAGAGCTTATTGGAATCAAGGATGACCCCCTTTGCAGATGGTGCCTGGAAGATGACGAAACGTCATCACATTTCCTCACTGAGTGTCCAGCACTGACGCATCAGAGGAGGGCTGTCCTTGGCAACATAATTTTGAGGCCAGAGGACGTAAAAGAGATTCAGCTGAGTAAGCTGCTGAACTTCTCCAAAGCAGTCGGCATACCCAGCTGAATGTCGTAATATGTGGGCGCACAATGATCCCGAATAAGGAGGCCCACGTGCAGGGGGTTCATCCGCCCACCAGTGCTTCCAAGAAAAAGAAGAAAAAGAAGAAGAAGAAGAAGAAGAAGAAGAAGAAGAAGAAGAAGAAGAAGAAGAAGAAGAAGAAGAAGAAGAAGAAGAAGAAGAAGAAGAAGAAGAAGAAGAAGAAGAAGAAGAAGAAGAAGAAGAAGAAGAAGAAGAAGAAGAAGAAGAAGAAGAAGAAGAAGAAGAAGAAGAAGAAGAAGAAGAAGAAGAAGAAGAAGAAGAAGAAGAAGAAGAAGAAGAAGAAGAAGAAGAAGAAGAAGAAGAAGAAGAAGAAGAAGAAGAAGAAGAAGAAGAAGAAGAAGAAGAAGAAGAAGAAGAAGAAGAAGAAGAAGAAGAAGAAGAAGAAGAAGATATCATTCCTCAAGAAACAATAAATATATTATTATTATTATTATTTGAGTTCAAATAATTCCAGCCACGACCCTGCGGCCTTCGACGCCACGCAGAGTCCTGCTGGATAAAATCCAGTGACTACTCCCCACAGCCTCTGGGGTGAATAATCACTGGGACCAAGAACCGTGTGCCCTGAGTAAACTCAATGATCCAAGTATGACGGCCTTCTGCATTCCACCAGCCAGGATGTGTGCCTTATCGCTGCACGCTGGGAAAACTCGATCACGAACATCGCTTTGGTTCGATGGTCGAGGAGGACTACATCAGGCTTGTTAGCTTGAATTCGCCTGAGGGTGGGTAATGAGAAGTTCCAATAAATTCGGCACCTCTCATTCTCCACTACGGACTCAATATCCCCCGGAGCATAGGGCATCACTGGGGTCTCGTCTATTCCGTACGAGTGCCTCAAATAGTAGTAGAGCACTCGCAATGCCGCATTGTGTCTATGGATATAGGCCGAGACTGCACACCGTGCAAGAAGCCAGCAGGTGCATAATTGTCTTGGGCGTCCTGCGGCAGGCCCTGCAACTTGTGTCAGGGACCTCCATACCCATGACACGGCTACGGTAGACGAGAGTGTTAAAAACCCCATCCTGGCATGCCATGATGAACCCCTCTGTTCCCGATTTGAGCCCGCCTGACTTGAGAAAAGCAAAAGTCAGTTCTCTGGATAAGCCCTGGTCTTCACTGGTCTGGAAGAAGACCGAATGCATGGGCTTATCCATGTGAAGTTGCAGGAGCTTTCTCACTTCTGTAGCTTTGATGCGGGCCTTCCTCCGAGAAGGCTCTAGCTCAGTGACTGAGTCCTGAGCCTCGCGCTCGGAGTCGAAAATCAGAGACAATTCATCGGCTGCTCGACAAGCTGCCCTAAAAGAAAAGCTCCTACCCCTGCCTCTTGGGTTTTAACCATTTGCAGGAGTGGATCCAAACTCCTGATGACTTTGCAGACGCCATCCAGAACCATTCTGTTATGGAGATACTCCAAGCTCAAGAGTCCACGGCCACCCTGGTCTCTAGGTATGTATAACTGTGGAACGGACGAATTCGGATGCAGACTCCTATGGAGATGCATCTCACTATAGAATCGGGTACCGAAAGGCACTTGAGCAAGTACTCGAGTAACTCATGTGACGTTGTGTCAAATGCCTTTCGGTAATCGATCCAGGCCACAGAGAGATTTCGCTTGTACTGCACAGAGTCCTGTGTAATAGATCTATCTATCAACAGGTTCTCCTTGCAGCCAGCCACACCTCTTTTTGACCCACGCTGCTCGAAAATCCGTTGGTAAACCGGATCAACTACTAGGAGTACTCGCATGTACAAGATGCGAGTGAACAACTTGTAACATGAATTCAGGCAGGTAATTGGTCTGTAATTCTTTGGATTGGACAAATCTCCAGTCTTGGGGAGGAGCACGGTTCGCCCCTTGATAAACCACTCAGAGGGATTTGCTGCTCCCCATTTAGCCAGCTATTGAATATCCTGGCTAAATGGTGGTGGGTACAGGAGAACTTTTTCCACCAGAAGTTATTGATCCCGTCGGGACCAGGAGCAGCAAAGTTCTTGGAGCCTTTGAGGGCTTCTCGAACCTCCTCAGTGATTATCGGTTGGCGCAGTAATTCGGGCTCAGGCTCTCGGTATCTTTCGCAAAAGGTACCGAACTGCGCCAGGGCTGGAGTATCTCTGTTGAATGGATGCCTCACCTCGTAAATACTCTTCCAGAAGGTTTCCACCTGATCAGCAGTCGGCGGATTGTCCACAACACTTGGAGGCGGTTGAAATAAGCGAAAATGCTTCTCGCGGAATTGTTTATTTTCCGCCAGCCCTCTCGCTCGCCTCTTCAGTGACTGTTTTGCAGCCACTAACATCCGTATCCTTTCGAGGCGATGCTGTTTGATGGTGGATAGCACTGCCTCATTTAGTGTGTGATGGGTGCGACGTAATTTAGTGGCCATCCGTCGCACCTTCGATGTGAATGGCCTGTTGGCACTCACATAATCCATCACACACTGGATACGGGAAGTGTGTTGTCTCGCCGACTGGATCTTGGCTTCTATCTTTTGTACACGCCGTTCGGCCCTCTCAATCGGTGAGACCGTTTGTATAGGTCTCTCCGGCAGAGAGGACCGAACCACGTCATACACGGCACAATTGATGTGCCAGATGTCAGCCCCTTCCGGAAGTGTTTCCCGAAGCGATTCATCCATCCTTGCAAGGTCTCGGGTCCGCAGGGCCTTAATGTTGAGTAGGCTCCTGCTATTATAATTATTATTATTATTATTATTTTTTTTGACAAAGAGCTTCAACTGCAATGGTTATTTCGCTCTCCATAAATAGGATACTGGTCACAGCTTATGGGAAATTTCTGAGTCTTTCAAGTAGGTGAGTAACTTTTTAATATTTTCTTCCTTATTTCCCAATGCTACTTCTATTTCAGGTCGGAGTGAGCAGTTATTTCTGTGAGGTTGGAAGTTCCGGCAGTTCAAGAGGTGTTGGGCCAAGAGGTACGTTCTGCAAGTTTCACATCTTGGTCGTACTGATCCTGCCAGGAGATACCAGTGAGTGACATTCGTGTGGCCTATTCTCATTCGGCATAGTGCCACTTGTTCCCTTCTATGGAGGAATTTTGGGAAACACCACTTTCTGATATCGGGTTTTATTGTCTTGAGTTGCCCCTCATAGGAATTTCATTGATTTTGCCATATTTCATAAAATCGATTTTTGACTGAGGCCTTTATATCATCGAATATTGTTGGAATTCCTTCATCTACCGCTACGCTAGTGGCGTTCTTAGCTTCGGTGTCAGCCCTTTCATTTCCATTGATATTGCAATGTCCTGGGATCCATAAAACTGACATATGTTTTCCTTGATGTTGGAGGTGGGAGGTTAATTCTAGGATTCTCACTACCCAAAAATTTGTTGAGAAAATGTCTTGGAGAGATGTCACGGCACTGAGGGAGTCCGAGCAGATTACACATTGTTCCTCTTCACTGGAGGAAAAGAACAGGAGCGCTTGCCATATAGCGTATAATTCTGCATTGGAAATGGAGCTGTCAGGGGGCAAAGACCACGAGAAAGTGTTGGAGTTTACCGCGATGTCTGCGCCAGTTCCTTCGTTGGTTTTAGAGCCGTCTGTGTAGATTACAAGGTGCTGTTCATAGTAGGATAATTTTTCGGCAAAAAGAGAGCGGTAGACTGAGGAAGGCGTGTTTTCCTTCTTGAAATCACTCAGAGCAATATCGACACGAGGTGGTCTCCTTTTCCAAGGGGCAAGGTCATGGCCGGCTACTGCGACGTTTGTTTCCATGGGAAAAGAGTGACATTCTGCGAGCTTTATATATCGAATGTTTGCTGGTCTGGTTATCGTGGGACGGTGGGCGTAGGGGTTTTCCTGATCTTGAAACATGGCATGATTCAAATTGCGCGGTAGGGACTGGATCTTTTTAGCGTACGTGATTGTTTGCATATCCCTTCGTAGTCTCAAAGGTAAACAGTTTGATTCGCAGAGAAGGGCTTCAATTGGGCTCGTTCTGAAAGCACCTGTTGCAAGGCGAATGGCTTCAGATTGAATCCTGTCAAGGCGTTTGAGGTTCGATGGACGGGCTGATCCGTAAACAATGCTTCCATAATCTATTTTCGTCTCTATTAAGGAATGGTACATCCTCAAGAAACAATAAATATATTATTATTATTATTATTTGAGTTCAAATAATTCCAGTCACGACCCTGCGGCCTCCGACGTCACGCAGAATCGTGCTGGAAAAAATCCAGTGACTACTCCTCACAGCCTGTGAGGTGAATAATCACTGGGACCAAGTACCGTGTGCCCTGAGTAGACGCAATGATCCTAGTATGACGGCCTTCTGCATTCCACAGCCAGGATGTGTGCCTTATCATGGCACGCTGGGATTTTCTGAATCTCCGAGAGCAGCGTGTGTCGTGTGCCTCCTAGGGAGCCGATAATCAGGATGACCGATTCCACAGAATGGTCTGGATAGAGCCTGCGGAGTTCGAAGAGCAGATCTCGATATTTAGTCCGTTTTTCCTCCTCCTTCAAAACGATGTTCGGTTCGGCTGGCACCGAAAACTCGATCACGAACATCGCTTTGGTTTGATGGTCGAGGAGGACTACATCAGGCTTGTTAGCTTGTAATTGCCTGAGGGTGGGGAATGAGAAGTTCCAATAAATTCGACACCTCTCATTCTCCACAACGGACTCAATATCCCCCGGAGCATAGGGCAGCACTGGGGTCTCGTCTATTCCGTACCAGTGCCTCAAGTGATAATAGAGCACTCGCAATGCCGCGTTGTGTCTATGGATATAGGCCGAGACTGCATACACCGTGCAAGAAGACAGCAGGTGCATAATTGTCTCGGGCGCCCTGCGGCAGGCCCTGCAACTTGTGTCAGGGACCTCCATACCCATGACATGGCTACGGTAGACGAGAGTGTTCAAAACCCCATCCTGGCATGCCATGATGAACCCCTCTGTTTCCGATTTAAGCCCGCCTGAGAAAAGCGAAAGTCAGTTCTTTGGATAAGACATTACTTATTTTAACTCATCTTCTTTTGACTTTAAATTATTCAAAATGTATTCTATTCACTTGAAGGATACTCTATATTTATTTACTTTTGCTAAGTCTCACGCTAGTGATTATAATTGTAACATGTTAAAAATATGGCTATCTCTTAAAATTTTGATGTAATTGCTATTATTTGTAATCTGTAACTGGATTTATTCTGTTGATTACACAATAAATGAAAAATACAATATCTGAAAACACCCCCACTTCAGCAAAATTTATATTTTATATTTATTAGATTTGTGAGAATGTTGTATGTATGTTTGTAATAGCTTAGGTATATATTTTATTTTATTCTGTAATTGTTTTTGATTTGTACTTTCAGTGACTGGCCAAAAAATAAGAATTGTAACTGGGTCAAATAAAATTCTATCCTATTTTATAGACCAATTCATGAGCTAGAAAGTTTGTAGAATTCTGAAAAAACAATACCAACAGATTTTCTTGAAAAGAAATCATATTTTAGCAAGGGGCATGACAATCCCTGAAATTCTAAAACCACTTCGGGAAAACACATTGTGTACTGTTGAGTGAGAAGTCACACGAAATAATATTTAAATTACCCAGCATATGAAAATCCAACAGGTGCCTTCTTCAGTCGGCTACAGATGATAATATCAGTAACAGCAGTTCTTATATTGTTTTTATTGACCAAACGGTAACAAATTTGCTTCCTCTTCCAAGCTCTTTCTTCACTATCTGCAGTCTTATTCAACAAACTGAACCCTTGTGGCGGGTTAGTTTTATCAGCAAGCACTAGTATTTCTTGAATAACAAAGTTGGGTAGTCCTATAACCACGAAATGGTTCAATTACAAGCCCATAACTGCATTATCGAGCCTTACCTTCAGTTTTTGACAAACAGAGATATCTAGCAGAACTGATCTTGAAAATTGAGTTTTCTCTTAAATCAGCGTCAGAATCTTGGTCGTAGGTTTTGTTTATCACATAGAAACCTCTAGGACACTTGTCTAAATCCTCTATTATCTGAAAGAAAATTGAAATATATAAATAGGCAGCTAGATATTAATATTATATATATATATTAATAGTCATTCAGTTCTAATCAGGACCAGGTGAATAACCTAACTAACCTAACGAGCGACCCCAATAACTCAACTACATCGTGAAACATCCTGGTATATGCCCATCTTAAACATATCTACCCAACAGGGTTTTTACAAACCCCAGTGCGATACAGCCGTGTCGTACTTGTGTGGAGAATATTTTCTTATTCTCTTGGAGCGCACAAAACGACATTCCTATAATGTTCGAAGAACATCGTGCGTACCTAGGGAGGATAGGGTTGAATAAGAAAGCGAAGCCATTCTTACTTAGTGTGATGACCCCAAGTGGTTAATTGTATTGAATATACGATGTTCGAAGGTTTTTGATGATTTATTAAAAATGATGAGTATTTCTTGATGATGTTTCTCTTTTGACTAGTCAATCAATAATAATTTCTTGGATACCACTAAATATAACAAAATACGCATACATTATACAGGTAGATACATTACATTTCCTCATCCCTAAAATTGATATATAAATATTTTCCAAAAATAATCTCATTCCATAAATATAGCCAATAATTTCACAATCCAATTATTGTTTTTTTCAATCAACTTAAGATATCCAGGAAATCTAGTCAGCTCGGTCATATGCTGATACAATGTATACAAATATTGTCCCCTGTGAAACACAAATGTTACTTTAACATAAAAAAAATAAGCCTACCGAACTGTCGAAGAATTTGCAACAGATTGGTGAGAAAATGATGGAGTTGGTTCCTCAGAGGCACCTACTTTAGGAACAAATTTGATTTGATCCAAATGTCTTTTCCATACTGTATTATCATTCAGTTTACATAAGTAATTCCTATCCCCAACCACTTCGATGATAATAGCATCTATCCATGATTTATTATTACACTTCCTGTAGTCCCGTACTATCACTTCATCCATTCAATTTGGTGAAAACTTTTCTGATATTCTGTTTATGTTCCAATCTAGTTTTACCTGTAACAATGATATCATCAAGAAAATTAGCTACCCCATCTATGCCTTTCAATAGTATTTCCAAAGTTCTCTGGAATATACCACTAGCAGGTGAAATTCCAAATGGAACACGATTCACCCTGTATAATCCGCGATGTGTATTCCAGGCAACAATCTTAGCAGATTCTTCATCTAAGCAAAGTTGATTGTAAGCATTGCTTAGATCAATTTTGGAAAATGATTCGCCCCCACTTAATTGTGCGAATATTTCCTCAACCCTCGGTAATGGATATTTCACTTCGGCTAAATACTTATTTGCTGTTATTTTAGAATCCCCACAGAGCCTGATTGAACCATCTGGTTTAAGAATAGGAACTAGATGTGTTCCCCATTCACTTGAATCAATAGGACTAATTACACCATCTCTCTCCAATCTGTTTAATTCTGAATCAACTTTTTCTCTGAAAGCTATCGGAATCGGTCGAGAATTGCGAAAAATTGGTTGGAAATTTTCTTTCAACTTCAAATGAAAAACTTGATATTTATAACAACCTAGACTATTGTCGAATATTTCGTGAAATTCATTCAACAAAGAAGACATATTATTTTGTATGTTAAGAACATCAGAAGTGAGTTTGAAATTGAATTTTGATAAAAAATCTCTTCCTAACAAATTTTGACTGACATTTCCATTTTTTATGACATATAAAATGAAATCTTGACAAATTCTGTCGTTATATGATAAATTCACTTTGATAAACCCCAACGGTTTAATCAGACATCCCGAAAAACTTCTCAAGCTCATTTTACTTTCATTCAACCTACAGTCGGACAAATATTTGTTATGACATTGATCAGATATTACCGAAACTGCTGCACCAGTATCCAATTGCATAGGAATTTGAACATCATTCGCTGAAATATTAAGGTTGATTGGACTACAATCGTTAAAATCAATGTTATATATTTCAACTGCATCTTCTTCAAGTTCTTCTGCAACAGACTGACCACCTTCAACTTCCAAAGAATTCTGTTTGTTCAGTTTCATCCAACAAGCTCTTGATAAGTGACCAACTTTCTTGCATAGATTACAAGTATACGAAGAGTATTTACATTTTTGGTTCCCAGTATGAAAAAGCCCACATGATTTACATTTCCAACGTCCTGTTCCTGCTTGGTTACCTTGTACAGTATCCGACATTATCCGTGAATTGTTAGTATTCGAAGATCTTCTGATATTTCCCACGATTTTATTGTTCAACAAATTCACACTAGCTGCACTGCTGCTACCAGTTATTGAGGTTTCCTTCAGAAGTGCCAATTCTAATAGTCTGTCGAGATTAGTATCGAGTTTTTCTTCACATAATCTATCTCTTATCGTGCCTTTCTTCATTGAACATACGAATTTATTTTTCAGATAACATTTCAGGTTGGCCCCAAATTCACAATTGTTGGAAAGGTTGTGAATCCTTGCATACCATGCATTCACATTTTCGTTTTCTTCTTGACTTGCCTCGAAAAATTTGATTCTCTCCTTGTAGACGGACGTCACCGGACAAAAATGAGTTTTCAACAATTTACATATATCTTCATACTCCTTATCCTTAGGTAAATCCGGTGTGCAAAGGTCTCTTAGAATGCGGTAAGTATCAGATCCGATGAGACTTAGTAAAGCTGAGACTCTTCGTGCATTACCAGCTACATCTCTAATTCCATTTATACTGAAGAACATCTCAAGTTGTTCTTGGTATAGAGTCCAATTATCGTGACTAGGATTGAATTCTCTTATACTTCCAATTGTAGCCATGATTCAATTTCCAATTTGCCTCGTCGCCAATGTGATGACCCCAAGTGGTTAATTGTATTGAATATACGATGTTCGAAGGTTTTTGATGATTTATTAAAAATGATGAGTATTTCTTGATGATGTTTCTCTTTTGACTAGTCAATCAATAATAATTTCTTGGATACCACTAAATATAACAAAATACGCATACATTATACAGGTAGATACATTACACTTAGTATCGCCCCACAGTCTCACCCGAGCATATTAATATTGAACGTTGAGCGTTCCAGAAGAAAATGACGATTACGGTTGTTATTTGCGGGCTCTGTAATGAAAATATCCCAATAACTGAATATAAAATTCTCTGTGAAGGTTGTAAGAAATATTTCCCCGCCAAGTGTGCTACTACTAGTGAAGGTGATATAACAGGTCTGCAAGCCCGAAGAAAATAATTTACCTGTAAAAATTGCAATACCAGCCCAAAAATAACCATACTGATTGTGAGAACTCAATCAGTACAATTAGTTCAAATGAACCATCCGAATCATTACGCATACCTACTCATCATGGAATGAAAATGGAAATGAGTGAGGAGAAAAATCCGGTGATTTCATGTCAACAAAGTAATTTTAGAAATGCTTAGCGAAGACAAAAAAGAAAATGCACATTTGAAGGCAGTTTCGGAAAGCCTTTCTTATATATTTGAAATTAATATAGTTTGATCGCGCTTCTATTAGTTGCACTAAAACGACCTATTTACCTGGTGGCGCTGCCCTACATCAATTTCCGGATGAGCTTATACACCGAATTTAGTAGTTAATTGATAGTGGTCAGGAGACATTAACGCTCATCGAGATTCTGCTCCCACGTGACACCCGGTTGGTGCACATATGTAATTAAACCTTGCTTTGCTTTGCTCTATTGAATGCTTATTGTTGGCTTATGAACTTCTGCTACTCAGCTATTGTGCAGTAACGGTTTTGACTTGCGACTTTAGGTGAATTGTGCATGGGTATACATGGTATTAGCTGCCGACCCAGTTACCACGAGGTACTGACCAAGAGCAGCCCTATGAGACACCAGAGACAGTTTGGCACCAAGATATCTCCAGACCTGTCCCATAAGGTCAAGTCGTTACATAGTGCACCTCGCTTGTATAAATATATAATTTTTTTTAATTCTTTCAATTTTGGATAAAGTACATTTTTCGAAACCACAGAGGCTATCGAATTCATTCATTGGTCCTTTGAGTCGAATTATCGTGTCAATTTTGAACAAATTTGTTTTTTTGGGCTTCGAAAAACTCAAAATATATATTTTCTTTGAAGTGGTTTTTGACTGAATGACGATAGAACATCATCATTTCAACTTGAATCATCGATTTTCCGTCTGAAAACTTCGTTATCGGATTTAATTGCATCGGTAAAGAAGCGAGATCGGTGCGATCGGTCGATTTGGCTCATGCGTGGTGTTCGCCAGTATTCAGTCTCCCGCGATTCTCAATCGAAAAATAACCTATAGGACATTCCTCTGTGAATGAGAAAATCAGTATTTCATTATTTCTTTTTCGAAATAATATGGAAAATGTAAAATGTCTTATAAATTTTGGAGTATTTTTCCGCTCATCTCACCTATTCTATAGAAATGGCGGTATGACGAAGCAAATGTGTTTTTTGTTGGCTCAACTTGGCATGGATAAAATGAGTCTATATATAGTAAAAATCACCATTTGTTGGACTATAGGTACTAAAAACATCGTTTATAACATTCCAGCACTTCCCTGTGTTCGAAGAATTAGAGAAAATCTATCAACTGAGTAGATATAACATAGTTGCTTTGTTGATTCCATGATACCTATATTATAGGTCTCGACTGTGAAGATAAGACGGAAGCTCTCAAGATTCTCAGCGACATTTTAGGAACTGAACTCGATTTTCCTCACATCAATAACATTTACTTTTTTCCAACCAAAACGGATAAAAAAGTCTTGAAAATCGAACTACTATCTTATATCAAGAAACTGGAGATACTGAAAAACTCATTCAAACTCAAAGACAAGAACATATTCGTCTCAAACGACTTGAGTATCGAGGATCAGGCTATTCACAAAGATCTGAGAAGACACCTCAATACCGCTAAACGAAACGATATCAAAGCCACCATCAGAGATCTCCATCTCGTCATAAATAGTACGAAATATTCAACGGAGGATATCGACGCAAATCCTGATATTTTGAAGGGCATACATATCGAAGATAAAAGTCGTACCGGTAAAAGGCCTTCTTCATCTCCAACGCAACCTTTTGCCAAGAGAAACAATCTTCCCAGAGCTGCTAAATCATCTTTACTTCACTAGATTGTGGTTTATAATCTTTTAATCTTTTAATCAATTATATTTCTTGTATCGTCATTATATTTTGTATTATATTCAATTGATCCGTATGGCATATATTCTTTATGTGTACCTATACAACTATATTTTTAGTATCTCGCCTGAACTAATGTTAAGTGTTCTATTATCTTCTTGTATGTTGGTACCAATCGTTATTAAGAATGTATAAGGATATCAGCTTTTTTCATATGAATGTCAGATCTATCTTCACCGGTTTCGATAATCTTTCTGATTTTATTTTAACAAAGAAGGTTGATATCTTTGGTATGTCTGAAACTTGGTTGAGTAGCGAAATTGACTCGAGCACTGTTTCTATTGAATCTTATCACTTAATAAGAGCTGACAGACCTTCCAGAGGTGGGGGAGTTGGATTCTATATCAACAAACAGATACAGTTCAAAGTTTTATTTTCCCAAATCAGTACTAATCTTGAACAGTTGTGGATTTCAACAAACTCCAACAATAAAACTTTCATTTTCGGAGTATTATATCGCCCCCCTTCAGCCAATGTTAAAGAATGTTTAAGTGAACTAGAAGAGAGTGTAGCAAACCTTTTTCCTCTCAGTGATCTCTTTCTAGTTGGAGGAGATCTTAATATTGACTGGTTAACTTTAGACAGACGATGTGAACTCTTTCGTGATTTCCTGAACACTTTTGATTTCAAACAACTAATAGATATACCTACTCGAATAACCAATATTACTCAAACTTCAATTGATTTCATTTTTGAATCTTGTAGCCTACTTTTCTCAACCTCCAAATAATTACTACAGAATATAAGAAAATAAGTTACATGTATGCAGACGGCAGCTTTTCATCGGAGAACAGATAAGTGAATTCGCGTTAGAATTAAATGCCCATCAATTCAAGTTTTTTTAAGGGCGCCACTCAATTTATTTGAAAAGTTGATAATACTTGGGAAACTGAGAAAGCCAAATATTTACACCTAAATATGTATAAAAAATTCTCTTAGATTGCTGGGACAGACAAGTACATGAATGAAACCAAAAATATCTTCAAAACCTATTTATTACACCCAAATGGACAAGGCACATGTCAATCGCTGTAGAGGCCTTAGAACTTGCAATTAATACACTAAGATAATTACTCAATACTCAAATAAGAAATGAGACAAGAAATCATCATGATCCACCAGTAAAACGGGATAGTATAAAAATTCAGTTTGATATGGTGTAAAAAGAAATATGAAAAATGACAACCGCTGTCACATGGTACCATGGGAAAGCTTCACAAAAGCCTTCATTTTCATATGATGGTGAATGATGAAATTTATAAAAAACTAAACATGAAAACAGGTGGAAAATTCAGTTTTTCATAAAAACCTGGCGTGGTCCTCTCCAGTGATTCAGATCACCCCGATCACAGTCCACTGGGTGCAAAGGTGAGCAGCATAGGTCACTGCGACGAACACAAACGAAAAGGTGGCCCTCCGCTGAACTGGTGGGCTAAGCTCCGCTGTCTCTCCTTCTGGTATTCCTCCTGGCGTTACAACGAAGTATAGCTCAGCAGCTCAGCATACGGTGCTGCGCCTGGAGTCCAGAGTACTCCTGGTCTCCACTGGTCAAAATCCCCGAACAAGATGGTAAGATCGTCCTAGGGGAGATCTTGACGAGGGAAAGGTGGTATCCTCAATGGAAGCTAGACACAAACAGCCTCCATCCGGTCGTTTCACGACCCTACGATCTCTACCGAGTAGTATGGTCTCCTACGACCCTATTGAAAAAAATAGGCTCACTTAACATCCTGTACATCTCCTACCACGTGGATCACAAAAAGAAAAAATACAGCCAGAATGGCGGGACATACCAATTCAGAAAATAAAATCATGCCAGTTTAAACTGCTTACCTTCTGCGAAGGGTCGAACCAGCACCAAAAAAATGGGGGGCCATGCTGTAGGGTTCCCAGGTGGCAACGGACAATCTCTCAATGGTTACACAAAAATGACTTGGCTATTGGCCTTAGAGCTTGTAAAACACTCGAAAATACAAATCCCCAAAATGGGTTTGACTAAAAAGCCAAATTTATAGTGCTTACTGCCGGACCAACAAAACCTTCAGCCTTCTTCTATCATGGCCGCTGAGAAAAAGCCACCAGGCCGGAAGTTTCTCCAACTCCAAAGCCCCTCCTTTTTCCCTAACTTCATCCAAAAATCCCTGGTACCATTTTTGCCAACACAATACGTAGAAGGTCACACACAGGAGAAATTATTTTTCACATGGGTTAAACCAATGGCTGTTTGAAAAACTCTTCGACGAACCACGGGCTGTTTCAAAACTCGTCGACGAAACACTGTCGTGAGCCATCCTCTCTAGTCGTCCAAGCCAGCGGCAGTATCAATTGCTGACAAGACATGCGACTGTGAAGTGTGTCAAACTGACAATGACGTCCTGGAGAAAAAACATCAAAAATGTCAAAGGTGTCAAGTGAGCTCATTCTTAACAACAATGAAAATCCTAGAAAATTAATAAACCTCTTCTTCAAAAGGGACACGTCCTAAGGGAACAGTCAACCTAATGATCCCTGAAATAGTCAAGCAAATCCATTCATCCTAGTTGGAGAACACTACAGGTAAGCGATTGTTTTCTTATAAGTCCCCAAAAAAACTAATTAACCTTTTGATTTCAGGCTAAAAGAACTTTCACTTATCAACCTGTCTTTCGGCATTGACCCCTTTCAATATCAGAACCTGTTTATTTGGATCAGAAAAAGAAGCCTCAGCTTGGATCATCACATCCTACAGGTGTACTGATATCAGAGAGGATGCTAAGAAAATTGATGATAAATTTCCAAAATAAAAGGTGTGTGATATGAATCAACTGCAATTAAAAGTGTTAACTATACCAGGTATTTGCATCATTTATCTGACTGAGTGTTCTCTGTGAGTATGTACATAATTGATGATTTATTTACCTGAATATTTCCAAGACCTGTATGAAAATCAAAACCAAAACTATATTCAGAAAATCTAAACGCTACAATCTGATGATGCAAAAGTAGCAAATATTAAGGTCGATGACATCCCTGGGATATCTGATCATATGGCTGTATCATGTATAATTAAGAGTTATAAATTGGAGATAAAATCCAAAATGTTAACTTTCCGCGACTTTTCTAATTTCGAAATTGATAATTTCACCTCTGATTTGAATCTTATTCATTGGGATCACATATATTCATTGGACAACGTCGATCAGATGCTTGATTTTCTAAACAATTAACTTCTTGCTCTATTCAACTCTCATGCGCCTCTTCTGACCAAAAGAGTTAGTAAACCACCTGCTCCATGGCGGACTTATAATATTAAGCAAATGATCAAATTAAGAGATCAAGCTAAGAAAACATTTCAAAAAAGTGGATCTGCTATAGATTGGGAAAGTTACAGGGACCTCAGAAATTATACGACGGGAGCAATTCGTAGAGAAAAAAGAGCCTACCTTGATTATATTCTTGGACAAAAAAATTCCAAATCTACTTGGAACACTCTCAGATCTCTTGATATACTGCGGAAGAAATCGAACCCAGAAATTCCTTTCGAGCTGAAGAAAGTTAATTGTATAAATCGCCATTTCACTAGTCATATAAACCCTGAGAAATCTAACTCTCAGCTATCATTACTCAACAAATACGATGATGTAACTGCAGAAAATCAGTTCACATTTCTACCAGTGTCTGCTGAAATGGTTAAAAAATGTCTGAGTCGTATTAAGAGCAACGCTGTTGGATTCGATAATGTCTCATTGAAAATGATTTTATTAGTTGAAGAATACTTGTTGGATCATATAACTTTTATTTTCAATACAATCATTTCTTCAGGTGTTTTTCCTAGTATATGGAAACGTGCTTTAGTTATACCTCTGGCAAAATGTAATAAGCCTTCTGAATTATCAGATCTCAGACCGATAAGCATCCTACCTTCATTATCTAAAGCTCTAGAAATTATTTTGAAAGATCAAATGAATGCATTCGTAGAGCAACATCAGATAATTACATCAGTTCAATCAGGGTTTCGATCCCAACATAGTACCACAACAGCTCTTCTTTCAATCACTGACGATATTTTCCGCGCGGCGGACGTGAAAAAAATTACTTGTCTGGTGCTTTTAGATTATAGTAAGGCCTTTGACACACTCGATCACGATATACTCTGTAAAAAACTCAGCTCTTTTGGATTTACTCCTAAGGCAGTCACCCTTATCTCGAACTACCTAGCGAATCGTACACAAAAAGTGATTTTAGATGGTGAGATGTCAGAGGCCGCATCTGTAAATTCTGGGGTACCTCAAGGATCAATTTTAGGACCACTGTTATTCTCCTTATATATATCTGATTTTCACCTCCACACTAATCACTGCTCAATGCATCACTATGCAGATGATACGCAGATGTATCTGTCTTTTACATAATTATGCTGATCTGCAACTCTCACAAGCCTCTATAAATTCTGACTTGGATTCACTGTTTGATATATCATGTGCTCACAATCTAAAACTGAACTCCAAGAAATCTATGGTAATATTATTTGGACCTAAGAAAGTTAGAGATTCTGTTAATAATCTTCTGGAAATAAAAATAAATGACAACAGTCTTCCCATCTTGAATGAGAGCAAAAATCTTGGACTTTGGTTGGATTCAGACATGAGATTTACGAAACATATCAGCTATTTATGTCAATCATCATATAATGTATTGAGGCAATTATATCCAAACCGAGATATCCTCTCTACAAATCTAAAGCTTAAACTTTGCGAATCTTTAATCTTCTCAAAATTATCATATTGCGATAGCATATATGGTCCTGCTTTATTACAAAGTGATTCATTTCGCTTACAACGCATTCAAAATTCTTGCCTAAGGTTTTCATACGGAGTACGAAAATATGATCACATATCTGCTAAGATGCATGACTCTGGATGGTTACGGTTAGAACAATCAAGGTATTTGCATTTGTTAACACAGGTGCATAAAGTTCTGAAAACCGGTAAACCTAGTTATCTCCACAGAAGACTACAAACTTTCTCAGATATCAACCGAATTTCTAGTCGCAATAAAACCACTCTGGTTATCCCAAAACATAATTCATCTTTCTTCAAACGCAGTTTCTCTTATACAGCTAGCAAATATTATAATTCACTTCCCATCGAATATAGATCTTTCTCTCAGTAACTTTAAGAAGAGATTAAAGCTTGAACTTTCAGCCAGGTAGGTCTTATTACAATCAAAAATCTAGCAATGCTTCTTTGACAATCCTTTTATATTCAATTCTCAATATTATGCAATTTTTTATTCAAATTTTTCAATTATTTCTTCTTATTGTATACTTATAATATATCGGTGTTCCTTCGAGAAATAACGCATCTACATTGTTTCTACACCTTTCATGATTTATATTTTTGTATATTAACTTGTTCTTCTCATTTTATTTTTGGGGTTGAGTTGAAAAACAGCTTTCTGCTGATACTCCGCCTTTTCATCACTGCAGATAGGTATATAAGGTATGGAAAATTATATTTGTCTTTTGATTTTTATTTGTGCGATTTTTTCTGCAAATGATGAATAAAGACGATTTATTATTATTATTATTATTATTATATATCAGGTATAAGTCTGGTAGGTTTATTGAACGAAATATAAATAGGTTCGTATTCTGAGAAGACAAATTGGATCGCAGACTATTTCGTGAAAATAATAAATACCATACTTCATCATAGGACCATTGAATATCGATAAGACGCATCGATTGCACCTTTGACTACCCAGGAAAAAAAATTGAGCCTCCAGGATGATCCATAACTATAGGGGAACTTGGGAGCGGTACATCTTTTATTGGCGGAGGCTGATGTTGATATATGCATCGATAATTTTAATGGTGAAAATCGGCACTTTAGCCTTGTACAATTTGAACAATAGACCTTCGTGCCAGACGGTCTCAAAGGCTTTTTCTACGTCCATCATGACCAAAACGATGTTCTTGTTGTTGTTGCTGGCCTCCTTAGCACCCTGAACAATTCGGGCCACTTATATAGGACTCAGCTCGGGACTCAGTATTGTGTCCCTTGCGGAACCCGAACCGCTCCTTTGGTATGAGGTCTAGCTTTTCCACCCGTGGAGATATCAGTCCTAAGAGGACTATATCCAAGATCTTAGCTACTGCGCTAAGCAGTAATATGAGGCGGTAGCCTTAGTGGATGTCAGGTTCTTGCCCAGTTTTGGATTTGGTACAACCAGCTCAGTTTCTGGGTAGTGCTGGCAGATTGTAATCGCTTTGATAACGTAGTGTAATTGCCGAGGTAATTTCGCTATTGATTTACGTGACATGTTTTTTAGGAGAACCATATCTAAACCATCAAGCCCTGGTGCTATGTTAATATTTTAGTTTTTAATGATTTTCATTATTTCTTTAGGTGATGTCATAGTTTTGCCGAGGGCTTATCACGAGAGCGGGATGCTAGGCAGTGATCTCAATCATGTTGCAGTTGCCACCATGTCCTCCTGGACCGCACCTGGTGATTCTTTATCAATTTTGGAAATATTCTGGAAGTGTTTCCCAAGCACTACCGCCTTCTTCAGATCTGACACCGTTTCCTCGCGGCCATACTGCAGGGTGGGTATGGGTGTAAATCGTTTTTTCAACCTCTTCGACATTTTCCATAGAGTATTGTCGCGAGGGTCTGAACTCTCCAACTTGGCTCTCCAGGAGGAGTTCCTGAGCTCACGTATTTCGTATTCAATTTGATTGCAAATTCTCTTGACGGCGCCTCTGGCTTCCGGCGGCGTTTCAATACGTTGCCAGTGACGCCTCAAGATCATCTCTTTTATGAGCACAAGAACTTCTTCCGGGAGTTCGCCCTTGTTGAAGTGAATGCTGACCTGTCTCGTGGTGAAATCTCTGGCCCACGTGATGTTATTTATTATTGTTTCCATCTCGTTGTTCATCTCGTCTTTATTTATTTTGCTTTTTATTAGTTTTTTGATCCAGCTGAGCTCTGAACATCCGCCAGTTCGTGTTTTTATAATCAAATATTTTCTTGATTATTTCAGGAGGTTTTTGTCCGAATTCGAACAGAACTGGCAGTGGTCAGAGCTCAGCCCGTCTACTGCCTCTAGGTCAGAGATGTCCACCACGTTCTTGGACAGCACTATGTCCAGGACTGTCAGTGTTTTTCCATTGACGGGGTGATGCGTGGGAGTATTAGGGTGGTCCAGGTTGACATTGGCGGCCTGCAGATATGCCCCGCGTTAAAATCACCCCCATTATCACTATATTGCCAGCACTAACCAGCGCCTCCAGGCCTTGTTCTGTGAACCTGTTTCTGGGCCTGTTGTACGCTGTAAAAATCATTTTCCCACTCCGCGAGCCAAACGCGCTAACGATAACGCCACTAGTTGAACTGATAACGTTGACTTTGATTCTCCAAGAAACAGAGTAATTTTGGCAGCGGTGTTTTAGGTAAGCGGTGTATTGCGAGGGAGCAGGGACAAGTTAGTTAGGAGGGCGAGGGGATATTTTAATATTGCGAAAAAATCACCAAAGGCAAATAACCTAAAAAACAAAAACATCTTTTATATGAAAAATATGATCTGCAAAAATCATAAATCTCAATCATTAATTGATCAAAAAACAAGGCAGTCAATATGAAAGCCTTCAACAGATATATAGGGTGTGTCGAAAAAGATTGGGACTCCACACAGAAAAAACAAATATTGCTGCCTTCACACATGAACAACATGACAACTAATACAGAAGCCTTTAACAGATATACAGGGTGTGTCAAAAATGATTGTGACTCCACAGAGAAAGAACATGGCAACTAAAGGCCTTCAAAAAATATAAAAGGTGTGTCAAAAATGATTGTGTCCTCACACAGAAGAAACAAACATGGCTGCTTTCACACATCAAGAAAGAACAAGACAGTCAATATAAAAGCCTTCAACAGATATACAGGGTACGTCAAAAATTATTGTGTCTCTACACAAAAAGGTGAAAACATGGCTGCCTTCACACACAAAAAAAGAACAAAGCTGCCATAGGTACAAAATGTATGGTCCCAGTATGACTGCACAGAAAAAATATTTGTCATACCAGAAGGTTATTAAACAGCTATACAGAGTTGTGATAGATTACAGACACATAGACATATACTGCCATTAAACAAAAGTAGCAAATATACAGGGTGTTTCCTAACAACGGTTCCTAACTGCAGGTGGTGATTCGTTAGTTCATTTTAGTAAGAAAAGTTCCTATCAACATATGTCCGGAGTTGCTTCGTTTCTGAGATACAGGGCGTTGAAATTAAAGAAAAAAAAACGGTAATTATAAAATATCATGAATATTCTAGAACCGATTTGGTTGAAATTTGGTACTTTTATTTGAACTGATAAGGCGCTTATTTAGCCCTATTTAGATTGAAATTATTGGATCCAGTGGCGTCTCAGTGGGCACCACAGCCAACAATGTTGTGATATAAAGTACGCTACTGACTTTTTTGGTGAATTTCCATTTTTTTAAGATTAAGCAACTCAAAATACAACTTTTTGGTCTCCTGTATTGTCTTCATATCCAGCTTCGTTTTCGAGAAAAAAAATCAAAGCCATTGTGTTGCATATCATGAACACCTGCATTGGAGAAATGAGTTTTTCATCATTTCCGCCAAAAATATAATTGACACTTGATATGCTGAAATTTTAGAAAATTTGACGAATAAAAGTACCAAATTTCAATCAAATCTGTTCCAGGATATTCATGATATTTTATAATTGACGTTTTTTTTTCTCTAATTTCAACGCCCTGTATCTCAGAAACGAAGCAACTCCGGACATATATTCATAGGAACTTTTCTTCTTAAAATGACCTAACAAATCACCCCCTGCAGTTAGGAACCGTAGTTAGGAAACACCCTGTATAGTCTCAGTAGGAGTACACAAAAAAAAGAGACTGTCACACCAGGAGGTTATTTAACAGGTATACAGAGTTGTTAAACATTAGAAGACACATATACATATACAGTGTGTCTTGCTTCTCGAGAATACACCCTGCTATCTCAGTTATTAAAGATGCTATTCTCTTGAAATTCAAGTGGTGATTGTATGTTAGAACAATGAAGTATTGAAGCATTCACGATAGGAGTTCAATGTTGAGGGGTACAAAAAAGGCCAATATTCGGAAAAAGGATATTTGGGCTTATTTTTAATAACTGTTTTTTATCAGATTCAGAATCAGCATCATCAAAAACTCCCCCTGTTCATCTTTTCGGAATGTCGAGAAAAATTCAGAATCCCGCTTTCCATTACTACGCTCCAAAATATTAATGATGCGATTTTCTTGAAATTGTGATAGTGATTGTATGTTATTTTCATAGCATACAATCACCATAAAAATTTCAAGAAAATCGCATCGTTGATAACTGAGATTTAAGGGTGTTGTCATGAAAAACGGGATTTTGAAAATATAAATTGGGGGGTTCCAGGGGATGTTGATTATCTGATTAAAAAGCTATCCAAAATGAGTCCTAATATCATTTTCCCAAATTAAGGCATTTTTTTTACCCAACATCGTACGCCATTGCTAAACTTTATTCTAACATACAATCACTAAAAAAATTTCAAGAGAATCGCACTTTTAATAACTGAGATATCAGGGTGTATTCATGAAAAGCGGGACACACTGTATACTGCCAATATTCAAAGGTATAGGGTGTCAAAATAATGTGACGATATACGAAAAAAACAGATTTTTTCACACATACAAAAAACCATTTCATTCCATTTGCGTTCGTAGTAGCTTTGGTGAGTTGGTTTATGTGATATGCAGAGACGTGTTAGGCAGCAGTTGTTAGTAGATATATATTGAGAGAATCATTACCGGCATCACGGCATCAGGCAACCAATCACAGCGCTCGATATATATTGAGAGAATCATTACCGGCATCACGGTATCAGGCAGCCAATCACAGCATTTCATTCAATTAATCATTAAGTACGTGAAAATACGAGAATGAGTTATATAATTCATTTAAGACTAATCACTCTTCAATATTCCGCGGGATATCTGTGCTATCATTTCATCACTATCAATAACAGCCAGGACCGACAAACCCAGTCAGCGCATCCTTCCATTCAAATATGTCGAACAACACTCTACCAAAACTCGTTTATCTATAGGCAATAATTTGCCAAGAACTTCCAAAAGCTAAAAAATCACAATACCTACCTCCTTTCCCTAGCACGATGTTCTTCGAATATTATAGGGATTACTTTTGTACGCCCCAAGAAAAAAATCTTCAATATTGCATCTACCTATTCAACTTTTCATAAGAAAGCAGAAATATTTATTCTTTCCACAAATAACTAACGCGAAGGCTTTTCATGAGACGTTCATGACGTTCATTGAAATAATTATTTTTCAACAGATGGCTTAAAGTGGGTTAATATTTTCAAATAGGATTTAATTCGCAAATTATTCAGCAAGTGATGGTGATTCTTATTAGCGAGAGTATAACGAAAAGGTAAATTGAAACGAGTTTCGCAAATATGAGACAATTGTGCCATGTGGAATAATCATCTTTAATATACCAGCAGATGGTTAATTAGTCCAATTCAGTTTCAGTTAGGATAGGTCATGTCTTAACTGATGTTCAACATATGTAGGCGAAAAAAATTAATCGCGCTGATATCAAAATGGGGTGAAATAAATTTGCAAGATGCGAGTTTGGTGAATTGGTAGTAATGAATGTTTTATTCATGGTTAATTAGACCCATTTAGTTTCAGTTAAGATAGGTCATGTATTCCTTTTTATCTCATTACAGTTGATTTAATTTTTGAAGCGAAAAATTAATCGTACTGATAGGAAAATTGAAACAATGAATATGTAATTGTACCCATATGGTGCAGTAAATTTGCAAGATGCGAGTTGTTTGGTAAATGTTTTGATCTTGATGGGGGATTAGCCCTGAACAAATAAATAGTACTCGCACAAGCAGTCAAAGTCATTCTAGTACCGTTCAGAGATCGCATACCAAGAAAACTAAAGTTTCAACAAATTTAAAAAAAACTCAGATACTGAAAAAATGAAGACAAAAGTTTTGACCGTACCAATTCAGAGGAAAAAAATTGATATTTTACAGTATCTCAAACGTGACAAAAACTCAGATACGTTTCGAAATATTTCACCACAATTAAACCAGAGTGTCGAATTCGTAAGCGGCTCATTTAGTGATCACAAAGCAATGCCGTTTCGGCCATTAGCAGAATCAACCCCTCGACGTGGAAAAGTGTTAGTGCAGCCAGAATTTGAAGACATCTCAGATGTTTCGTCGGATGACGAAGAAGTTCAAGATGACGGAGGAGATGAAGAAACGGATGCAAATTTCATTAAAAAGGAAGGTGATGACCGTGAAACGAAAAAAGCAGAAAGTGGAAATTCAATAATTGAAGAACGAGATGAAGAAAAGTCTGAAGCGGAAAATGAAACAGATAACGAAGATTCAGAATATACTATACAAGATGGGGATCTCAATACTACCGCGGATTTCCTTGCTGATATACGAAAAGAAAATCAGAGGGATATGGATGAATTAGTGAAAAGGAAACTAGAAATAAGGAAAAAGCTTGAGAAGAAGAAGAAGAAATATCAAAAAAAACTTAGAAAGATTTGTGAAGTTATAAAAGATTTAGATGAAGTTGTAATTGTTTCTACAAAACTCAGAAAAGTAATGTAATTAGTTTGTTGATATTATAAGGGAAATTTTAACTAAAACATGTAATTTGTATTTTTCAAATGTTTTATGATTGATACTTTCTGAATTTGTTGAAACTTTAGTTTTTTTGGTATGCGATCTCTGAACGGTACTAGAATGACTCGTATTTTCACCAAATAAAATTATAATACAAATGACTTTGCATTACTGGAATTATTTTGAATCAAAGTGTTTGAGATTGAAAATCATTACTTAACTAGTAGAATTTGGTAAATGAACGTTTCGAAGAAATAAACTGTGTGATGTATGAACATATTCAAATACTCACTTTTCTATCACTTTCGATAGGTACATCCTTTCAAATCCATCTTGATACAAAGAACTATTACACTTTTTTTCATTCACATAAGAAATACAAAACATCACTTTTCTCTCACATTTCGATATACTGAAATAATTCTTTCATGGAAACAATACGAAAAAAACATGATTTCATGTTACGATCGCCGACCGGAAAACTGACTGAATTAACTGACCCAGAGATGCATGGCCAGATGTCTCCAATTAATAGTTAATTATTCATGATCTCTGTAACAAAGTTGGGAGCGGCTTTTTGTTTGGTTCAATTCGAGTGTTTCTATAACAGAGGGAGTGAGTTGTACAATTTTGTAGGCTTGGTTATTTTCAAAAGAGGTGACACCAGCTACTATACAGGGTGTACCTAAATAACACCGGAAAAATTCAAGGGGTGATTCCTCGTGATATTTCAGGAAATAAAGTTCATATAAACATGTGTCTTAAGTGGCTTCGTTTTCTAGATACAGGGTATTGATATTTTCATGAAAAATCTTTTTTCTATTCATTTCTCAATTGTCTTATCATCAATTTCAATAAAAAGTTGTGGTTTTGTTAATAGTAATATGGAGCTTCTTCTAATGCAATTGGATTCGAAATAATTTTGCCAGTGGCGTGACACAGGTTAAATTTATCGATATTCATGGTGAATGTCATTGTACGCCACCGGTTTTTGTGAGTTTCATATTTTTATCAGATTGAACTATCGAAATAACAACTTTTTCATTCTCTGTGTGATTTTTGTATCTAGCTTGGTTTTTGAGGAAACAATAAGAATTCGTTGTCACTCCAAATTTAAATGTAGGTGTTTTCGAGACTTCCATTGAGATTACTCAATAATCCCATTTAGAATCATTTTGAAATTTTGGGACTTTTTCTGTCCCCATCTATACTGAATTTTGGCACCATGAAAGCTTATACAGGGGGGTTATAAATAAAAACAATTAATACTTCCAACTTCAACATCCTATATCTCAAAAACGTAGAAAGTTGGGACACATGTTTATATAAACTTTATTTGCTAGAATGTCACAAGGAAACCTATCTCGAATTTTTCCGGTGTTATTTAGGTACACCCTGTATATTGATTATTCAGTAAGACAAACGATAATTGTGATATTTACACCATACAAAATATACTGTATGTTGGAGACTATAATGAATGGAAAAATATGACTGAGAATAAATTTTATTGGAATTTCGAGTATTAAAAATAACAATTCAATTGTATTATTCTCTCTTAGACACAGATGGAACATAAAAATGGTATCAAATGAAAATATATCTTATTGGAAATCAATCTTTCAGCTATTGCACAATAGACAAAATCTAGTTAAACAATATATATATATCGGAACACTACAAATGTAGCAAGTATCCCTATATGCTACCAGGTGTACTGGAAAATTTGTTATATGTAAAGACTCTTGTTTACTGTCAATATTGGTTTCTGGGTATTCTGCCACTGTGTCGAAGTAACAGCTCGTACAAAATTTTTCTTCTTCCAACATGGTTATTCGATAATAATGTTGAATAAGGCAGACATAGTCTTGTGACCACCCGTTGAGAAACTGCAAACTGTCGACACTATATTGGATTCGGATCACTTGTTCTCCATCCAACTCGATCTCATCTGATTCCGAGAATTCATCGTCAACATTCAATGCATCGTCCACATTCATTTCGAACACATATATGGAATATAAACTGAGAATGAATTTATATATATAGGGAATACCCCCACGGGAATATGATTATAATTGTATCCATTGAAACAAAAAGTGGACATACGAATTGTAGATTAACAAAACAATGCATCAATTAATTCATCATTTGGTCAATCAACATGGGAAAGTGTAGAATAATCAATAAATCAACTCATTCATCAAAACAATCAAGTACATTGGTCCATAATGATTCATCAGATCAATTGATATTAATCAACGAACTCATTGATTTTGATGACTGAGCAATTATGAACATGTGGAACATGATTCATCAGACTAATTTATATTAATCAACGAACTCATTAATTTCGATGATTGAGCAATTGGGAACATGTGTGCAACATGATTCATAATGATCAATGTGATGATTCGTTAATCATACCCCCACTTCTCAAATTCAAAGGTATATAACTTATCACAATGAGATCCTTCACTCAGTTTTCGAATTCTAGTTGTGAAACACATATTATTCTGAAATGGACTTGTCGAAATCAACTGTGAATTCAAGTGGGCAGGGCTACTATACATCAAGTGTTCTTACCAGTGACTCGGGAGTTAGATATAATCTGAAAGAACATCATGAGAATAAACATAAATCAATATTGTTGGGAGAGAAGAGATTGCCTTTGAATAAATCAAGAAGCAAGTACGTTTCCATAGGATTATGCTATGAATTTGGCTTTAGGCCTTGCATCCAGATATCAGGACTCAAGAATGATGCAATCACTTTCAATGATCGTGAGTGGATGGATTTTCTCAAATATCAAGAAATCATTACAAATTATTTCTATCCTAGTGACCATCCAAAATCGTTAGATGGTGAATCCTTCCAGATATACTTCATGAAAATTTCGGAAACGAGTGTTGTTAAGATTCAGAAAAATAACTTTTATATTTTCTTGGGTTATGAATCCCTTTGCAAGTTGTGGACTCTATTGCCACTCATCAAATATCAAATGGAAATGATGGGGAGACTGCAGTTTACGAATTACCTCACAGTTTTGCAGAGAGCTCTTCAAAATCAAGATGGAGATGTAGTGAGCAATGCACTTAATCTTGTCAGGCCACAGGAGAACCCAAGTAGTGAAAATATCAGTTTAGTATTAGAATTCATCCACATATACCCTGACGTTTTTTCTGAAGACCTGAATAATGTACAATAGAAATTATCATACGAATAGTTGTACCCACTAGGAATTACGTAATAAAAAAATTAAAATCATCTGAATAATTGTTTTATTCCAAAAAATATAAATGTATTTCACAAAAGTTCCTTTTTATCAATCCATGAATCATGAGAATCATCTAAGCCTAGCCACTTGACACGAATTTTGTTTCCACGTCGCTGTAAAACTTTTTCAACCAAGTAGATGTTGGGATATTTCACTTTCTGAAGCTCTTCGCTGTAGAAACCTCCCCGAATTTCTTCTTGATTCTGATCTTCTAGCAAGTAAGTAGTTGGGTTTGACAATTTGACTTGTCGAATTCTGAAGACTTCATTTGACCAAGAAGGCTGATACGATTTTGAAAATGCTTCTCTGAACTTGCTTATTCTCACAAAGTCACCTACTTTGAATTTATTCTTTCTAGGATCAATTGTTTTCAAATGACTATATACAGTTTTCAGTAATGTATTTTCATTCCCAGAATTCACATCTTTAGGTTTCATTCCAATTGTGCTGTGTTTTGTGTTATTATATACATCTTCTATTTCCTTCAGGATATTCAACCACTTATAAGTACCCTGCAAACTAAATTTCTTCCACATTGAATTCTTCAAAGTGCGATTCACCCGCTCAACCACACTAGCTTTCAAATTTGAAAATGTACTATAGTGATTTATGTTGAGAGATTCCATCAACGATCTGAAATCTTTGTTGTAGAATTCTTTCCCCATATCTGTTTGAATATTTTTAGGTTTAATTTCAACATTATCAAGGATATCTCTCATTGCTTCTGTGACATCTTTTGCGTTTTTACGTTTTACCGGTCTTAACCATACCAATTTACTAAAAACATTGATTACAACCAATATGTAGCGGTATCCTTTATTAATTTTTGCGTAGGGTATCATTTCAACTAGATCAGCCTGATACAAGTCATTCAAACCTTTCACTATCACTCGACGTCTTCTAAATGTTTTCCTAGCAGGCTTATGTAATTCGTTTACGACTGATTCTTTGACACTACTCATTTTTAGTTAATGGGCACTGGAGCACTATTTGAGCATACAATAAACCCAATCGATCTCTTTTGATAGAGGCAAATGAGATCGTGTCACCTTTATTTATCTCTTTTTCTATCAATTCTTTCACCTGTATGTTATTATCCCCCAACATAATTGTTGTATCCTTTGGTAAAACATCAATTTTCTCAATCTTTCCAGATACCGGAAAGACATATGATCCACTGTTGTTTTCTTGTAAGAAGACCCAGTTTTTTTTCACCATTCCTGGAACTTGTTGACCTGAACCCGATCCACGAATAGTAATTATACATTTACTATGGTAAGATATTGGTTGACAGATATAGAAAGGTGATTGTAACTGTATAGGCTGCGTTGATGCCAATAATGGTTCTTCTGGAGATGTGCTAGGATTTCGGTTTTTGTTGAAAAGATGTCTTCCAAACTTATCGATCGGCATCGTTACAGTGCTATAATCAGAATGACTCAAAATAATAACTTTCAATCTATTTTATGATCTTGCCTTCCCTCAGCTCTTCAATAATAGAAATAATCTCATTATTGTGACCAGTATCACCAGCCGATTCAGAAGCAATTAGAAGCCTTAGTCTATCTACTAATTCATTAAAGTCGTTAAAATATTTATATTCCGCAGGTTTTTTGTTCAGTTGCATCAAGGTCAATTTTCCTCCCTGTTTTGTTCGGCTTCTTGTCGTTATGATTGAAGGAGTGGAACCACTTCTTGGTCTCGTTGGTTGCCCTCGAACAACTGAAGGTATTGATGTGGGCTTAGGGGTCTTGTTTTTTACAGTTTTCTCCAAATTCATGGAATGTAGCGTAGTGATTCTTGGTTTGATAATGTCAATGAATTTTTGCGAATTTGATGTAGATAGCCCTTTCACAGGATTATAGCCTAAATAATGTGTGTTAGTTCTTCGAACTATATCAATATACTGATCTATATCACTGTTTTTCATACCAGTAGGATATTTTTTAAACATGAGCTCATATAATCCAGGAGTACCCTTATATTTCAAAGTACCATTTATAATGAAATCAGGACCGTCAAAATCTATTGTAGAATCACCAATAGCATATTTCTTTGTGAACGGATCGAAATAAACACCAAAAGTATCATCAAAAGCATTTTCAGTATCCAGTATTTTATCGTCAATATATGCCCTAGGTAGTGGAGAATTGAATTGTTCTAAATATCTCTCATGTTGCGCCATTGAATCCAATCCAGGTGGTATTGTTTCCTCAAAGAAACTTTCCCCATATTCTGGTCTTACTAATGAGGGGTCGTGTAGAAATGTTTCTTCATCTTCCAAATCCATAGTTGGTGTCGTATGGTAATACTCTTCTTTAAATTCACGTTTCGGCTCATGTTTTACAAACGTTCCTTGATCAGATTTGCCAATGGTTGCGAGTAATTCTTTGAGAGGTTGCGTAATAGGCTGATAGGTTTTCTCTAAATCAGATTGAGATTTCACAATATCGCCTTTCAAGGTTCTATATTTTTTTTTCAAAGCCTTCCGTGTTTTCAATAGCTCCGCTACCGTGCGGTTATTCATCATGAATAAACATGATTTGAAAATGATTCCATTTATATATGAATGAACTCATCGAACCCTTTGCGGTATCTACCTGAGCTCAATGGAGAATCTTTATCGATAACAAGAAATCCGAATTTTTCGCCCCAGCAGAGTGCGCAAAGCTCTTTAAATTGTTGAAAGGACATATCAATATTCACATGGTCATCATAAATGTGTTTCAAATTGGTCATGTCTTGTTGAAAGACAATAATCAAGTTCGAATTATCTCGGATAAATTGTTTGCAAACGGCAGAATAAGTTTGACACAAATAGAAACAATCTGTGTTTCTATGTCGTCCAAAGCAAAAGTAACTTTTCATCAAATCTTGGTCACAGCTAGGAACATCGTCAAATATTATAATGGAATTATCTCGAATATTCTCTGGTGCAATTATATCATCTTTGTCACTATATTCCATGTAGCCTATTTCTTTCAACGGTGTCAATAATGTCCTCAGATATGAATATTTTGGCTGATGGAGTGATTTAGAATACAAATAAATATTTTCGAAACGGAGACCATTTGGATGTTCAATTAAGGATATCATTACATTCGTTTTCCCCGATCCGCTAGATCCTACTAGTAAACCTCTTTTTGACTGGCCACCGAACAAAATTCCGTGTTTCCTAAATTTACTCTCGTGAGCGATTTCATCATGATTTGTGATTGGTAGAGAGAATGTCTGCTTTTGAATCTTCATTATACAGGCACATCCATGGAACTGACACTACCGAACATGTTTTAGTTCTATATATAAAGGAATTCATATAGCAAATCAGTTATTATTCAACCGACAGTGTTCTGAACATTATAAAATGAAACGAAGGAATAACTCAGTCAGTCGTTGTCGAAGCGTAAAACGGAAAGGTCGAGGACTCCTCAATACTCTAATTAATAAGCTTCCAATAGAACTTCATGTGCCAGGATATAATTATTGTGGACCTGGGACTAAACTTGAAAAAAGACTACTAAGAGGCGATAAAGGTGTTAACGAACTAGATGAGGCTTGCAAACAACACGATATAGCTTATTCGAATTTCAAAGACATACAAACTAGAAATATTGCTGATAGGCGTCTGGCCGAAGTAGCTGCACAGCGTTTCAAGGCATCTGATGCTGGTGTGGGTGAGAAAATCGCAGCATTAGGGGTTACGGGAGCTATGAAATTAAAGAGCAAGATGGGTATGGGGCTGAAACGGAAAAAGAAGGTATCACGGAAGAAAAAAGGTGGTGCTTTGAATCTATTGGCCAAGCGACCTACGAAGAAAACTAAAAAACAAAGAATCATTCCAGCGCCTAAAATTGGAGGATTTCTACCATTTTTACTCCCACTTCTAGGAGCACTTGGAGCAGTAGGTGGAGGTGCCGCGGGTATCGCCAAAGCGGTTAATGATGCGAAAGCTGATCGGGAACGACTAGCTGAAGAACAGCGACATAATCGAGAAATGGAGAAGGCAGCTACTGGAAAAGGGCTATATTTGAGACCATATAAGGGCTATGGCATGTATTTGAAGCCATACGCAAAAAACTCCCGATAAAGCTACCTCGCCGACCACTGACTAATATTGACTTGCGCAAATATGTGAAAATTCTCAAAATACCATACTTTAGGGGAATTTTCATGAGAGATACCCTTCCTGAAAAAATAAGAAAGAACGAGTCTGGAATCTTGAATCTAGATTCGAATGTAGGTGAAGGAACACATTGGACTGCTTATATCAAGCGCGATAATGAAATAGTTTATTTCAATAGTTATGGAGATTTATCTCCACCTTTAGAACTGAATCAATATTTTTCAAGCGACGGTGGCAACAATTATATTATGTATAATTATGATTCAGTACAATCATTCAATTCATATCAATGTGGGCAACATTGTTTACTTTTTTTATATAACCAGAATTTGTAAAATGGAGCGTCATTTGAAATTAAACTTTCAGTGAAACAATATGTCTTTGACTTTTACTTTAAGTGGCTGTTCATCGATTCTTACTTACGATTTCAATCCTCCAATATATTTGAATGATGAAAACGAATATGAAATTGGGTTAGCTAATTTTGACAGTTTCAACTCAATACCAAATATTGATAATACCAATAATATCTTCGTTTGGGGTGAGAACGATAGATATAGATTTGAAATTCCTACTGGATCATATGAAATTGATGATCTAGCAAACGTTATTCAAAATGCTATGAATGATAAAGATAACCAAGCAGTTCTTCGAATTACACCTGATTTGAATACTTCCAAGGTGACTATAAAAACTAATCGTCGAATCAATTTTGGAGTGGACAACACAATTGGATCACTACTAGGATTCAGAAAACGAATGTTGAATGCGGATGAAAAAAGTGTTTCGGACCACCAGGTCAAGATTCTTAACGTCAATACCATCTGTGTAGATTGTAACTTGGCCATCGGAAGCTATTTAAATGGTGAACCAGTTCATTTAATTCATCAGTTCAATGCCAAAGTCCCCACCGGATACAAGATCATCGAATCACCTGTTACGATCCTGTATTATCCAGTTTCCGTGAAGACTATCAACAATATAACTGTGAAAATTATTGATCAATCAGGAAATATTATAGATTTCCGTGAAGAAGAAATCACCGTTCGACTTCACCTTCGAAAGAAGGATCTTTGATCATGGTGTGGAGATTCATCCATCCAACACCGTTTTACTCCCCTGAACAATACTATAAAAGACATGACAATGAAAAGAAACGTGCTAGTATGAAGAAGACCTCCGGAATATTAACATCAGAAAATCGTCAGTTTTTGATATCTCTTGGATTTGAAGTTTTGAAATAATGGAATTATTGAATATCACTGGTCAACCTTTCAGCGACACTACAATTGAAGACTATCAGTTTCATACATATCAGCCTTACATCGCTGGAAACCTCAATTATAACGACGAGATAAGAGTGCCAATTGCTGACCTTGAATCATTCACTTTGCCTTGTAACAGTTATTTATACATAGAAGGTACTCTCCTAGATGAAAAAAATGCCGTTCCAACCAAACTGAAATTCATTAATAATGCAATAGCATTCCTTTTCCGAGAACTTCGATATGAATTGAACGGTATTGTGATTGATTCAGTGAGAAATTTGGGATTGACATCAACATTGAAAAATTATTTATCGTTAAATGAAAACGAAAGCGTCTCTATGCAAAATGCTGGGTGGTTCCCAAAAATATCGAACCAAGAAAAAATTCTAATTGGTACTAACGGTCAATTCAACGTGTGTGTTCCTTTAAAAATGTTTGCTGGGTTTTTTGAAGACTTTAGGAGAATAATAGTTAATATGAGGCAAGAATTAGTCTTAATAAGATCTAGTAATGATTTAGATGCAGTAACTAGCATAGATGATTCAGAAAAACCCAAAGTGGAGCTTACAAAAGTATTTTGGAGAGTTCCTCACATAACCCCAAGCATTCAAGAACAACTTCGAATCACGAAAATTACTAATAAAAGTATAGAACTTCCAATTAGGTTCAGGAGCTGGGAGTTGATTGAGTATCCATCTTTGAGTGAATCAAATAGACATACGTGGCCAGTGAAGGCCACTACCAAGGTCGAAACGCCTAGACATGTAATTATAGCATTTCAGACTAGTAGAAAAGGGAAAATAACGAGTGATATGAGTAAGTTTGATCATATCGACCTCACCAATATCAGAGTGTTCCTTAATTCTGAAAGATATCCATACAATGATTTACATCTAGATTTCAAAAACAACAAGTATGCTACACTGTATGAGATGTACTCAAACTTTCAAGAAAACTACTATCATCTGAAAAATAACGAGCCAATATTGACCCCGAAAGAGTTCAAAGATAAAGCACCAATTGTTCACATTGATTGTTCACGACAGAAAGAAGTCATCCAAACAGGATCAATAGTTATGCGGATTGAATTCGAAACTGGTAGTAATACTCAAAAAGAAACCACTGCTTTTTGTCTCATTCTACATGAAAAAGAATATTCCTATAACCCTCTAACGAAAATCGTAAAGCAGCTTTGATGCGCATGATCAAAATTTGTCATATATTGGGGTACCCATTATTTTTTATTCAGTAGATATAATGTTATCCAGCTATAAATTACGCCTGAGAAAACATCAAGAAAACATTAAGATCCTAAAAAGGGTGATAGAATTGTACTCTACCAAGCAATCAGTTTTCAAAAATTTCTCAAATATCACAATATGAGTATAATCATGGATATGCAAGGATTCAAGATAGAAAACAACAAATTTATTGTCAAAGAGTTTGCAGCCTTCGATGGGGTGAAAATTTGCCATTATATTTTCAAACCACCATTTCCACTCAATTTTCTACCTCCGAATCTACAAAAGCAGGCTAATTGGCTGGTTCGTAATTTTCACTGCCTGGAATGGAAGGATGGATTTACACCATTGCATCAGTTCGGAAATATCTTGAAAAGTCTGAGTGATGGAGTCGATCTAATACATATCAAAGGAAAGGAGAAAGCTGAATATATTCGACGGTTCACTTCTGTTCCAGTAGTGGAATTCGATGAGCAACCTATTTTACAACAGTCTGAACCAAAATGTTTTTATCATATAAATTCAAATTGTATGTGTGCATTAACAAATGTTTTTTATTTGTATGAAAAATTTTTTATGCAATAAAGTATAATATCAAAATGAATTTGTTTTGTTACATTAATTGTATAATAAATTGTCTGAACATCTGGTCTTCAATGCAGCCGTGACGCATTTGCAAATGCGGGTACCAGATGTTTGTTTTCGCAAACATCTGGGTGGCAGATGTTCAATTACTATAAATGCAGGCATGATGCAATCGCGACAGATGTTTGTTTTTAATGAACGAGGTAATTGCGCAAAAGAATGTGAGCATCCCACCAAACATTATTTATAAATTGAGAGCAATACAATTGACTCTGTTATTTCTGTTTTCACCACGTTTCAACACACATTGTGATAATGAAGTGCGGGTATTGTGGCAATGAATTTTCTTCAACGAGCTCTTTATTTCGGCATGTACGCAAGAATTGCAGGAATAATAGAGATGTGAATGGACCACCGGTCAAAAAGATGAAGTATAATAGTGCGGAGAATCAGCAAGCATCTACTTCGACCAACACATTGTTCAACTATTTTCCTATACATGAGCATAATACTCAGGGTGCTGAAAAACGAAAGAGAGTAGATCGACCTGTTGAAAATAATTTGGGGAATGGGATAGTGAAACTCCGTTGTGCTCTCATGAACAGGATAGCCACCTATCGATTTTCCAGTGATAAAACCCACACCGATCTTCTCGAATTCTTGCAAGAAGTGGAACCAAAAGTTCTGGCAGTCCTGACTGAATATTTGGGGACTCATCACAGCTTGAAGATGAATCTCGAACTTTTTGGGTTGTATGTCATACCAGAAAAAGAACTATCTGATATAAAGTCATTCAACACCAGAAATAAAACTTTAACAAAATCATCGAACATTGACCACGATTATGATGACTTCAAGGAAGAAATGATTGTGAAGGCGTCAGAATTTCAAGAACGTGATTCTGGGTGGATATTAAAACATGCAATGTTTTTGGATGTGAACATTAATAAATTCTCATCGATTTCGGCCTCCTCATACATCAAGCTGCCCAAAGCCATTGAATCGAGACTAGCTGTTCTGAATATTAAAAACAAGGATAGAGCCTGCTTTGCATGGTCCATCATTGCTGCGATCTTTCCTGCAGACGGTAATCCAATTAGAACGTCATCATATCCACATTACAATACCCTGTTGAATTTTCAAGGGCTTGTCTTTCCCATGAAATTGAAGGCTATCCCAAAGTTCGAGCGACTCAACAATATCTCAGTTAATGTGTTCGGTCTTGAATCGTCTTTCAATGATGGAAAGATGATAAGTGAAATAATTGGACCTCTACATTTTACATCGTGTCGTCAAGCAACACATGTGAATTTGCTACTTGTGGCCGATAAGGTTGGCAACACACATTATTGCCTAATAAAAGACCTAGGCAAATTAGTTGGGAAACAAAAATCGAATCACAATGGTAAAATATATATTTGCGATGGATGCCTACAATCGTTCGCAACACTGGCGCAGTTGGGAAGTCATGAGGAAAATGACTGTAATCATACGAGCACAAAGATACCCACCACCAATTTGAAAATCAATAAATATGGTGAATCAGTGCCTGAAAACATCCTCAAATTCACTAACTTTGAAAAACAACTGTCACCACCGTTTGTGATTTATGCTGACTTTGAAAGTTTACTCAAACCAATACAACACAATGAACCCTGTGACGATAAATCATTTTCAGTTAAAGTATGTGAACATGAACCATATTCGTTCGCGTTTTATGTAAAATGTAGTTTTGATGACCGTTACTCAAGGTATGTACTTTATCGCGGTGCAGATGCTGCTGACGTTTTTGTGAGAAAGTTGGATGAAACCGTTCAAGATTTATACATGAATCACATGAAGGATGTTCGTGAAATGCATCCACTTACTGAGATAGAGAAGCAAGGTTTCCAAAATAGTACTACGTGCCATATTTGTGGAAAGCCATTCAAGCCAACAGATATCAAAGTTCGTGATCACTGCCACCACACTGGAAAATTTCGTGCAGCTGCCCATAGTGTTTGTAATTTGAACTACAAGACCTCAAAGACTATTCCAGTATTCTTCCACAACCTCACAAATTATGATTCTCATCTTTTCATCAAGAAATTAGCAACGAAAGGAGAAAGAATATCAGTGATAGCCCAAACTAAAGAAAAGTATATTTCGTTCTCCAAGTCAGTATTGGTTAATAAATCTGAAGTGTCAAGAGTATTTGATGAATATATTCAGTTGAGATTTGTAGACTCCTTTCGATTTTTACCAAAATCTCTCGACAAACTCAGCAAAAATTTAGAGGTGCAGCAGTGTAACGAGGTTCGGAAATACTTCCAAGATAACAAACAATTTGATCTAATAAGACAAAAAGGAGTTTTTCCTTACAACTATGTGGACTGCTTGGAAAAATTGAAAGAAACTCAACTACCGCCGAAAGAAAAGTTCTATAATGAATTAACCGGCGAATCACTTTCAGACATGGATTATAATAGAGCTATAGATGTGTGGAATACCTTCGAATGTAAAACATTGGGAGATTACGCCGATGTTTATTTGAAATCCGATTGTCTGCTGCTAGCGGACGTTTTTGAGAATTTCAGAAAATGCTGCATGCAACAATACAAGCTAGATCCTGCCCACTATCTGACAGCACCTGCACTGAGCTGGGATGCTATGTTACGTTATACACAAATTGAACTTCAGCTCTTGACTGATATAGATATGATACATTTTTTCAAGAAGGGTATTCGAGGAGGGGTGGCACAATGTAGCAAAAGAAGAGCTGTGGCAAATAACAAATTCCTACCAAACTTTGATTCTCAGAAACCAACATCATACATCATGTATTTGGATGCAACAAATTTATATGGAGCAAGTATGGCAAGTCATCTTCCAACAGGTGATTTTAAGTGGGTCGAGTCTGAGGATATCGAAAACTTTGACTGTCACGCGATCGAGGACGACTCATCAAAAGGATACGTTTTAGAAGTGGACTTGGAATATCCAGCCAACCTACACCATGATCACAACGATTTACCATTTTGCCCAGAACAAATGATCCCGCCAAAGAGTAAGAGTGCCAAACTGATCCCCAATTTACGAAACAAATGCAAATACATTATACATTACCGAAATTTGAAGCAGTGTTTGATATATGGTTTGAAACTAGAGAAAATCCATAGAATCTTAGAATTCTCCCAATCGGCGTGGTTGAGGCCATATATTGACCTGAACACGCACCTCCGGAATTCCGCAGTAAACGAATTTGAACGAGAACTCTTCAAATTATTGATAAATTCAATATTTGGAAAAACCATGGAAAATGTCGACAAAAGAATTGACTTGCAACTTTGCTCACGCTGGGAAAATAAGACAAATTCTCTGGGGGCAAGGGCTTTGATAGCCAAACCACATTTCAAATGCAGTACAGAATTCAGTGAGAACTTGGTTGCAATTCAGTTGGAAAAGACTAGTGTATGTTATGATAAACCGATGTATGTTGGATTTTCGGTATTGGATATTTCGAAAACTGTCATTTACGATTTTTTCTATGGATATATCAAAGCAAAATATGGTGATAAAGCAACATTATGCTACACCGATACGGATTCATTAATTCTAGAAATATTCACAGAAAATTTCTATAATGATATGAAAGAAAATATCCAATTTTTCGATACGTCAAATTATCCCATAGACAATATACACCAAATCCCCAAATCGAAATCTGTTATAGGACGCATGAAAGATGAATATGCCGCAAGACCTATTGAATCTTTCTATGGTACTGGTGCGAAAGCATACTGTGTAAAAGCAGGTGATGTGATGAAAAAAGCCAAAGGTGTCTCAAAAAACGTGGTCAAAAACCAAATTCAGTTTTCAGACTATGTGAATATTGTAGAAAATGGTGGAACAATATTACGTAAGATGTATATGTTCACTTCTTCTCTCCACACCATTCATACGGAATTAAGAAATAAAGTCGCTTTGTCATCTGCTGATGATAAGCGTTATAAAATTCCTTCTGATGTGAAAACTTTGGCTTGGGGTCATTTCCTTATAACACCAGGAGCTATCACTGGAACTTTAGATGAGTTTTTGGAAATAGCTCAAGATTTGATTGACGAGGAAGACTCTGACCAATAGTTTTGATGTGATTTTCATTTGTATATTGTAATTATGGATTATAATATGTAGTATTTGTGACATATGAAATAAAAATCATTATCGAGTGAATTTGTTTTATTACATTTATTCAATACAAAATATTAATATTATCCACATCGCTCGAGGCCCCATCTACAAACATGACAGCTTGATTGTGCTTGAGGAAGGCCGTCTACATGATCTCTCCATTCAGGGCGATTGAAGTGGACAAAGCATGGTAGCTGGATACGAAGTTCAAAATTCTCTGTATATTTTGATGGCAGTTTGTCCCATGCATAGAGAAGTTCCATCGGACCTACATTTTTAATAAGATAATGTAGTGGAAAATTCTGGAGCTCTTCTTCGGTAAAATCGTACAATTTTTTATTTCGGTTTCGGTGTTTATTCACGAGTTCGGTCAATAAACAGTTAGGGCAATCTTTAGACATGTTGTAACAATGAGGTTGAACAGCAACAATGATGCACACACTGCTGTGTAGTACGTAACCCAATCGACTATTCTGAATTCCGCATCATCCTTCATTATAGTTGTATCATGGTGTAGTGGGGGGGAGGGATTTAGTTCACACCAGTCAGAATCAATGGTGGAGCCACTGCCCTTTCGCAATCGCAACTTGTACATAGTGCTATTGCTGGGTATGAGTGATTTGAGAGTTGAAACATTATTTATTGTAGTTGATTCCATTCTTGCCCATTTAGAAGGCCAACTTTCATTTCGTGTACCATCACTATCGAAACATATGAATACTTCTCTTATATTATAAGGTTTTGCGATATAGAGAAAGCCTTGAAGAATCACTTGTAAAACTAAACATTGTGGTGTGATCATGGTCACAACTTCTGATAAACTGAAATCATCATCTACTTTCAAGTCATATTTATTGAAACTGGTAAGATACAGGATATTCATTTCATTTATCAAAGTCTCATTTTTCCCGTTACATTAGAAAATCTATGCTGATTCTGAAATACTTTTTCATCCCAGACTTGCTGTTCTTCTAGGGTCAGCATATTTTTAATTTGACTATGCCGTATTCTCTCATCCATTCGGAATTTCCGTTTTTCCCTTCTGCTCTTGCCAGGTGGTGGACATCTGATAATGTCTTTGTCCTCGACATTCGGTACATAAGTGGAATAATCATCATTATCCCAGTTCTCTTCAATTTTCTCCGTTTTTTCAGAAATGTTCATGGTTGGGGGACAGCAGTACTAATGAAGGATCCTTCGCGTAAGATCTGACGACTTTTATTGGCCTCGTTTGCTTGCAAAGACGTTTGCACAATTCAATTGTCAATTTTGGTCTGCTCAACCAACAACCACTTGATAGATATGTTCGATTGATAATTTTTCTGCAAACACAACACTGTTTTGTTTCGACCACACGATAATCACCACTTTGTATAAATATATCCAATAAGTCTCTATCTTGCATGTTCACTAATGAAATCAAGACTACACCAGAGTATTTATAGCCAAACTAGAAGGGAGTGTTCAATTTGAAAATTATCACACAATTGAAGATAATTAGTCTGATGAATCCATTGATTAATTCATCTGATGGAGCATTTCGTTAATCAATATAAATTAGTCTGATGACCTTTGCCCGGTCATCAATTAACATTAATAAATATCAATTGAAGCTGTAATGATTCTCTCAATATATATCGAGCGCTGTGATTGGTTGCCTGATGCCGTGATGCCGGTAATGATTCTCTCAATATATATCGAGCGCTGTGATTGGTTGCCTGATGCCGTGATGCCGGTAATGATTCTCTCAATATATATCTACTGTTGTTGCAAAAAAATACAGAGGTCTTATACAAAAAAAAAATCAGAGATATGAGTCTACAAGGTTTCATGAAATAGATAATGATGTTAGATCCTCGAGATGGTTGCTTCACAAATACTCGGATTTTTGATTCGTGCCAAAGGCTACTAAAAAACCTCAACAGCTTGTCATGATCTACAAAGCACATATACGGTCTGTTCCAGAATACTGTTCACACAAATGAGGTTCAGCACCCAAACATACGCTGATACTCCATCTAGAGACAAGTCATTCGCCTGGTAGGTGATGCCACAATCACAAATTCTCTGACAACATTGTATCACCGTAGGAAGGTTGAATAACTTTTTATAGAAATGTTCATCAGGAATCTTTGCTATCATTTCATCAATAGCAATACCAGGCAGACGAACTCGACAAGCCCAGAATCAGCACATCCCTACGTTGTTAATCTTGGGATATGTCGAACAGTTTTTTATCAAAACTTTGAGAAACAATTTCTAAGAGCTCATAATCTCCGAAGAGTCAAGAAAGATTACAATACCTACCTTCTTTTCCTGTCCTCCCGAGGTGAACACGAATATTATAGGGATTTCTTTTCGTGCGCTCCAAGTGATAAAAAGAAATAGATGAATGCCTCAGTATAAGAAAGATGACAACCATCACAAATAGTAAGAAAACATGGCTGCCAAACGTAGGAAATGTATAGTCTCAGTATGAGTACACAGAAAAAAACACTTCAACATAAAGGTACTATACGAAAAATCAGAGAGATGTACATGGCGTTACATATAGATGATTCTCTCCACATTGAAAAACATTGCCGTCTCCATTAGAGAAAACAGGGCTACCTTCACACAGAGAAAAAAATTACAGTCAACAAAAAAAGGCTTAATACAGGATGTCAAAATGACTGTAACCACACAGAAAAAATTAAACATGGCTGCCATCACACATAAAAAAACCATGCATGTTATTTACACAGAAGTCTTATACATTATACAAAGAATCCAGATAGATGAGTCTACAAGGTGTCAGAAGATGTCAGAAGATGTCAGATCCATCTTTTTGTTCCATGCGAAAAGCTTCTTCACACATCAACAGTTTCTCATGATCTACAAAGCACATTGTAGTGTATAGGAATTCATATGATAAATAAATAGTACCCTCGACCGTAGCGTAAGTGCTGACTAAGACACTGATGGCATGACTTCTAACGGGATACGGACAGTAAGTACGAGACGGTCAAGGTGTACGCTTGAATATGAACATGTCTTCTATTTGATTCAAAGTACATCAACGATATCGACAGTACATTATTGTCAACGAGGAAAAGGCACTAAAGTGTAATCTCCGACTAAAGTGTCAAACATTGTTTACATGTGTGGTGACCTTTTTGCAAATCTTGATTTTGTGTTGAAAAGTGCAAAGTGGAGTCTTATAGATTAAAAGTAAGTAGAAAATTCATTTGTAAATCCTGGTGGTATCAAAACCATTCGGAGTATTCAGGGTGAAATAATTCCCGGTGATATGCCGTTGGTTTCAAAACCATTCGGAGTATTCAGGGTAATATTCCCGGTGACAGCTTTCAAAACCATTCGGAGCATACAAGGTAATATTCCCGGTGACAGCTCGATGATTTCAAAATCATTCGAAGTATTCTGGGCGAAACTGCAGGTGAGAGCTAGGATTGTTTCAAACCGATTCATGGTATTGCACGGTAAAATTCTGCAGTTCAGAAACCATTCGAAGCGTTGATTGAATTCCTGGTGATATCGCTGGTTGAGAAACTATTCCAAGTAATTCAAAGGGAACTGAAAACATAAATTAAAGAAAACAAACAAACAAACTAACATTTGTATATTTCTAGATCGAATATAAGTGGCTTGCCAGTGCTAGTCTTTCGTCTGCGACAGTGATCCCAGTTCAGTAGGAATGGGATGGGACAAGTGGAAGAGAGCTTTCAATATTTACTTGGAAGCTTCCACTGTAGACGAACCGAAGGGGAAACAAGCGATGCGTCTACATTCTGGAGGATTAGCCTTGCAAGAGCTTCACTACATCATCCCATGAGCCCATGTAAATAATCCAAATGAAGATTAAGATGTTTTTAAAATGGCCATGAAAAAACTTGACGAATATTTTCAATCCAAACAGAGCAAGTTATATGAACGTTATCTGTTCAGGAAAATCAGGCAAGGACCAGGAAAATATTGACTCTAGCGGATGAGATTGGTCTAGAAGTGATTGTTGCTGGAGCTAATGCCTTGGAGTCTATTAATAGGGAGCTTCAAGAGTTTAACGAACCAGTGATCCAAGAAATGAATAAAATTGATTCGAGACCTTCTACTAGTAAATTTAAAGATCGTTACCTGCCAAGTTGCAGTAGATGAAGAAGCTCCTGCCCACACCAATCAAAATATATGTCCGGCTTCAGATAAAGAGTGTATGAGATGCGGTAAAATGTTACATTATAAAAAACAGTGCCGTACTAATAACAATTCAAGTCAGAAAAGCAAAATGTACTCAAACAACCTTATTCAAGAAAACGTGAGAGGTTCAATTATATCGATCAGGAACAAGAGGCAACAACAGTCAAATCAGACCAAGAAGATTCCTTGCACAATTGAAAATGTCACAACAAAAATGCTCATTGATTCGGGCAGTCCCAGTAATTTAATAACTGATAGCACCTGGGAATATTTAAAACAAAATCAAGTTAGGCCATTGAACCAAATAAAAATAGACAAAATATTTCTCACTTATGGAAGTAAAACTCCCTTGCAAGTCATATGATCTCTTGAATCGGGAATCCGCGCAGGTTCTAATCAAGAAAAGGGTACTTTTTATGTTATAAAAGGGGGAACAAAAAACATAATAGGAAAAATCACAGCGATCGCTTTAGGAGTCTTGAAAATAGGCCTTAACATAAACCATATTAAACCTTTTCCAAAATTCAAAAATATAATAGTTGATATACCTACTCCATTACACCGGTTTCACAACCGTATCGCTGAATACCAATACCATTAGAAGCCAAAGTAGAGGCTAAACTTGAAGAGCTAATAGAATCAGATAATATAGAACCAGTTAATGAGCCATCTAAATGGGTATCACCCATGGCACCTATTCTGAAGGAGAATGGGGATGTCCGAATATGTATCGACATGAGAAGAACGAATAGAGCTATATAGTAAGAGAGAACCATGGATTACCTACTATGGATACGTTATTGCCAAATTTTAGAAATGCTAGCATTTTCTCCCGACTAGACATCAGAAATGCATTTCATCAGTTGGAACTTGCACCAAACTGTCGGTACATAACAACTTTCAAAACTAGAAAGTGTTTATATAGGTATGAGCGTCTAATGTTAGGAATTACGTATGCACCAGTGACTTGAGTTCACCAAATTTGAATAATATGCAATTTCGTTCGATGGTAGAAAATGCTCACCTGGATTGCGTAATGTGGTTCCGTCGGGCTAGCCCTGGCTGGATACGGTGCTGGTTCACTTCAATGGGTTCACGAAGGAGTGAAACACTACAATTTTGGAGTTTGTTATGACAAAATACGCCCAATTTGCCATTTCAGTGGAGGTAATTGTTCGTTTATTATTAAGACCAAAGTATTTGGCAAAATTTCAACTTCTGGGAGATGCCATTTTCCACGCTGTTGCAATGTGCGTAAATACTCCCGTTGCCATCGCTTCCAAAAACTTTGATGGATGTGAAGTAATGATTGCCATCTATTGAGGCGATTAACAGATAAATGACAAACATCATAATCTGGTATGGCATTCAATGGTTCTAATGACAAAAAATGACCAGGGGTCAAAACAATTAAATCATTTGGATCGGAGCTGAGGGGACATAATGGCCGAGAGTTTAATACCGCTTTTACCTGAATCAAAACAGTATTCAGTTCTTCATACGTTAAAACTTGGTCTCCAACTGCTCGAGTAAGATGGGTTTTAACCGACTTGATGCCTGCTTCATGTAGACCGCCGAAGTGTGGGCTGGAAGGAGGGTTCAGGACCCACTCAATGCGTTCATTTTCAGAACACGACTGCATAATGTCTGACAGATATTTTTTGGCTGAAACAAAATTTGTACCACAATCGCTGTGAATTTCAGCACAACGACCACGACGAGCTATAAATCGTCTAAGGGCGGCTACAAAAGCCTCTGTAGATAAGTCTGATGCCAGCTCGATATGCAATGCTTTTGCCGCAAAACATACAAAGAGGCATATGTAGGATTTCAAGATCTTGGCCCCTCTGATTTTGCTGTATCTAATAGAAATCGGGCCACCATAGTCAACCCCAACGCATGAAAATGGTTTAATAGGAGATATTCTATTAGAAGGAAGATCTGACATAGGAGGTTGCAAGGGTCGAATTCAAACGCCAACATCGAAGACACTTGGACATTATGCTACGAATAGCTTGTTTTGAAGCGATAACCCAAAACTGTTGCATTAATGAGTACTGCACCATCTGGATGCCAGGGTGAAGATATATTTGGTGAATATTTTCGATTATTAGGAATATTAGACGATGTTGACGAGGGAGAAGAGCAGGGTGTTGAGAGTCTGGAGATATATTAGCATGCCTCAATCGTCCACCAACGCGCAACAGGTTATCAGAATCAAGAAAAATATTGAGCCTCCTGAGTGGTTTAGATGAGAGATGACTTCTTCTTATGAGAGAAAACGTTTGGTACTGCACAATTTTAACAAGTTTCATCAAAGCTTGATGGGTGTCCGTGATAGTTAGAATGTAGTTCTGTTATCGTTCAGGATTCTTCAAGTTGAATATGAATCGCAAAACATAGGCAAATATTCTATTTATTTTTTCTAAAGACGAGAACTTGTTCAACAAAAGATCAAATATTGTGTCCTGCTGAACGAGAGATGACAGATTTATGGTTCTTTCTTCCGCTGTCACATCAGGAGACGAGGATGGGATGCAATTTCGAATCGAGAATTGATCCACTGGAAAGGATAACCAAGGTGGACCTGCACACCATAAGGGATGATTGAGGAGTGCCTCCGGAAATAATCCTCTGGAGGCACAATCTGCGGGGTTGTCCGCCGACTTTACATGATACCAATTTGAAGGGGGTATTTTGTCCTGAATTTTAGTGACTCTGTTGCTCACAAATGTTGTCCATTTATGTGGAGATGCACCAATCCATTCTAGAGCCACCATAGAGTCTGACCAGGCATATATTTTATTAAGTGTGATGGTTGAATCCAAAGACCGAGTGACCATAGCGACCAAATCAGATAAAAGAAGAGCGCCGCAAAGTTCTAAACGCGGGACAGAAATTCTTTTGAGTGGGGCAACCTTTGATCGAGCACATACAAGAGAGGTGAAAATGTCATGGGCGTGCACCACCCGGAAATAAATAACGGCAGCATACCCCATTTCCGATGCGTCACAAAATCCGTAAAGATCAATAGAATCATAAGAGTCAATGAGAATACGACGGGGAAGTTTCAATAGAGATAGACGAGGAAGTTGCTCCTTATACTCTGCCCAGCGATTCAATATATCCTGAGGTGGAGAATCATCCCAACCAAGACCTAGACACCACAACTGTTGGATGAGTAATTTCGCGAAGAATGTAATGGGGGACAAGAACCCGAGCGGGTCAAATATTCGTGCACAGTCAGATAAAAGTGCTCTTTTGGTTAGTTCTATATTTCGAGGTTTAACTAAATATGAGAAAACGTCGGTCGAGGGATGCCATTGTGATCCCAGAATCTTGATAGCTTCATCAGATTCTGATTCAAATGATAAAATTCGAAGATGCTCAGATGGAATTTCAACTAAGATCTTGGGATCATTGCTAGCCCATTTTCTAAGTTCGAACCCTCCCCGTTTCAAAATGTTTATACATTCATTTCGAAGGCGAACTGCCGATTCTAAAGAGTCAGTTCCCACAACTATGTCATCAACATAATTATGTTGAGGTTTGTAGGACTTGAGATCCCAATGGGAATTCATTGTTTTCATCAATGGCAAGTTGAGAGATAGTACGTAAAGCCAAATATGGAGCACAACTTGTGCCATATGTTACTGTTTTCAGACGATATTCAGAGATATTATCATTCGGAGAAAACCTCCAGAAAATCCTTTGATAGTCACATTGGTCTGGAGTAACTTAGATTTGACGAAACATTTGTTTCACATCAGCAGTAAATACAAAGGAATGTAACCGAAAATTCAACAGGATGGAGATAATATCACGTTGTAATTTTGGGCCAATGAGAAGGTTATCGTTCAAAGAACGTTCATTAGGGGGATGAGCTGAACCATCAAACACCACTCTTGATTTGGTTGTAAGGCTCTCTGGCCTCACAATGCAGTGATGAGGAATAGGTATTAGAGATCTGAGCACCCTCATAAATGAGTTCCATATGATCATTGTCGAAATATTCGCGAATGAAATCTTAGTATGCTTGATACAAGGAAGGATTCCGAATGAGTCGTCGCTTCAATGATAGGAATCTCCGTAAAGCCAGTAAAACCTTCTGACGAGGAATATCCTCAATTTCCCAGAAGACCTTCAAAGTATCGTCGAGGTTAGATGGATTGACCTTAGAGCGAGAGCAGAGAAGCGAATTGAGACAAGAGGAGTTAGATGAGTTCGTACGCCCCATCAAAACCCAACTAAATGTGGTTTCGATGGCAGAAGGTTCTAAATTATCTCCGACCATACAGCCACTAGATAATATATTTGGAAAGGCATCCGCACCAGGAAGCAAATCGATGGGTCCAGGGGTACCAAAACCTGGATCAGCCAATTGTAAATTTTTTATGCGAGGAAGTGAATCGATCGAGACATGAATATTAGGTAATGAGGAACATATTATATCAATTATGAGCGCATCAATTTTTAGAGAGAATGATGTATCATAATGAGAGTGTAAGGTACATGTAACACCTCCATTTGCTTGGGTAGCTTCCACACTCCCAAGGCCATTGATTAGAAGTGAACTTCTGAACTTAGGTAGACCCAAACGATTCGCACATTTTTTACTTATGAAAGTAGACTGTGAACCGCAATCAAGTAGCAACCTAATTGCATGGAAATTTCCTTGAGAATCTGCAACGGAGACGTGGAATTGGAAGCAGAAATCGTTCCTGCTGAAGCGTTGAGAGAGGTAGGAGTAGAGTTAGAGTTTTGAGCGAGTGTGGTCTGATTAGAAGCTGCACTAATATCAATAGATGATGCAGCATTATTTGAGCCTTCAAAATGAAGTAACGAATGGTGTTTCCTAGAACAAGTTCTGCATGATACCTTGGAGGAGCAATCCCCTTTTTAATGGCGGGATCCTAGACAGTTGACACACCAACGATTTCGTTTGCAAGTATCATACCTAGCCTGGGGCGAGAGAGCTAAAAACTTAGGACAAATATAAATTTGATGTTCTGAGTGACCTAAGGGACATTGGTTCTTGTTTGCATTAAGAAAAAACGTGAAAGAACTATGGGGTGGTTGAGTTTTATTTTTATTTTTGTGAGCGTCATGAGCTGATGGTCTTTTTAGAAATGAAAAATCGGCAGCATCGTAAGCGGTGCACTGCTTCAAAATAAATTCTTTTAAATTCTCATATGAGGGCAGTGCATCACCGTTGCCGTCTTCTAACTCAAATCGCGTAACTGTATTTGAATCTAATCGCTTGAGAAGCATGACGAATAATATAAAATCCCAGTGTAACTGTCGGAAGGTTCATATTTTGCAGAGCTGCTACATTTTTTTCAAATGTATCTAGGAGTTGTCTCAGATTCTTTGAATTAACCTGATTTTCAGGCAATTTCTGAGCTTCATCCATTTTACGGAAATGAGCAAACGCAATAAATCTTCGATTGTCATAACGCTTTAGTAATGCCTTGTAGGCAATTGCATAATTTGCAGAAGTTAGGGGAGTTGCTCTCACCAGAGCTAGAGGTGGGCCACTCAAAATAGACAATAAATAATTGCATTTCTCAATATAAACAAGGGCTTCATTAGTGTGGATCATCAAGTTATATAAATCGATGAAAGTCCTGAACTTTGTGACATCTCCAGAAAAGGTTGGAACTTCTAACTTTGGTAAGCGAACATGACTAGTTCTAGGATTAGAAACTGACTGATTGAAATTATTCTCAGATTGGGACAGCTCCGTTTCAAGAATACTTTCATAAATTGCTTGAATTTCATAGTAATTTTCATCAAATTCAGTTCTGATATGCTCACGTACAGGGTGGGCAAAATTGGGTGTTTTCGCCGTCTATCTCAATAACTAGAGGAGTTATCGAAAAACCGATATACATGTTCCGGGTTCGATTTTAGAGAAACCTCGAATGGCACAATCAAAATTTCTATATCTTCATTCGTTTTAGAGAAACAGGGAGAAATTGAAAATTTGCCGATTTCGATTTTATTTTCTGACTACTTTACGGTGAGAGGTATCAAAAAATTTCAAACGTATATTTATATAGTAAGATGCGTGGAATCCATTGGCATCATCAGAAATTTTATACAGGGTGACGTTGAAAAGATACGGCAGCCAATTATGTCTTTTCTAATGGAACACCCCGTATATTTTGGCACAGTTGAATAGCCCTAGGCGTTCTCATTACAAATATATATATAACCCTACCTTTTCCTTCTACAATTTCAGATATATTCGCAACAATATATTCAGTGTGTCACATTTCATATGGTTACATCCCCGTATCTTCTGTAAAAATAATTGAGGTAGGATTCAAAAATTCGCAATTGTCAGAAAGATACAAATGATACACTCATGGAGTCATGGACCAAGTAGAATCATCTCCAATGATAACACTGCTCGCCAGCAACTATGGAATCATCGATATTTCTGGATAATGCTATCAACAGGCAGAATCGAGGTTGAAAATGACACTCTGTATATATTCACCAAAGGTGGACAATGAATATCATAAGGAATGTTATTTCCAGACAAATGGATATTTGGTGAGAAATGAAATGGGAAATTATTCGATTTGATATCATTGTTATCAAGACATTTGAGATACAGAAATAAGACCAATAATTTACTCAATTAGGAAATCAGTAGGTTGCGTTGAAAAATATAGCCTTATAGAAGATGTCCAAATTCCAGATACAGAAGATACGGGGGTGTAACCATAAGAAATGTGACACACTGAATATATTTTTGCGAATATATCTGAAATTGTGGAAGGAAAAGGTAAGGTTATATATAAATTTGTAATGAGAACGCCTAGGACTATTCAACTGTGCCAAAATATACGGGGTGTTCCATTAGAAAAAACATAATTGGCTGCCGTATCTTTTCAACGTCACCCTGTATAAAATTTCTGATGATGCCAATGGATTCCACGCATCATACTGTATAAATATACGTTTGAAATTTTATGATACCTCTCACCGTAAAGTAGTCAGAAAATAAAATCGAAATCGGCAAATTTTCAATTTCCCCCTGTATCTCTAAAACGAATGAAGATATCTAAATTTTGATTGTGCCATTCGAGGTTTCTCCAAAATCGAACCCGGAACATGTATATCGGTTTTTCGATAACTCCTCTAGTTATTGAGATAGACGGTGGAAACGCCCAATTTTGCCCACCCTGTACATCCAAATCTGCATTATCCATAGTGAATAAGGTAGATACTAGATTATCATGTTGCTTATGGAAGTCATCGAATATGTGATCGATATGTTTAAAACGAGCCTCAAATTGGAGTTCAGCTGCTTTCTCCACAAGTGCCCTTTCAGCAATCCCCTTCATTTCTGACATGCGATTGATGTCAGTTTGACGGAATGCCGTGCGTTGCTTAATTTTATTAAAAGCAGCTTGAAGAGCCATTTTGATTAAAACTAACTAACTAACTAATTGAAATTGAGATAATAAAAATTTAGAGACCGCACTGATTCCAAAAAAAATGGGGCATTTATTTTTTATTTCACAAGAGAGAACCAATGTGATTAAACCAGCACTGTTTTTTATAGCATAAAATAATACGATGAATGAAATTATCTATTGAATCGAACTTCACTAGTTCATTTAAAGAAATATAATCCGGTTATCCGGTTTTGAAGGACCATGACTTGAGTTCACAAAATTTGAATAATATGCAATTTCGTTCGATGGTAGAAAATGCTCACCTGGATTGCGTAATGTGGTTGCGTCAGGCTAGCCCTGGCTGGATACGGTGCTGGTTCACTTAAATGGGTTCACGAAGGAGTAAAACACTACAATTTTGGAGTTTGTTATGACTCAATAGGTTCATAAACTTTTGAGAGGCCGGTAGCGATATACACACGCGATGCTGAGTTGATAATAATTTTTCTGTCCTTTTCCGGCGTTGCCAAGCTTTATAGCAAATTCTACCATATAAGACGCAAAAAATAATTTTAATTATAATTACTGAAGTTCGTTTCAATAAACTAGTACTAATTATTATTTTGAATCATTTCTAAATCAATTGAGAAACTACAAAACTAAACAACCGGAATTATTTCAAATAACTTTAGAGCGAATACTTGCCGGTTGTGAGGGCATTCGAAATTTCGTTGATGATATTGTTGTGTTTGGCGAAAACGAGGAAGAACATGATAGAAGGTTGAAAAAAACTATGAAAACACTCCAGGACAATAACATTCTCTTAAATGAACATAAGTGCCAATACAAGCTTGAACAGATACATTTTCTTGGTCATACTTTGAATTCAAAAGGGGTTATGCCCCTAAAATCGTACGTCTCAGGAGTATTATCCTTTCAAAAACCTAATACCATTGAAGAAATCCAGAGTTTTTCAGGATTGATTATTTATGTGGGTAAGTGGATTCCTAATCTGGCTACTTAAACTGAACCATGTCGAATGATATTACGATTAAAGTTAACGAAACAATCAGATATTCAGAAATATTGGAATCCCAACCAGAAGAATGCTTTTTCAAATTTGAAAATATGTTTGGCTAACATAAAAACACTTGGATATTACAATTCAACTGGAAGAACACAGGTCATGACAGACGCCAGTCTGGTCGGGTTGGGGGCAGTATTAATTCGAATTAATCATAATGGTCCGCGTATCAATGCATTCGGAAATAAAAGTTTGTCTGAATGTGAAAAGAGGTATTGTCAAACTGAGAAGGAAGCGCTCTCTCTAGTGGGCCGTAGAACATTTCAAGTTACATTTATATGGAAAGGAATCATTCGAACTAGTGACCGATCAAGCCACTCGTGCTAGAATCGAAAGATGGGTATACGTTTACATTGTTATAATTCCACAGTTGTTTACCAGCCTGGAAAAACAAATATGGAGGATCCACTTTCACGTTTGTGTGTGGATCGACATTCGATTAAAATCGTTTGTTTCGACGAAGAATATGTCCGACAAATTGTGGAGTACGCTCGTCCGGTGGCCATTCAAATGAGGGACATCAAACATCATTCCCGAAATGACAAAGGAATCCAGAAAGTAGAAGAAGGGTTAGAGTTCCACAAATGGGACGACACAATAAAAAATTATAAGATTCTGAAAACAGAACTTTGTGTGCACGATGACGTATTGCTTAGAGGAAGTAGAGTTGTTATACCAGTGAAACTTCGAGATGATGTACTACGAGCTGCCCATGAAGGATACCCAGGCATGGTGGCCATGAAGAACCGCCTTCGAACTGAAGTGTGGTGGTCACGAATTGATAAGGATGCCGAAAAAGTGATAAAGACATGTAAATGATGTACTTCAATCTCGACACCAAATTTGCCAAATCCGTTGAAGAGGAGAGAACTTCCGATAGAAGCTTGGGTAGGTATTGTGATCGATTTCATGGGACCGTTACCCAGTGGAGATTATTTGTTCGTGATCATTGATTATTTTGGTTGTTATAAAGAGATAAAGATTACAAGAGATATTTCAGCCTCCTCCACAGTAGGGACATTGAGGGAAATGTTTTCTCGTTTAGGAAACCCAGTATCTATAACAGCCGATAATGGTAGACAGTTCATCAGCACGGAAATATGAGACAATTTTGTAGAGAAAGGGAAATAATATTATGCCATAGTATTCCATATTGGCCACAGCAAAATGGTCAGGTAGAGCGACAGAACCGAAATACCTATTTTGAAACGTTTAAAAATAAGTCAAGTTCTTAAAAAAGATTGCAAATCTGAATTATTAGATTATTTAACAATGTACAATATAGTACTCTACATACAGTTACTGGAAAATCACCGTCGGAATTATTTTTCAAACGAATATTCAGGAATAAAATTAATTACATCCAAGATACCGAACACACCCTGGTGTAGGAAGATGTTAGGGAAAGAGATCGATTGCAAAAAGAAAAAGGCAAAGAATATACCGGCAAGAAAAGAAGGGCAAAAGAAACCGAAAACTAACTTCACCATTTAACCCTGTTCTTCATACGGTGTTACATAAGAAAGGAGGAGACGTACAAATCAGAAATGATCAAACAGGGAAAGAAACTCGAAGGAACATTGTCCATTTGAAAAAATTTGAAGAAGAATGGAGATGAGTCAACAACGGAGTAAGCAATGATCATTCGTAATAGTATATTACACACCGAGGTGGGAAGTGATTCATTCCTGTCGTGAGATTAGTTAGCTATAATCTCGAGACAGGAATAAAACTCCCTACCGAGGTTTGTATACTATTTTATTTACAACCATCATATTTCTATCAAAATAATTAAATCTATGTTTCTGAACATACCTGAATTATTGCATGAGTGAGGGTGGAAAGTGAGGGCGGGAAGTAGTGCGGGGCGAGAAGTTAGGGCAGGAAGTAGAGGTGTGTAATTTGACACTTCCCAACCTTCAATGACGTTAGTGATGACAACATTACATATATGGTTCTGAATGAAAGTAATAACACCACTCAAGTTCCAATAAATATCTACTATCTATCTAATAACTAAAGGGGTAGTTGAAGTATATAGGAAGGTGCCTATCGGCATCGGAAAATTTGATAAGCATTCATGTAGATAAATTCATAAGTCGATTATATTTCCATAAATTCCCATGAGGATTTTATTTAGATTATTTTGGGTATATAGGTAGTTTGTCGTTTTGACCTTGGGCTGATTGTAATATACTTTTAAGTATTGATATAAATTATTGCATTCAACTGAGATTATCTTGAGGTCATTGCATTATCATACTGAGTATCGTAGTTTTATAATATATAGTATTCTAGGTAAGGTTTTGATTTATCACATTATATTCATATTTACACGAGTTTTTATAGAATTAAGATCATCATACATACTTTGAATTCACAAAAAGGGAGAGATGTAGTGTATAGGAATTTATATGATAAATAAATAGTACACTCATTCGACCGTTGCGTAAGTGCTGACTAAGACACTGATGGCATGACTTCTAACGGTATACGGACAGTAAGTACGAGACGGTCAAGGTGTACGCTTGAATATGAACATGTATTTCATGTGATGCAAAGTACATCAAAGATATCGACAGTACACACAAAATACGACCTGTCACAGAATACTGTTCGCACATGTAGGGATCAACACCCAAACATACGCAGATGCTTCATCTAGAGACGAGTCATTCGCCTGGTGGGTGATTGCCACACTCACTAACTCTTTGACACCATTGAAACATCGAAGAAAGGTTGTATTACTTTTCTATAGATAGTTCCACGAGAAAAATGTTCTTCAGAATCTCGAATATCATTCTATCACTAGCCAGTCAGACGAACTCAACAAGACCATCAGTCAGCACATCCTTTGTCAACCACGAGATATGTCGAACAGCACTGTATCAAAACTCGTTTGTCTATAGGAAGACGAAGTTTTGGAATTCATTGCCTAGAGAAGTATTTCCAAGAGCTTAAAATCTCCAAAATATAATTGAAATCCTATACCCGTCTTCTCTACCTATCCTCCTTAGGTAAGCACGATGTTCTTCGTACATTATAGGAATTCCTTTTCGTGCGCTCCAAGCGATAGAAAGAAATGGATTATTGTCTCAGTACAAGAAAAATGACAACCTTCACACAGAGAAAAATATGGAAAATCAGATAGATGTAGAAAGTGTGTCAAATACAGTTCTCAACACACCAAATGGACCACTCATAATTTGACTCTATTTCGAAGACCTGTATTTTTTTAAAAAATTGACCGATCTTCATGCGGTTTTCGATATCAGATGTGATGTTTCATCGACTTCAAAGAGAGCTAGAACAATCTGAAAAAGTCTGCAAAACAAAATTCACACAGGGTGTAAAGTGGAACCATTACACTATGGTCTACATTTCCAATGCTGCCAGAACTCGAGAAATTTTTTAGTGATCAAAAGTCAGTCATATTATGATACACTGGGACCTCATCTCGGGACGTTTTCGTGATTTCTCCTTAATTGGCCATTGGAACAAAAATTCGATTTTTTTTCGAGTCTTGCATTTCTTGATTTTTTCCTCTAGAACTCCACTTGAGCTGACTATTGGGAAGAACTGTTCTCATGTTTTATGGAGGATAATGAAAGACGAAAAAAGCACTTTTTTGGATTATACAGGATGATAAGAAACTAGGACAAAATCTCATTTCAGTGAAAAAAATCAAAAATGGTGACTAAAACTATGGCCCATTCGATCCAGTATATTCAGAAACGGCCTTCTCGATATCCATAATTTATAATAGACTACTAACTCGAGATGATTTCGAAAATTCGCCTCTAAGTGAAATACAGGATGAAATTTTTCAATTCAAACTTGTTTCCTGATATCGATGATTTTCAATATTTATTGCCCAAGTATGAGAAACAGAGAATTGTTGTTCAATATACTGAGTGTTTTACAACTACGATATTACATGAGAAGTCTATCACAAAAAAATTTAATAGAAGTGAAACGCGATGAAAAAAATAATATTTGTAACACTTTATATCAACTAAAACTTTTCGAAAAGGGTGATAAGAAAATAGGACGATACAGGGTGAAAATTTTCAATTCAAACTTGTTTCCTGATATCGATGATTCCCATCATTTTATCAACGGATTTCCAATATTAATTGCCCAAGTATGAGACACAGAGCATTGTTGTTCAATATACTGAGTGTTCCACAACTTATCTGACAAATAACGAACTCTAGAAAACAATAATGTTAGAAGAATGTGGTGACCAGCATCATCTCCAGATCTGAATTTGATTGAACATGTGTGGAGCCGAATGAAACTTGACCTATCGAGAAGGCGAGGCACCCCAAAATAATGACAACCTTATCCAGAATGGGCGGCAATATCAATAGACTTCATCAACAACCTCATAAAATCTATACCAAACCGATTTCATGAGGTTTTGTTGAATCGAGGAGGCCTACCAAGTACTGAAATTTAGGATATAGGACTTTCTAGTTGGATCTTCATAATGCTGAAGAATTCAATAATGTCATATTTCGCCAATAGAGCCCTTTTAGAATAGTTTTAGTGGATATAAAGTGTTACAAATTTTATTTTTCATCTCGTTTTACTTCTATAATTTTTTTTGTGATAGACTTCTTATGTAATATCGTAGTTGTGGTTGAAATTTGTCAGATAAGTTGTAGAACACTCAGTACATTGAACAACAATACTCTGTGTCTCATACTTGGGCAATAAATATTGGAAATCATCAATATCAGGAAACAAGTTTGAATTGGAAATTTTCATCCTTTATTTCATTTAGAGGCGAATTTTCGAAAACGTCTCGAGTTAATGGTCTAATATAAATAATGGATATCGAGAAGGCCGTTTCTGAATATACTGGATCGAATGGGCCATAGTTTTAGTCACTATTTTTGATTTTTTTCACTGAAATGAGATTTTGTCCTAGTTTCTTATCATCCTGTATAATCCAAAAAAGTGCTTTTTTCGTCTTTCATTATCCTCCATAAAACATGAGAACAGTTCTTCCCAATAGTCAGCTCAAGTGGAGTTCTAGAGGAAAAAATCAAGAAATGCAAGACTTTCGAAAAAAAATCGAATTTTTGTTTCAATGGCCAATTAAGGAGAAATCACGAAAACTTCCCGAGATGAGGTCCCAGTGTATCATAATATGACTGACTTTTGATCAGAAAAAAATTTCTCGAGTTCTGGCAGCATTGGAAATGTAGACCATAGTGTAATGGTTCCACTTTACACCCTGTGTGAGTTTTGTTTTGCGGACTTTTTCAGATTGTTCTAGCTCTTTTTGAAGCTGATGAAACATCACATCTGATATCGAAAACCGCATGAAGATCGGTCAATTTTTTAAAAAAATACAGGTCTTCGAAATAGAGTCAAATTATGAGTGGTCCATTTGGTGTGTTGAGAACGATGGTTATTCTCTCCACATAGAATAACATCGCACTTATCACAAGTGAGGTACGTAGTTTTTGAATGGTATCATATAAGTATGAATGTAGTTTTCATTATAGGTATTAGATTAGTATAGGGGTCAGATAATTTATACGACGCTATAAAATCAGATGATATTTTATCATTGCTCATGTAGGATGGAAGTAGAGGCCATGGCACCATATCATGAGCATATTTTTATATTGAAACTATCATTGGGCACCAAAGATGTGTATACGACGCTATGAAAGTTCAGAGAACTGGAGATTTTTCCCACAAACTACGTACTTAGCCCACTCGACTGTCTTGGTTTTTCCACACAAACTACGTACCTAGCCCACTCGACTGCCAATAGGGACTGAAAAAACAAAAACAAAAGAAAGTTAAAACTTTGCCAACATATTTCTTCTTTGTGGGAAATCAAGACAGTCGAGTGAGCTAGGTAAGTAGTTTATGGGAAAAAAATCAAGACATTTGAGTGTGCTTTTTTTACTTTCTTTTGTTTTTTGTTTCGTTTTCTATTGGCAAGTGATTATCTAGGAACTTGTATTTTTTTTTGTTTTTTCATCGTATCTCCCGAACTATTGAATTCAGAGAAAAATGTTATGAGGATTTTTTGTAGATTTTATCAAAAGGAATAATTTTGATTCTATAACATTTTCAGATATTTCCAGTTGTTTTCGAGATATTTGGAATCATCTGAGAATAAAATTTTCAACACTTTTGTTCCATCTTCCAATCAACAAAAGGAAAAAATATTTTATGGTTCCGTGAAAGACGATGATCTTCATCTATCGATAATCTTTCGTTTTTCAATATATCTTCATGGTACCCTATGGGTCGTTCAAATTTTTTTTATATTTTTTACTTTATTTCCTGTACTATTGGGTTTACAGAAAAAATGTTGGGTAATAATTTGTAGGAAATGTTCCAGTGGATAATTTTGCACTTCTGATAATTTTCGATTTTTCCATTTGTTTTCTATATATATTGAATTGAAAGGATTTCAAATTTTGATGTTTTGATTTTCATTTGTTTTTCCATTTTCCGATGGATGCACGAAAAAATTATGAAATAATAATTTGTTGCGTCATCAAAGATGCATACTGTGCATTTCTCAAATTTGGATTTAGTCTGTTGGTTCAGGAGATATGTCGTTTTAAAGCGAACCGTGTGTTTCGGAAAATCTGCTTGAAAAACCCACTTGGAATTTCCCGACCCTGCTCAATTTCAATAGGCTCCGTCTCTTCCTGATAGAGTTTTTTTTCACAAAAAATGAAATCGATCGGATCACTTTTGCGATTTGTAGAGTGGTCACAAGAAACTTCCGGTGAAAAATCGAAAAAACCCGGAAAAACCACCTTAGAGTTTTTCGATTTCCTTCATATTTTAATGACATAATATTGTTTTGAGTACAATAAGACGACAAAGTTTCAAGTCGACATGTCGAAGGGTACCGGAGATATATCGATTTATGATCAACACAGAGTACAGACAGACAGACAGACCACACACAAAAACCAAAGTTGCTCAAAATTCGATGGGGATCATTTTCTCCAAAGTAACTATACCTCTATCTCACTTAGTTTCCGAGATAGCATTTTTGGCAAGGCCGTAGTATACTCCACTATGTATAGCGTCGTATAACAAGGGTCTCTGACACAAAAAAATTTGACGTATATTATACAGGGTGTCGAAATTGGTTGCCACAGGAAAAAGCAACATGGTCGGTATTACAAAGGTATGTAGAAAGGGTGTGACGTACTATATGGTACGACTATGATTGATGTAAAAAAAATACATTCAAATAACATTTTATCCCCACGAAAAACAGACAGAAAAAAACGAGTTCAAATTTCTTATGTTATCAAGTAATCGACTCCATCACTATGTCTGGGACGTGATTTTATACCGATTTTCTTATCTGTATTTCGCTTTATCTGAACACCTGCGGGTGTCTTAGTATATAAAACAGAAAAACAAGATGGCCGCACCACAATGTACTTCTACAAATGGAATCTGACATATTATACAGGGTGTCCCATAATAAGCGTGCAATACTTCACCAGCAGATTTAACAATTAAAAATATGAAAAAAGCTTCTGTGAATATAGGTCGAACAATGTCTCATAGGGGAGCTACAGCAAATTTGCTTCCATACATCTAATGGAGTGATGAAGCCACATCCACCTAGGGCATTCAATATGCATAACACCCATTTCAGGGCTAACGAAAATCTCAGAGTAGTACGACGGACAAGCTTCCAACAAAGATTTTCAGTGAATTTATGGTCAGGAATAATAGGTGGTCAACTAATTGGTCCTATTGACCTATAGCTTGGCCACCCCGATCTCTCGACCTGAACCCACTTGACTTTTGTTTTTGGGGAATTTGAATTCGCTGGTTTTCACTACTGAATTAATGAGGCTGCGAACGAAATGAAGAACAAACCAATTTCAAATTTTGCGTGCTTCTCAATCTATGAGCCGTCGGGCCCGACTATGCGTTCAACAAAATGGAAGCCACTTTGATCAATTACTCGACTGAAAAAAATGTCGCCCAGATTAATTTAATAAGCATTTTTTCCATGAATTGAAGAACAATTACTTGAGTGAAAAAAATGTCGCTCAGATAAATTTAATAGGTATTTTTCCATAGACTAAATGACTTTACAATGCTTCTGTTACTTGTTTCATGAATTTTGATGTCACCTGACTTTTTTCTGTTTTCCGAACCAATTGTCGTTCTACCTAGTTAGGTAGTTTTTTATTTAGATCGACAACGCCCAAACATACTGTCTGTGCATAGCCTTGATCAAATTTTGGATTTTTCTGATTTCATATGAATTTTTATGACATGTGGAGTAATTTTCAAATCAATTCTACTCGAGAACGGTGCTTCCTAACGAAGTTGAAGGAGAAGCACTTTTTCATGCAAAAGGCTTCAAAGAGTTGGAGTGATTTTACCACCCACCCCCTACAGTATGACCAATTTCTGGATGGAATTTTCAAATTATTTTTATCGCATATTATAAGGCATAAAAAGATTGGTCGACTTGCAGAATGTCATAGTTCTGTTATCAACAGTTTCGAAGATATAAAATAAAAACAATCGTCAGAGTACCACCTTCAAGGGGCTGTAGCTCGCTTATGAGACATTGTTCGACCTATATTTATAAAAACTTTTTTTCATATTATCAATCGTTCAATCTGCTGGTGAAGTATTGCACGTTAATTATGGGACACCCTGTATATAAGATGTCTAGGACATGACAATATTCCTTGACAAATATGAATCTGACAAATATACTGGTGTCTCAGTATAAGGTGAAATTCAATTTCCAAGAAATCTGGACGCAATTCATGAACGAGTCATTCAAGCAGCACAACTATATTTTGGCTTCAAATTAGCAGCTCTTGACTCGGATGTTATGAAGTGAATTACACTTTGATTGCTGGTCTGCTATCAGAAGGAGCTTCCCCCCTATAATATACAATGGTCACTGATTAGATCGCCGCTTACTTCAAGATCGCCATGACATTGAAATCATAATTTGATATTGGCATTCATCGGTCTTACGATTTTTACACCACGTAATTCAAAAAGATGAAATATGTGGTCATTGTGAATGGAATATTCATGACAAGCCGAATGGGCATTATCACAAAAGGATCCAAGACGGAGTGAAGCCAACTCATAGGTACAACAGGAGTAAACACTGAAGTATATACTGATGGTTTGAATATTATAACAAGAAAAATATAACCAAATGGAGTCATTAGGAAACACATGAACCAGAAAAAAAATTCAACCAATCTTACAGAAAAGTGTTCATCGATACTCATTTTAGCACCCATGAAAATTCTAGAAACAAAACTAAAGAATCAAGCACTGCAACCTTAGTGAAACATATTAAACCATCGAATATCAGAAATACAGTGCTGTAACAAAGAACTAACCTACTATTCTTTGGCTGTAAGCTTCTGATGATGCTATCATGTTCCACTGGCTGTTAGTTGTAAATGATTATATCCTCTCAATCAAGTGCTGTGTGCCTATGAATTATGAACTAGGCTGTGATTTTACTATGCGAAATTAAGGGACGCCCATGGCCGCTCGATCACACTCAGCCGATGGTTATAGTTCGAATATACTTTTCCTGTGGAAATAATCCACATACGCATCTCCTGGATTTCTGGCTGTATTAAATTGGTTGCTCTGTTGGCGTTATTTTTGCGCGAACTATAATTTGAATACATAAGCGTAGGTAATTGATATGGTATAGTTCCACCAGCCAAAGAAGTACTATGACAAAAGGGAGAGGATGAAGACGTTCAGTCATCGGAGCCTAGACTATCAGAACAATTCGGTTTGCAGATGACGTCGATTTCATCAAGTCATGATGAACGATATGACTGACTGCACTTCTGAATTGATACTATCATTTCTAGCAATTTGCTTGAGCGTTTTCAAAGTAAGAGGAAACTGCTAATCGCAAAATTTATATTGTGCTCTGGGATATTATTTCCTGTCAGACGATATTTCTGTCACATGTAACCCGTTTTGATTTCAATTTTCCTTTGAAAAGTCACTGCACGATACACACGGAAGTGGAAGACTAGCGTCTAGAGAGAGGACGTATCAAATATATCGAGTGAGCCGTGCTAAAGCAACTTTATTTCCGAACGAAATAAAGAAGGATTTTCCTAAACAGACTAACCTGACTAGGCCTAAATAACCTTCTTCCCAATTGATCACACCAAGAAAAAAGTAGTGGTTGGAGTAGGATTCGAACACGGGACCTGTCAATCCATAGGCACGGATGTTGCTCTATTAACCATCACATTTCTGGCGAGATTATGTACACCACAAATTTATACGCTCATCTCTAGCAAGCGGCGCGAATATATTTGATGCTTCCAGTCTTTAGACGCTAATGGTGGAATCGGTGACCATCAGATATATTCAGTGAGATAGCAGCAAGGATAGTAGACGACAAGCGGAGATTCTGGGCGGTCGCGATGGCTCGTCAACGTTTCCAAATACTATTTTTACATTTTTGTGACATCATTCCAAAGGATTTGCTGCATTAACAATTGAAGAAAAAAATAAGTATTTCATCTAACGTTGAAAACTTACATATTGTATTCTTGTTCATTTTAGAAATTGAATGAATTGACTACTAGAAGCATACTCAAGAAGCACATATATTTGAATTCTAATTTACAACCTCCAACTCATGCGATTTATTGATCTTGAAAAATTTTAAAAATTAGTTTTCGATATAATTTTCTCCCAGCTTCCAGAGATACTGAACTCACGACACGCCAATGATTGGCATGTACACCATGTAATATAACTTATTAAAAAACTTACTTGTATGGCTGTTATTGGTCTAGTATCAGATAAATAACTCAAAATCTCATTCTGGACAGAAGATCTTAACATCGTGTAGGATTCTGCTGTTGAGTCACCTAAAATGAATTATTATCGTTCAACATTTGGGCCAAGCGATGGGTTGTCGTATTCTTAGATATTAGAATCACCCAGTATCCTAGACTATCCGATATATGTCAATAGTTCATGACATACGATAATAAGTTTTCAATAAATGTGTCAAGTAACATTACAAGCCCTTCTAATATATCCCAGTTCTATACAATAATTGGCGACGATAGTGAAAAATAATATTCATTATTGAAATGGATGCAAATCAATTGAAGGAGCTGATGTTAGCGCTACAGGACCAACAGCAAGTATTACTGACTCAACTTGCCAATCAATTTCGATCGGAACAACGTTTCGAAGTTCCAATAAGCTTTTCAAATGTAGTGCCGTTTGAAAATTTCGATCAAAGACGTTAGAAATTCCTATGTTATCTGGAACGTTTCAAAAATTATTACACCATGAAAGGTATCACGGATAAGTTCAAAATCGCTTAACTTCTATGTGTGTCGATTGGGTCAACTCACTATAATGGCTTAGCAGCTTTCCTAGGACCCGAAAAGCCAGTGAAAAATCTATCTTACGATGATCTTGTTCAATCATTCAAACAAATGCTCATTCCTAAACGTAACGTCATCGTATCCCAGCATTATTTTCTCAACATTTATCAAAAGAACCGCCAGTCCACTGCCGAATTTGTTGCTGCTCTTCAACGAGACATAGTCGAATGCGAGTTTTCCGTGAAGTGCGAATGTAACGCAGCAGTTTCAATAGCTGATGTTTTTCTCAGAGCACAATTCATCAGAGGTATACGTGATGACTGGCTACGGGAACAGCTACTTCAATCCAATGTCACGAATTTTGATTAAATTTTGTCCAAAGCCATCGCATTGGAAGCTTCAAAAATTGAAAGCAAAGAGCTCACTCAATCTCATCGCTCTAGTTCGGATCATTCCAACTTCAATACAAGTGATGCAAACAAACTTTCAAGCTCTTCTAGGAACCGTTCTAGAAATCGATCTAGTTCTAGAACCAGGAACCGTTCATCAAGTACCAGTTACTGCTCATCAAGTCCCAGTAACCGTCGCCGTTCTCGGCGTCATCGACCAAACTATCAGGCCCTATGCATTGACAATATGTGTCCGCTGTGGAAAAAACAACCATAAAGTGGACGATTGTCGTGTAGATCGTTCAAACGTTACATGTGATCACTGTAAAAAGACAGGTCACGTGGGAAAGGTCTGTATAACAACCCTGTTAAAGAACTCACATTGTAGACCTACCAGTACCAGTTCTTCGTCTTCAGTTCAAAACGTTTGCTCAGATTTTTCATATGGACTCAACCAAATAAAACCCTTCAATGTTGTCGATTTATTCGAAATGACCCCAGAATCCGACAAATATCTAATCTCAGTGTATTTGAATGGAAAACCTCAATGGTTTGAGGTAGATTCAGGTGCAAAATTTTCACTGATAGCTGAAAATGGCTTCAAGAGACTGAATTTCCAGGTGCCTCTTGAACCTTCGACTGTTGCTTTCCGATCTTACTCAGGCAATATTATCGAACCAAAAGGAAAAATAAACGTCACTGATGTTGAATATCGTAACAAGCAAATCCTAGGTGAATTACATATTGTACCAGAGGGTCACGATGCATTACTAGGTCGTCAATGGATACGAGGATTAGGAATTGAACTTCGACAAATTGATGCAGATAAAAAAATTCCAAGTCAAATATCTCGTGTTCATTCGATTAAATCAACTGAAGACATACTCAATCATTTTCCTTCGATTTTTCTGAAAAAGGTTGGATGTGTGCCGCATTTCCAAGTTTCCCTTCGACTTCGTGAGGACGCCAAACCAGTCTACACCAGAGAGCGAGATGTTCCGTACGCGCTTCGTGAGCTAGTAGAGAAGGAATTGGACAACCTGGAAGCCGACGGTATAATATCTCCTGTCGCTTTCACTGATTGGGGTTCTCCACTTGTCATCATTCCCAAACCTGATGGAGGAGTACGCTTGTGCGTTGACTACAAATGTGGCGTTAATGAACGATTAATCCAGGCAAACACGCCCATATGAAGAATTGACGATGTGCTCAACAGTCTACGCAACTCTCGGTATATCTGCAAGCATGACCTTTTCAAGGCGTACTTACATCTGCAAGTTGACGAAAACAGCAGTATAATTCAAACTTTATCCACACATCGGGGAACCTATCGGATGAATCGCTTGAGTTTTGGGATCAAAACTGCTCCAGCTGAATTCAATAGGATTTTATCGCAGATCCTCAAGGATCTTCCAAAAACTGAAGCGTATTTTGATGATATAATAGTTCATGGAACAGATTTCGACGAGTGTGCTCAAAATCTTGAAGAATGTCTCCGTAGACTCTCGGACTACGATCTTCACGTTAACCAGAAGAAATGTTCATTTTTCATGGAAAAAATTGATTATCTTGGTCATATTGTTGAATACAGCAGAATAAGCAAGTCTCCAGCCAAAATGCGCGCCGTTCAGGATTTACCACGACCTTCGAATGCTGATGATATCAAACGATTTCTCGGACTTGTCACTTATTACTCTCGGTTTATACCACATTTTTCAACGATGTCATACCCACTTCGATGTTTGCTTAGGAAAAACCAACCCTGGGTATGGTCATCAAACTGTGAAGCTGCTTTCCTGAATATCAAAACAGAACTTTGTAGTGACTGAGTACTAATGCCTTTCGACCCATCTCTTCCACTGGTTCTAACAACGGATGCTAGCCCATTTGGGGTTGCTGCGGTGTGTCATCAATTCAATGGATTCGAGAGACCCATCGCTTATGCTTCTCGTGCACTCACAGACTCAGAGAAGAACTATAGTCAGTTGGATAGAGAGGCTCTTGCCATAATTGTTGGTGTCACTCACTTCTACATGTACTTGTTCGGTACTCATTTCCTTCTGGTCACTGATAATGAACCCTTATCGAGAATATTACATCCCCACAAAGCTCTGCCACAAATGACTTCATCGCGCCTTCTACGTTATGCTTCTTTTTTGTCCGGATTCAATTATTCCGTTAAATTCAAGAGAGGGCAAGAAAATCAAAATGTTGACTGTTTGTCTCGAGCTCCAGTGAAGCAACTAAATGTTTCAGCAGATGGATTTATTGGTGATGAAGTAAATCAAATTTGTGATCAAGTTGTTTTTCATATTTCAAGCAGTGAGATTACTTCGACTACAATCAAAATGGAAACTGAAAAGATCCAGACCTGAAACGAATACTCGAAACTCTACAATCAACATCAGAAGATAGCGAATTTACCTTGGTTGATGGCATAATTTTTCGAAAAGATAGAGTTGTCATTTCAGCCGTGCTACGCACCAATGTTCTCGATGAACTCCATGATACGCAATTGGGGATGACTAAGATGAAACAACTCGCACGTCGGTATGTATTTTGGCCAAACATCGACCGTGATATAGAGCGAATGGTCAAAAGCTGCGAAATATGTGGCTTGACAAAATCAAACCCCCCAAAAGCGCCTGTGCACCCGTGGGATCCTCCTGAGATGAATTGGGAAAGGATTCACATCGATTATGCGGGTCCATTCGAAGACTGTTACTTCCTGATTTGCGTGGATGCCAGATCTGAGTAGACTGAAGTGAAAATCTCAAAAGATGCACCAACGAGTTCATCCACCATTTATCTTCTAGAAAATATCTTCTCTATGCATGGTTATCCACAAGTGATGGTATCAGACAACGCTTCTATTTTTCAAAGCGAAGAATTCCACATTTACTGCGTTTCGAAAGGAATCTTCCAGACATTTATTGCTCCAAACTATCCTGCTACTAATGGTCTCGCTGAAAGGAATATTCAAACTCTGAAGAATCGGCTAAAGGCTGCTTCTAGTGATTACAGGCCGATCCAGGATAAGCTACAGGATATTCTCTTTCGCTACAGAGCTACTACACTTGTCTGTGGTAAATCACCTGCAGAATTGTACCTCAATAGGAAATTGAGAATTCGTTTGGATGCCATTTTTCCGTATACACTCCACGAGTCCAGGACATCTTCGAGGACTCCTCGTTCATTTCATGAGGGGGAAAGAGTCCAGATCAGACTTGTCATCAATAATAAGAACGTCTGGCATTTCGGCGTAATTCAAAAAGTTCTTGGACAACGCCACTATTCGGTTACATTGGATTCCGGCCGAACACTGAAACGACATGTCGACCAACTTAGATCGAGTTTGGTTCCGAAGCCTACTGTTACCTTTGGACCTACTCAATCATTCGATGTTCCAAGAATACCAACAGTGCCACAGCCACATAATATACCAGAATGTGTTGTTGAACCAGTAGAACCAAATAGGTGTCATGTTCCAGATCTTCCTCAAGATCGACCACAGCGCCAGCGACGCCTACCTTCACGTTTTGCTGACTACGGCATGAAGTCTTAAAATTGTTATTAACTTTTATTTTGATGATTTGTGTATTTTCTAATTATGTGGGGGAGACTGTCGTATTCTTAGATATTAGAATCACCCAGTATCCTAGACTATCCGATATATGTCAATAGTTCATGACATACGATAATAAGTTTTCAATAAATGTTTCAAGTAACATTACAAGCCCTTCTAATATATCTATATCCCAGTTCTATACAATATTATTATTATTATTATTATTAATATGGGTACAACATTTTGTGGGATGGTAGAGATAGATTTCCTGATAGTTCACCTGAGTATGCGACCGCCGCTCGAGAGGTGAGGGGATGAAAACTCTTGGGGCGCTTCGTGGAGAATAGCACCGTTTGGGTAGGTGCTATTGAAAAAAAGTTCAAATATCATCAAATATCAGGCATCATTTTTGACCAAAAATTATCATTCAGTGACCATATAACAAGTATAACACGAACATCCTATAGAAATCTTGGCTTTGTTATTCGAAATTCCAGAAAATTCAAGTCAGAAAAAACGCTCAAAGTTCTTTACAACAGTTTTGTTCGGGCAAAATTAGACTATTGCAGTATAGTTTGGTCTCCTTTATATACGAAGTATATACAAATGCTTGAAACAGTTCAGAAAAAGTTCATTAGACAAGCAGATTTTATTATACAAAGTGTCCATATATCAAATTATCCCTCAAATCTCAATAAATATAATTTAATGTCCTTATTCAATAGAAGAGTGTACTTCACCCTGATGTATCTATACAAAATATACAACAATATGGCGCAAGACTGTACTACTCTTCCATCTGTAAAGTTACAAATTCCAAACTCAAGAACTCGGGCAAGTAATAACAAAACATTTGCAGTGACTACATCTCGGACGAATTACCAACTGAAATCTCCACATGTAAATATGGCTATATTCTATAACGAAAATCAAACGTACTGTGACATATTTCGAGATAGTGTAATCACATTCAGAAATCAAATAAAAAATAAATTATCACAAAATAGTGAAACTGTACTAATTCAGTAATTATTCTTATCTGGTTAATAGTTTGTATATATTATTAGATTTTAGTTAGATTGTAGTCAGGTTGTTTGGACTAGTACTGTATTTTTTGGAAAAACAGTATCATTACTGTGATTGATGCAGAAAATGAAGTACTATTTCAATCAACCATTCATACACACACAACATGTAATTGGGGTAAAACCTGTTTGTTGAAATAAATAAATAAATAAATAAATAAATAAATGTACATAAATCTACATAGAGTAGGTATTCTGACAGACAGTGAACAAACAATTAATAGGTGAATAAACAATACTCAAAAAGTGACCGAACACTTGTTTCGAGAATGATTACAGAGAGCTAAAAAAAAAATGAAAATATAGTATATAATAATAATAATAATAATAAGCAGGTTATTAGGTTGGGTTTATGGTATTGACAAATAATCATCAAAATTTTCAAAATTGATTTGCAATTTTTAACAAAATCCGAATTTCATCGCGTATTGAGACAAATATGGCTACCAAACAATTTTGTTATATTTTTGTGCTATGATAGTATCATTTTCTAAGTTGAACATAGTTTCCACTTCAAATTAATCACCACACGTATTATTTATTATAGTTGTTGTTATTGATGGTTGTTTTTGTTGTGGTGCATTTTGTTTGTTTCCAATCTGGTCAAACGTTCTATCAATCCTGCTAATTATCAGAATTATACTAGCTTTTTAAAATTTGGGACTTTGTTTTTGTTATAAACGGTGGTCGAAAAATTGATTATTTTTTCCAGCTCATTTGCAGAGATCACTGCGTTGTGCAGTGTTCAATTCAACAAACATTATTGCATTTTCATGGTTATTGAGCAAAGTAATTAAGTTTTGACAATTCAATATTATGTGGTCTATGCTGAAAATATTCGAGTTTGGTCCGAATTAAGTTCTGATTGGATTCGGGCAGGGTTATTGTGGTTTTATAGTTATCAATGAATTGTTTTGTGAGAGAAATCTGCATTGTAACTTCCTTAGAAAGAGAATTTTGGTTCGTATGTATTCCGAGTATACATCTGTAATCGCTTCGCGTCATATTCCAATTCACCGCCAAAGTTCAAAGTGCGAAATGTCCATTTTGCAGTTTTGCCAACGTTCAAAAAACTTCTCTTTGAACGAGTGAATGATGTATTATATTATTAATTTCAATATGTTGCTATTTTGCGTGACTGAGCAAATTAGATGCGCATAAACGGGATGAGTTAATAGCGATGAATTTAATGTTTCTAATTCTTTGTGAAAATATTGTAGTGCGATTCGTTTGTTTACTTTATTACGAAAGTATAAAGGTGAATTGACGTGAAGCAATACAGCTTGATCAGCGTGGATCTACTTATATTGATATAAATTGTTATTATAATATTGCATGCCAGTAACTAGGACACAATCATGCCAATTCTATTCGAACCATGAAAGAAGCAGTTCGTTGAATGTACGTGTATGTATTCCAGAATAGACCTTTTATTCCTGTACACCATATGACCCATCACATGGCGATCTTGCCTGTTTTCCGAAGTGAAAAGTGAAACAGTTGCTGATCAGAAATATGGGAACGACTAACTCAAAACAACAGGAAGTAACCGATTCTGGCGTCGTGAGCTCGAACTTCATCGTGGAGGAGAGCAGCATCCAAGTTGGAACAGAGGTGAAAATTCTACTATATAATATCATCGTGACAATAATGTTATTGCAGTTGTGAATGAAAGTATGTGTGGCGTATAGGAGAGACATGAAGAGGAAGATCAGGAGAAGTATGGCAGCCATCGAGGTATAGAATTATAACCGTTAAACATTCATCTCAAATATCAGTGTCATCTGTCTGATAGTAAACAGTGGGTAAAAAGTTGTCAGTTGAGTGGAGTTTCGTGTTTCATCAAGGGTGTGTTTCGCTGAAAATGGAAATCACTCATCATAGACGTCGCGACGTCGCAGCCTACCTAGGAGCCTTTGGTATACGGTGCTGACAAGGCATTTCTTGCGAAATGTTCGCATAACTATCAACATGGACTTATTAAGTTGTTAACCTTTTTGATGTCAGAGTAATGACTTTTGTATCAATTACGTATCAGCAGTTTCCATTCGCTTGCTATTAATAAATGTTTGATTTGAATAATTGAATGATAACAAAATATCATAAATATGTGACACTTTTACTGTAAGCGATATCATCGATAATCTTCAATGTTTTATTTCGCAAAAAACAGTTTAAAATTATTTATAAGGTAGCAAAACATTTGTAATTGCTGAATAATGATATGTTTCAATATTGCCATATTATGTAGGTGTCAATGTCGTGGATATCGTTTACAAATTTTGCCCCTGATTCGCAATTATATCCTCTTTGATGAGAACCACTTATGGGAAGAGATTTTTCTCAAACTATCTGCAATTAAACGAGATGTTCTGAATGAATCGAAACGTGTTTCAAAACAACAAGTACCAAAGACTAAAACAGTTAGGGAAGAAGTAAGAAATATCTTGTTCAATTTATTCAACAAATTCACGCAATCTTCAGCTCTTTCATAGAACTCTTTGACCGAGCAATAAAACTTGCCGCTAAAAAACTTTTTTCAACGATTAGAGACTTTTCAAGTTCTTGGTGCTAAGTACCGAGTACCAACATCTTGTATCGAATCCATAAACGTAAATATTCTTGAGGACGACACTGAAGAAGAAAAAGACGAAGGCACAATGCCAACGTCAACAATAGGATTTTTCAATGTCGCGAGCAAAATTTTGCCAAATGATTTTGATGGTTCGCACGAAAAGTTGCAATCATTTTTAGACTCATTGTCACTATGTCAGTCAATTTCGGCAGGTCATGCTGAAAATGCCGTGACTTCCGTCAAGACTCGCCTGTCTCATAAGGCTAGAGATCTCATCACCCAAGATGTTGTCTCTTTAGAAAGCATCGTCGATAAGATCAAGAGAGGTATCAGGGGTGAAAATTCAATATAAGTAACTGCGAAATTGTTGGACAAAATTCGAAAGATTCTGTGAAGTATGCTTCAGAAATTGAATCTCTCTCAGCTAGTTTAAAACGAGCATATATAAGTGAAGGTGTGCCAGCATCAGTAGCGGATTCGTACACTACTGATACGACAGTAAATTCAATCGTGAAGAACACCTCTTCTGATAGAATGAAAATAATGATGCAAGCTGGTAGATTCGCTTCATATCAAGAAGCGATTACCAAATTCGTAAATACCATTTCTGATATTACAGTCCAATATAATCAGGTACTTCATATAAGGTAAAATTTTAGACAAAATCATAGAAGATTCAATAATAATAATGCTGGGCGTCATTTCCGAGGGAGAGGTCGAAATCGATATTAAAATAACAATAACAGTACTGGGCAATATGGCAGAGGACGAAGACATTTTAATTCAAATAATTATGCGAATAATTATAATCGTAGTCGTTATAGAGGTAGTAGGAATTATCATGCAGTAAGATCGTATGACACAGAGCGGGACCAGGGAAACGGTTCCGGCCCCCAACAAACTCGGGTGGGGGAAATATAAAAATATTCAATGTCGATTTATCACTTTCGAATTTTGTAATGTTCAGAACTGAAATGACAGGAAATGAGAGTTTTAATTATTTTAGATACAGGAGCTGACATATCACTGTTCAAGGGTACCAAAATAAATTTTGATCAGATGGTGGAAAGATCAACTGCTAACAAAATCAAAGGTGTGACTGATGGACTTATCACTTCATTGGGTACCACAAAAACTATCATTTTTATCGACGTTTGTCGAATAGAACATAATTTCCATTTGGTTGAAGATAATTTTCCAATTCCCGCAGATGGAATACTAGGAAGAAATTTTATAGCAAAATATAAATGTAACTTGAATTATGCAACATGGACAATGACTGTCAACTTACATCGAAGAGTTGTAAATGTCCCAATATATGATAGTCCTGAAGATGACATTTTAATCATTCCGCCAAGATGTGAAGTTATTAGACAAGTAAGGAAATTGTAATCACTGAAACAAGATGATTTGGTATAAGATCAGGAATTAGCTAACGGTGTTTATGTAGCCAGGACAATAGTGTGTTGTCAATATCCTCTCATTAGAATACTGAACACAACATTCGAAAGTGATATTTTGAAAAATTATGATATCAAAACTACTGATTTAGATCAATTTATCATTTACCGAATAGAAGATATAGACATATATACAAAGTTTCACCTTCAATCCATAAAAACAGAGGCTCTTTGCTGCGTCCTGCAAACGTGCATGGATATACGACTAGAGACCAGTCTATAATCTTACCAAACTACCGCTACAATAGATCCCGCAAGGGTCCTCTATACACTGGTATAAAGATACACAATCACCTTCCTCATGCACTGAAAACATACTCGAACTCAAAATTCAAAATCACACTGAAAAAACTACTACATCAACATGTATTTTATAATCTGGAGGAATTCTTTAGTTCAAATTTACAATAGAATGACGTTATAGTCATGCTGTTACTGGGTTCACCATTATTCTTTATCGATATTTTCCCACTCCTGTCTGTTGTTGATCTTATATATTCAAAATACCTGTTAAACGTTACATTTTCTTTCCCTAAGCTCTATGCATATGATACATCATTGATATTATGTTTAAATCGGAAATCTGTGATAGCTGTAACCTACCGCATTATATTATAGAATATGTATCTTTGGGAAATAAATATCTATCTATCTATCTAGAAACCGAAACCACCCGAAACTGACAACAGACAAACAGCTCTGATTATTAAACAACTGAATCAGGATAACCCTGAGTTTATTAAAGATGATATGGTCAAATTATGCGAAGAATATGCTGATATATATTTTTGCTTCAAAATCGGATAAGATAATAGTGATTCACGCGAGTCTCGTCTCGTCTCGCCGATGAAATATGGAGTCTTGTCTCGAGTCTCGTCTCGCAGCCCCGAGTCTCGTCTTGTCTGGCGTCTCGTACGAGAGTCTCGCAAACGTATCGCAATTTTGTCATGCATAATCTTGTTCCAGTCTAGTACGGAATATTTACCTTTACCTACTTTTTAGGTATAATGTAGGAGTAGCGAGAGAAAATTACAACAAAAATAACATTATTTATTGAAAATTAAGTACCTAGTAGGTACATACTTACATCATACATCTAAACAAGAAAAAAAAACAGCATTATATATTCGAAAATTATAAAAATAAAATAAAAACATTATTTTACTTATTTAAGAAATATGTATCTAAGAAAATAGTTATTTGTTTTACTAGGCCGAAAAGTAGTCAATCTACATTCGCTGCCGTGTGAAACATAGAATTTTTTCTCCAAATTATATAAAACAAATTTGTTGTAATTTTTTCATTGAAAACTCCATCATTTTGTGTTCACCCAATGTCAGTGTCAATTTTGATTACTTATTTCATTAGAACTTCTTGGAACGTTGCATTGCAACAAACTTTTCCTGCCTAGGCAGTAAAAGTACACCTTTTCTGCCTGTTAAGCGGCAGGAAAAAGCCACAATCCCTGCCGCTTGGAGAAAAAAAACCTCTATCAGTCAGATCATCCTTCACGATCACCCATCAGTCGTTAAGACATAACAAAAATCGTGCAGATTCATTATTAAGGCGATTCTCATAGAATTCTTTCTAAATATGTTTTATTATGAATGAAATCCTCAAGTCTGCAATCGGCACGCAGAAATATTTACCTGCGAGACTCTCTCGCACGAGATACCAGAAGTATTGCACGAGACTCGAGACGAGACCAATGGAAGTCTCGTCTCGTCTTGTCCGAGTCTCGTCTCGAGTCTCGTCTCGAAAACGAGACGAAACCATGCGAAACTCTCGAAAAAGAGACTCTCGCGGGCACCACTATAAGATAACAGTTAATAATTTTTACGAAGAAAAATTGAAAACTACGGACAACACACCTGTTCACATAAAAAATAATCGAACTCCCAAATTCCAAAAAGACGAAATTCATCGACAAATTGATGATATGATCAAAAACGATATTATAAAGCACTCAGCATCGGAATACAATAGCCCTGTGCTGTTGGTGACGAAAAAATCGTCTGATGGAGAGAAGAAGAAGGCGTCAAGTAGTAGAATTTCGTGAACTCAATAAAAAACTAGTAAGGGCTAAATTTCCATTACCAAGGATAGATGATATATCAGATCAACTAGGCCGAGCTAAATGGTTTTCTGTCATTGACCTGATTTCTGGATTTTATCGAATTCAATTAGAAGAGGAATCACGAGATTTAACATCATTTACAGTTGACAAACGCCCTTTTAGGTTTACAAGATTGCCTTGTGGCTTAGCTGTAAGTCCGAATAGTTTTCAGCGTATGATGTCCATATCATTTTCAGGGGTCACTCCCGAAAAAGCATTTCTCTTTATGGATGATCTAATAGTGATTGATGGGTGCTCAAAAAATCATCATTTGAAAAATCTCAGGGAACAATCCTGAAAATGCAGGTTCTTCAGGACAGAAGTAACTTACCTTAGCCATAAAATTACAGATAGAGGTATCTATGATTAGAAACTATCCAGTGCCACAAGACGCAGACGCAGTGAGACGATTTGTTGCTCTTTGTAATTATTATCGAAGATTTATTACATTCTTTGCAGATATAACCTTGCCACTAAATAAATTAACTAGAAAAACGTCTAATTTTAACTGGACTGATGATTGTCAAAAATTCTTCGAAACTTTGAAAAACGCCCTAATAATTCCACAAATTTTTCGATATCCCGGCTTTCTCGAAAACTTTTATCCTAACAACGGATGCAGCAGAAGATGCATGCGGGGCAGTTTTATCACAAAATTTCGAGGGACAAGATATGCCAATATATTTTGCATCTTGGTTGTTGTACTCCATTTTCTCACCAACACTCTTTCTCACAAAACTGTTCACAACTCTCTACTTTATTAGCTAACCTATCAATAACATTACTTTTATATCATAGCATAATGTACAGTTCTTTCATCGGTTCATGGTTTTGGTATCCATACTTTATTTTACATTCTGATGCTTACAATCTCATCATTAAGGACACACGGTATATCAGGGTTTTCATGCGAAACTCCGATCGAGGATCCTCTTCAAAACTAGAGGTTACTTCATATGTGTGCAAAAATTCAAGTACTATCCCTGTAATATTTTAGATTTATATGCCTGGAATGAAAACAAGAAGCAATTAGTATAAATAGGGGTTCAAAACATACAATAGTTGGAGTCGTGGATGGAACCATACAAAGATAAAATCATGCTCCCATAACTCACCTGTAGTAGCACAAATTAGGAGTATAGAACATATTTTGTATCTTGTTTATTTTATTTATTTTGGGAAATGTTTATCATATTCTGAGGTCGGCGCTGTGTGTTTATCGTTACCTTCTGAACTCATTTTATCAACAATTTTAGCAGCCAACAGGTGTATCGAAAAGTCCACACAGACGTTTCATAACGATATCTGGTATTGAATATTCCCTCATTGCGAGTCAGACAAAGACGTCGAATATAACACGAGTCTATCATGAATTCATGACATTTCAGGAAACTTGAGCAGGTGACCTAATTTTTTACTTATATATCTATACTCTTCACACACACACACAAGTGTGTAAAATGAAGAGGGTCAGAGGTTGATCCAGAGTAACTTCGGTCCTAGCTTGTTATATTCATACATCTGGCGGTGTTACCAACTTATATAGTAGTTTTGGTGGTAGCGAGACTGCTATTATAGGTGATTCAGGTTGGCAAATCAGGAAGTCTCTGTCGAGGTTCATTTTCAGTGATTACAATTTTTCGTTGATTAGGTGCCAATTGGATTTTTTATTGTTACGTAGGAAAAATCGAGGATTTCTGAGAAAATTTTCTTGTTTCTCACTTCGACATATAGTTTGTGTCTCTGGGCTTGGAACCGATCACGTAAATAGCACCTAAGGTGGATATCTTCACTGGAACTCGTAAGTAGTCGCTCACGAGCGTCCATTTGCCATACCAACACTATAGCTTCAGGAACAACCTGGTATAGGAAGCCCCTCAAATAGATGAGGTGAGATAGTAGAAATAATATTTCACGATTTTTCCTGTCTCACTCTGTCACAGCTTATCGCTCGATATAATACCTATATCTATCTCTCTTCGTATCGTCCTGTGAATAAAGAATGTCAGATTTTCAGGGTTTGTGTATTGGGCTTCTCTTAGGAGAATTTGCTAAGCGTGAACCTTTAATTGTCTAGAAACGACTTGATCCTGAGGGACATATGAGCTAGGAAGCACCCTGTATGTATGGAAATACTGTATGCTGAATAAGATTAGTATGCATCAGTTATGTAGTTGGTGATGAAATCCAGCATCCGGTAAGATCATTCCAGTTATCCTTCTCTCTCCGCCAAAAGTGGGTTGCCATTCACCTCACCACGATACAACGCCAAATTTTTCCCACTGCATGATTTAACTCTAGATAAAACCTGTGACATTTCGGAGACTTATATTTGTGAACCAACTATAGCTATACTTGGGGGTTACGTAACATAACAGTTTCTATCAACCTAAGATAAGTGTAATCTTACTTTTTTTTGTGTGTTTTCCTCACTATTGGTTCTTACCTTCTATTACGACATACTTTTGTAGTTATCAACTTTCATAATTTCGGTGTATGAGCCATCGTGATTCTATCATGATCAAAATTATTGATTTTGACGAACTCTATTATTTTTTTTTTATTTACTAGTCTGGAGATCTGACCACTTTTCCCGTTTTGGTGTTTCTTGACAACACAGAGTGGAAAATAAAATGGATGGCGCTTATTTTTGAAACATCGGATATTATAGATTTACGATAGGAATATAATATATATCATACTTATTTCGGTATTGCTGAACTCACCCCTCACTACTGGGTCAGCGGGCATACACTCTGGTCAAGAAACGGTAAATAGAAGTTTGATTGAAATTGAAATCTGAACGTAAAGCACACGTAACAATAAGGTCATTCACTAGGGGTGAATCACCTAAATCAACCATCGAAAAAGAATTAGCAGCAATTCATTGTGCCATTCAATATTTCAAACCATACCGGAATGGATAAGAGTTCATTGTTAAATTGGATCACAGACCTTTGATTTATCTATTTTCTATGAAAGTCCCATCTTCAAAATTGACCCGAATGCGTTTACATTTAGAAGAATTCAATTTCGAAATTGAATACATAAAGGGTAAAGATAATGTTGGCGCAGATGCCCTGTCAAGAATAAACTAAAGGAAATTAACGAAACAGCTTGTCAAGTTCTTGCGGTTACAAGAGCTATGACCAGGAACAAAAATAGCGAAATTGACACCATCCAAAAAGTAGAAACTTCCCTGCAAAATTTTGATCAGCCAGCACAACCCAAAATATACGAATCATCTGATGATTCACACTTGAAATTGCCAAATTTAATATTTCATATCAGACCATCATATCTAAGGATATCGACGAGGATATCGATAGGTAATAAAAGAGAAAGTCCGCAACAATCGATTCAGATCGTTGATGACAAATTTTCTTGAGAGAAAATATTGTCTACGCTAGAAGATATGGCGGACGATTGTGGATACGATAAAATCAAATTAGGAATTGATGATGAAATTTTTAATAGGTGCACCGTACATGATTTGAAAAAATAGGCCAGAAAATTTTGAAAAAACTTATAGTAGTACTACATATACCACCGATACTAATCAAAGATGAAGAAAAGCGTGAAGAATTATTGAAAATAAAATATATCATGACGATCCACTTTCAGGAGGACACTGTGGTCAGAAACGACTTCTGAAAAAATTGAGAGTTCCCTATAGATGGAAAAATATGTTGAGTCTTGTAGCAAATTTCAAAAGAATAAGAGCAAATTAGGTCATTCGGAACATTTCACTATTACACCCACCCGTCAAAAAGCATTCGATATTGTTTACATAGATACAATAAGACCATTTCCAAAAATCAACTCAGGAAATATATACGCCGTAACTCTACAATGCCAACTGACCAAATACGTGGTGATAATACCAATTCCAAAGAAAGAAGCAAGAACAATAGCAAAAACTATTTTTGAGAAAATCATAATCATCTACGGTTCAATGAAAAAGATCCGAACAGACATGGGAACTGAATATAAAAATAAAATTTTAGGTAACCTCATGAATCTATTCGGAATTGAGCAAAAGATATCAACTGCGTATCATAGTCAAAGCATTGGTGGTTGCGAAAGAAATCATCGAGTCCTAAATGAGTATACACGTATGTATATCAAAGAAGAGCGGTCTGATTGGGATGAGTGGATGAGCTATAACACATTTTGTTACAACACAACCCCAAGTTCTTACCATAATTATGCACCATTTGAACTTGTTTTATTCCAAAAAAGCAGTATTACCTGAATTATTTTCAGGAAGTCGTGTAGACCCCCTGTATAACGTGGATGCATATGATCAGGAAATACGATATAAACTGGTCAACATTGATAACGTCGTGGTCCAAAATATAGCCTGAATTCAAAATAGAATAACTCACGAATTTCCTTACCAATTTGAAATCAGTTTTCACCGATGATTAGCCTAATCTCTTGAAAGTTTGTTGTGGCAATATGAAACTCCTGTAATTCCAGATAACATTGCTACAGGGCGATAATTGAATGGGTGTAAAATTGCATCGTGGTCATCACCTTACCGTTTAAACAGAATTTTTTCTCACCTGTATCCTCTTAATTGATGCATTTTCTCGAAACGTTTTCGGAATTTTCAAATTCAGAGCTTTGATAATCGTGTTACGAATATTCATTCAAAATGATGCATTTTTTCGACGATCAATTGAATGAAATTGGAAGTTGGAATTCTTTTTCGAATAATTAACGTTGTATGTATAGTCGTCGGATATGTGATTGTCTTCGAACACAGAAAATTCTGAAGTCAATACAAAAGTGATACAAGAAATACTGAATGATGGAATGGAGGATAACGTAGTCTCCAGTAGATGAATAGTATATTATTCGACGAGCGTGTAATGATGGCCATTACTCATGAGAATGAAGTTTGCGTAATCATTCGAATGAGTAATAGCCATTACACGCAAGTAGAATATTATACTTTTTCTATGACTGAGTGATGAACTGGTTGAGTTCATCAGCAGTGAATATCTTCGCTTTCTTTGACATATATCCATCAGATTTCCTTCTTAGAAATGCTCGTAATTTCAAATATTTGTCAATATTCACATAATTTTTCATTGAAATTGTGCTAGTATATGCATGGAATACTGTGACCACAAGAAGGATGCTTTGTGTTTAGCTGCTAATTCGCCAAAATAGGCTAGCAGTACATTATCCGAAAACAAATTTGCAAGTTTTGCTTCTCGCCAAACCACTTCATACCTTTTCTTAGATTCCTCGTGCAAAAGGCTGATTGTACTTGAATTGGCAGCTTTCAAAACTTCTGATGGTGGAGAGCAGTTGAATTCATTTTCGCTTTCTGAATTTATATTTGTACAAAAAGTCAGTTCTAAATCACGCCAGATATAGCTATTGTCAAATTATGACATTTCATGACGAGTCTGATTCAAACGTTTCACTGCATGCCCCATATCATCATTACAACTGGTGTCAACTGTTTTGTAGGTAATGAATCTGCTTTGTTGCTGATTGGCCATAGCCTGTTGTGTAAAGGCTCTTACACACGGGGCGTGGCTTGTTTTGTGTAATGCATCCAGTTACCCAACAAAAATGTAACATTAAAAGGGTCTAGTTTTCAACAGTCATAGAAAAACATAATTTTCTCTGTGTTACTAGTAAAATAATCGAGTATTACTTCGTCATGAGGATGTCTGGTGTCTGATCTCGAGAAGGTTCTGTTATTTTTCGGATGAAAGGTCATATAATAAAGGTACGCATTTTTAATCAAAATGATGCATTTTCTTCAAGATAAATTATAAAATTTAAAAAAATACGATTGCACTTCCAGAAGTATAAAATTTATATTTTTTCTTGACGATGGATATACAAGGTGCGATAAAAAATATACCCAGATTGTCGGGATGAAGAAGAATGTTCAAACGTGAGGAAACTCGCTATGTTCCGAAAAAGAAATATTATAGTCTGGTTAATTGTCGAAAATTGTGAAATGTATAAATACAGTGACTTTTCATGAAGTTGATACGAGGAAATATGAAAGAGATTGCAGAATTGCCATAGATTCGATCAAATGTTTTTCATACTAATGCAGATAAATACAGTAAGTCCTCATGAGGCTTATACGAGGTGATATGGAAGATACTGCAGAATTGCCATATTTTCGTGCATACTGTGATGATATTTCCCTTAGAGGGGCTCCTGAAACATCAGCAGGAATGCAAGAGTACAATGATCACCTGTAACACACATCTCAGATTGTTCTCCATCATCCCAATGATTCCTACATGTACCAGCCTATTTCCGAACACTAAATATATGTCGCGGTGACAAATGACGTGACAGAAGATTCTGGAATGTTCTGGAAACAGTTGATGAAACAATAAGAGAGAGAGGCATTGTTCTAAGAAGCTTCTAGAACAAAAAGAAGGGTACGGAAGATCATTCGAGAACGTTCGATTAGCAAAGCCTACCAAGGGATCTCATACATAAGACGGCCGAACAACTGCAGGGAGTCAGTTTAGCAGCGAGTGTCAGAGGGACAGTTATATACCGCGCGATTTGAATCGTTTTACATGAATAGTAGTTATAAGTTCGATATAAATTAGTGTTTCTTCAGTTCAAATAAATCAGTTCGAAAATAAATAGTGTCGTGTTCGCTTCTGCACCCGAACGTAACAATTGGTGTCAGAAGTGTGAGATATTCCAGTGTGAAGTGAACAGACCGTTGCAATGAAGAAACCACACGGTTTGAAAGTGTTGGACTTGAAACGCAAGTTGGAGGAGAGAGATCTCGACACAACAGGAATCAAGGCTACACTTCAGCATCGTCTTCGAGGAACCAGCTTCAGCGAAATAGATGTTGGCTGGGATCTCTAAACAGATAGCGGCTCAGCGACAGGACATAGCGGCTCAGCGACAGGATATGGTTGACCAGATGGCAACTCAGCGAGAAGAAGTTCTGGTACAAATTACTGCTCAGCAAAATCAGATCGCATCGCAGATCTTTGCTCAGTTTTCTGCTCAACAAGATCAGATTGCCTCTCAGATATCTGCCCAACGAGAAGAAGTATTGACCCAGATCAACACATTGGGAAGAGGTTCTGACTCAGATCACTGCTCAGCAAGAACAGATCGTTGCTCAGCAAGAACAGATCGCGTCTCAGCAGGATAAGATTATAGCTCAGATTTTAACCCAATTCATCACTCAGATAGCCCGATGGGCTGGGGCCCTTTGGAGCCGGTAGAAATAGTGAATGAATAAAAAAATATATGTCTCCTCGACAGCTTTCTGGTGTATGAGACCATTATAACTAAAATTTTGTTTAGAAAAATCTTCAATTTCACCACTCCTCTTTCGAGCTAACTACGAATATCAGGTACCAATGAATATTCAAGCAGCATACCGAATGGTCGAAAAAACCATGAAATCCTTGAAAAAATAACGCGAGAATATGATGTAATTTTGAATGATCCACATAAATTCATTGTTAAAGCAAATGAACTAGTTATTTCCAAAGAACACGAATTAAAAAAGGTTTTTTTTATGAGAAAGGTGATGATGAAGCACCACAAAATCCCATCAGGAAATTGAAAATTGAGACTTTTCATGTAACCATTGATAATAGGTATTATCACCGCACTGGAATCCAGATTCAAGAAACCTAAATAATTGTTCCTCGATTTTGAACCATCTTGATCCCTTTAGATTCACTGATGATCAAATAATATTAACTGAAAACTCAATACGGATGATTTATGAAAATATCAGAAATTATCATCCTGCTGATGAAATAGGCCTTGATTTTACCCCGCAGTGGTAAATACTGTCGAGTACTTTATCAGAAGATATGATGAATGGTAGAACTTATGTCTTCGATGTAGAAGAGGAATTGATTTCACCAAAACACAAGTTTCGCAAAAGATCTTCACTTTGTTGCTACCATGTTTTCCACATATACAATTTATACGTCCAGGTCTATCCAAATTTAGAGAGAATCATCCTCACCCTTTCAGTGTCACAGGTATCTCAAAATTAAAATCTGAGCCAAGAACACTTGGAGGCTTTCATGATGATGAGCTGCGAAAAAGAAATTTTATAATCAATAGGAAGCGACGATATAATTTTCGATTTCCTTGAAAAATGTAGATCCATGAGAGGTTTACTCGTTTTCCAATTTCGATTTCAATTTTCCTAGTCTTTTTGTAACTCCAATATTATTCACCAAAGTGCTTTATTTTCCTCTACCATAGAAATATCGTTTATTTTGGTGACTCTTATACTTCATTTATAGAATGTTATATAATATGTTATTCATTCCATTTTTCTTCAGTATATTTGATGTTTTATCGTCAATTTTTTTTCTTGAGTTTTATTATAATCAAAACTATTTGTAATATTTTTTTGCGTTTTTGTCCATGTCACTAAAATATGCAATGAAAAGAATGTAATTTATGTTATTCATTTCAGTTTTCTCCATTATAGATATTTGATGTGTTATAGACAAATTTTTTTTCTTGACTTTGATTATAATCAAAGCTATTTGTAATATTTTCTTTGCGTTTTTGTCTATGTCACTGAAATATGTAATGAAATTTTCTCCGGAGATGGGCCGGTAGGGTTCAATTCGCCCGGGCCGAGTCAAAGGTCCAGTCCGCCCCTGGCTCTACGGGGTGATGCATTGAACATCTTGGAGCCAACGAGAGTCTTCAAGAATTCAAAGTGGATGTAGCCGTTACTAACGATACAACAAGGCCTGCATGCTCCGTGGGTGACGTCACTTAATGAGGCCTAACCAGCGGCTCGAAACGACAAGCGCTTATAGCGCTATAAGGCGACCGCGTATTTCGATTTTAGTTTTAGATCATCATTGCGCCGATTTTGCTGTTTTTTGAAGGGCTTCCGGTTAAAAAAGGATGCCAGTCGTCAACTGAGCCCTTCTTCGCACCCCATTCGATTTTTTATGGAAAAACGAAGTTTTAAAGCAAAAACCAGGATAAAACACAAATATCCACCTACAGCAACCCATTGGAATTAAATATATTGGCAAAAATTGTGGTGAAGGTAAACTTCACACCTACTTATACAGGGCCCGCAGAACATAAATTTATCGTGAGATTGATCGAAAGAAAATTGTGGAAAATGTATTTTATTTTGATTGACATGCCGTTTGTTACAATTACCTATATTTATCTTGGAGAATTCCTATTGCCATCCAGAAGACAGGTGAAAAAGAAGGTGAAATTTGGAACTTTTTAGTCAAATATCTTCATGATAAATATCATGATAAGTGCTGTTTTACCAGTTTAAGTAGAGTGTTTGTAGTTCATGTTAATATGATAGTTTCAATTTGATCATTGGAATGAATTCTGCATTCATTGCCACGAGGCAAATGACCGTTTTCAGAAAGAAATTTGAGAATGAGAATTAAAAATGCCCGTTTATTATGAACATTCAAGAAAATTTCCTTGAATTCAGAGATGATTTTGTTGACTATAATATACGAATACAAAACTAACTGCACAATCAGAGCTTTTCTATTTTTCCTCTACTTATACTTTTTATGAGAGAGTAATTGTCTTCTATTATTAATTCATCATTATGAATTAAGCTCTGTTTACTACTGAACTTAGATGGAGAAAAATCCTCGCGGTGAATTGCATATACCCACATTTTCGATAGCTCCTCGTCCAACGGGAAACTGAAAGCATGAACTTTTGAACCACCCACATAATTCCCCCGACAAAAGGGAACACAACACTTGAAAGGCATTGTTATTTCGCCGATCACAACACAAAATATTTCACAAAACAGTAATTTTTCCGCCAATTATTTTGATGAATAAACAACAAAAGAATTCGGGACCGTTTCAAAAACATACGTGAATCACCGATGAATTAACACGAACTGACGCGTCAGTCCGTGTTAGTCGACAAGCGATAAAATAAAACACTGGCCTCTCTTGGTGACGTCACGAGCTGTTTACGTCAAAGTCTGCTGGCCTTGTTGTATCGGTGGTAACGATGTAGCCCGATTGGTCCACTGTGCCTACCCGTCAGCCACAGAGACCCTTATGGAATGTCTAGCTGTTCAAACGTTCGTGGCTGGATTGCGCGATATCGAAATGCAGAAAGCAGTCGCCTGACTCGACCAAAAGACCTCACCAGTGCTCTGGCAGCTGCGCTTGAGATCGAGGCTGCAGTAGAAGCTTCCCGAGGATCAGCGAGAGAAAGAGACCAGTTGAAATGACTGCAGGGAAACTGAAGCGGGCCGATCAGAAGAAACCAGCTTTGACCCGTCATTCTCTAGACCTTCTCATCTTTGTGGCATCCCTACGGTGGGACAGCAGCGTCTACGTAGATGGACAGATCGACGGAAAGAAATGCGCATTGTTGGTGGATACTGGTGCATCGATCCTAGGACGTGGACTTCTGACGTCCTCAAGAAAGCAACTTGTGAACTCAAGATGGTGTCTGAGAACTGCTTCGGGTGAAGCTGCCACCGTTTAAGGGGAAATCGATGTGGATATATCGATCGGGACCGTCAAATTTCCATATCGAGCTATCATGGCATATATTGAAGAAGATGTTATTCTGGGAATGGACATCATGGGTGCGCAAGGAATTCAACTGGATTTCAGAAGCAGAACACTCAAGGTGGGTGCCGAAGAGATCTTCTTACATCCATGTGTGGAGGTAGCGGCAGGGGTAACGTTAGAAGAGGACGTCCTGTTACAGAAACGAAGCGAGACCATTGTAGCAGCTCGGATTGAGGGTACATTGAAGCAAGGCAGTCCCATCATCATGGAACGCTGGAACCATGACGAGGAAGTCGAACGTGGAATTTTAGTCTGCAAAGCTTCACTATCAGCAGACGACCATGTACCTGTTCGATTTATCAACATAAATAATTAACCTGTGACGATTGGTAAACGAACGAAGATTGGAACCTGTGTCCCGGCAACCTCCATATTCCACCACGTGACAGCAACCACTGATGAGGCGGCCGGCAAGTATGAAGAACTCGTCTCTGCTGCAAGCGACTCACTCAACAACCGACAGAAGACGAAGTTAATCGAGTTTCTGCAGAGGTATAGATCAATTTTCATACCTGCCAATGGAAAAACAGGTAGAACCAACATCGTCAGTCACAAAATCGATACGGGGGATACCAGACCAATTCGTCAACCAGCCCGAAGATTTCCACAGGCCAAGAGAGGAATTGTAGAAAAGATCATCCAGGATATGGAACAAGACGGGGTAATCGAGCCATCCAATAGTCCTTGGGCTTCACCAGTGGTGCTAGTAAAGAAGAAAGATGGAAGCACTCGTTTCTGCGTGGACTATCGCCCATTGAACGTGACGAAGAAGGACAGCTATCCCTTGCCTCGAATTGACGACACACTCGACACGTTGGCAGAATCTAATCTTTTCTCCACACTGGACCTGAAAAGTGGATATTGGCAGGTGGAAATGTATCCGGCAGATACGGAAACGACAGCTTTCACCATCGGCACTGGATTATGGCAATTCAAGGTAATGCCTTTCGGACTCTGCAATGCTCCGGCCACCTTCGAACGAATCATGGAGAATGTGTTGAGGGCACTCTCCTGGAAGACATGGCTGGTTCAGTTGAATGACATCATCGTGATCGGTAAAACTTTTGAAGAACATCTGGCTAACCTAGAGGAAGTTTTCAAAAAACTTCAGGTTGCAAACCTCACACTCAATCTGAAGAAATGGCATCTACTGCAAAAACGGGTGAACTACTTGGGACACGTCGTAGGTAGGCAGGGTGTGGAGGTCGACCCTGAGAAGGTACGAGCAGTGAAGCAATGGCCAGTACCAAGAGATAAGCATCAACTCAGGAGCTTTCTTGGGCTCTGCACTTATTATCGACGTTACGTTCGAATGTCTTCGGATATCGCAAAGCCTCTGACTCGTCTCACCGAGGAAGCACGTCCCTTCCACTGGCCTTTGATGCTCTGAAGGAACGTTTGACCACGACACCGATTCTTGGGTATCCACGTCCACAAGGACAATTCATTCTAGACACAGATGCCAGTAATATCGCCATTGGTGGAGTCCGTTCGCAGTATCAAGATGAGCGAGAGCGAGTCATCGGTTACTTCAGCAAGGTGCTATCAAAGGCAGAACGAAACTACTGCGTTACCAGGAGGGAACTATTGGCCATGGAAAAATCAGTGGAGCAATTCTATAAGTACCTCTATGGACGAAAATTCCTACTCAGGACGGACCATGCCGCAATGAAGTGGCTCCGGAATTTTAAGAACCCCGATGGTGTGGAGGTCGACCCTGAGAAGGTACGAGCAGTGAAGCAATGGCCAGTACCAAGAGATAAGCATCAACTCAGGAGCTTTCTTGGGCTCTGCACTTATTATCGACGTTACGTTCGAATGTCTTCGGATATCGCAAAGCCTCTGACTCGTCTCACCGAGGAAGCACGTCCCTTCCACTGGCCTTTGATGCTCTGAAGGAACGTTTGACCACGACACCGATTCTTGGATATCCACGTCCACAAGGACAATTCATTCTAGACACAGATGCCAGTAATATCGCCATTGGTGGAGTCCGTTCGCAGTATCAAGATGAGCGAGAGCGAGTCATCGGTTACTTCAGCAAGGTGCTATCAAAGGCAGAACGAAACTACTGCGTTACCAGGAGGGAACTATTGGCCATGGAAAAATCAGTGGAGCAATTCTATAAGTACCTCTATGGACGAAAATTCCTACTCAGGACGGACCATGCTGCAATGAAGTGGCTCCGGAATTTTAAGAACCCCGATGGCCATTTAGCTCATTGGATCGAGAGGCTCCAGGAATATGACCTCGAGATAGCACACCGAGTGGAAACGAGCCATAAGAATGCAGATGCACCGTTGTCAATGAAGATTGGTTACCTGCAGCTTTCAAGCAAGAGCAAGAAAAGGAAAGAACTTCGGAAGCTTCGAAAATGGAAGAAAGCGAGGAGGTTGTATTTAGATTCACCGGAGTTGAAATTCTGATATGCTGCTGGAACTCCGAAGAAACTCCAAGAGAAAAGACAGTGCCATGCTATTTCTACCATACTGCACGTTGTAGAGATGAAACCAGTTGTTCCTATCTTCATAACGATCAGAGTGCATTCCAGGAGGAATGCGTTTCAAGGAGGGGGCAGTGTAATGAAATTTCCCTCAGAGGGGCTCTGGAAACATCATCCATGTTCTCCAACATCCCAACGATTCCTACATTGCCTATTTCCGAACACTCAATATATGTCGCGGTGACAAATAACGTGACTGAAATGTTCTGGAAACAGTTGATGGAACAATTAGAGAGAGAGGCATTGTTCTAAGAAGCTTCTAGAACAAAAAGAAGGGTACGGAAGATCATTCGAGAACGTTCGATAAGCAAAGCCTATCAAGGGATCTCATACATAAGACGGCCAAACAACTGCAGGGAGTCAGTTAAGCAGCTTGATATAAATCGTTTTACATAAATAGTAGTTATAAGTTCGATATAAATTAGTGTTTCTTTAGTTCAAATAAATCAGTTCGAAAATAAATAGTTTCGTGTTCGCTTCTGCACCCGAATAACGTAACAATACTTGTAACCATTGCATCTTATATTGATCTACCACCTACAATATGGTCTCCAGAAGGACAATTTTCTCATAGTATTCCAGTGTAGAGTTGAATGAATGGAGAATAGCTCTTGAATGTTCATTTCAGCATCATCTTCTTCACAGGGTGATTCATAAGGAATTTCTAATATTTCACCTGCTGCTATAGATTTAACGAATTTTGTTGGAAAAAAATAGCTTGCCTGACTTATACTTACAATTATTGCTATTTTGATTTACCACGTCGAAAAAATCTTAATTGCATATAGGCATATAGGCAATATTTTGGACCACGACGTTATCAATGTTGACCAGTTTAGATTACAAATTAAGCAAGCAAGAGCCAAAGAGTATCTTGAAGGAGCAAAGCTAGAGCGTGAACTTCAGTTTGATAAGAAAGCTGCAGCAATCAAACTGAAGGCCGGCGATCTCGTTATTATTATAAATGAAAAGAGAAATAAGTTCGATCCTTGGTACAAAAGTCTCCAAATTGCATAGGTATCTTCGAATAATTGTTTTTTGATAGGTAGAATTTCTACATAGTGAATGAAAGTGTATTTTGTTTCAATAACTTCAACTGGCGATTATCACCTTCGTCATTTGGAGAATGATGGCTACAATTGCCTCGCTTTAGGTTTTTGTACCTGAGATTTGTGTATAATTTTACTTTTGTGTGCAGTTTTGAGATGAGTCTTAAGATCGTCTGAAACTATTGCTCTTTTGAATCACAGTTTAGTCTTGCTTCTTGACTCGGTTTTGTCTATTACGAATGCTTCAGAACCAGCAGGTTTGAATTTAGCTGGTTCCTCATTCAATTTTTCATGAGTCGAGATTTATAGTTGGATGAAATTTCGTGAATTTGGTCAAATACGGTTCTGAGTCGTTCACGTCGGCCAAAGACAAATAATATTGGTTCATGATTGTCTCATCTGTAAGGGCGAATGGGTCTAGACCGTAGAGACGTCCGTTGATAAGGTCCAATAGTTTTTATTTCGTAACACTATGTGATGACGAATTATATCTAAGAATTGCATATTGTATCAATTGTTTCGATGAAACGAAACATTTCGATATGCGTGGAATGAAGACGTTCAACAAGGCTATTGCTATTCAAGTTTGAAGTATTCCGTAATCAAATTTTCAAACACAATGACTGAAGATAAACTGGGCTATAATAGGTACCTGTGCTTGTGCATATTTGGAGAAAACATCCATAATAGTGAGAAAAGTGTTAGCAATCCGAAAGGTGTTCATGTGTATGGCTTCATACACATGAACATATGATCATATGGTTGGATAGAGAATTTTATTTTTGGTGGGTGTCTATCATATTTTGCATCCTGACAAGAATCACAATTATTATTGATACATTTTGTTATCTGATCTTTTATATACGAGACCATTGATGAAGTCGTTTCAGTGCTGATGAAGTTTCATTTATCCCTCGGTGAACTGTCTTTTCGTGATGGGAGGTTCACGCGAGTAGACGTGTGTTCAGTGGCTCCGAAAGTCGTGAAATACATACCTTGGAAAGCTGAAATAGTAACATAACGAAGAGTTACAATAGAACAGATTTGTACCAAACTATTAAACGAGGATTTCATCGATAAGGTATGCACTATTTTTGCAGAGAAATATTATAGGAAAATAGTCAAATAGCTTGACCTTATCAGCGAATCGTTCGAAAAACTCAATGAGACCGTGAATTCCAATACGAAATGTATAAAGGATGTTGAAGGAAGAATAGCCAGTATGGATCAGTATGCCAAAAGGAATAGACTACTCATCTATGGGGTTGAGGAAGTTGCTAACGAGGTTGTCCTGAAAACTGTTGCGAAATTTATTGAAAACAAACTCAACATCGCATGCAGCAGTGCAGATATCAACTGTGCATTCCGTGTAGGAAAATATGAAAAAGACTCCACTACGGTGCGTCCTATACTTGTGAACTTTGTTAACAACTGAAAGCGTTCAGAAATATTTCGTGCTAAGAAGTTCTTGAAGGGCAGTGAACTTTCTATCTATGAAGATCTCACGAAGAAAAATTATGAGCTACTCAATGCTGCTAAGAAAAAGTATGGAAATAGCCAAGTATGATCTGCTGAAGGAAGAATTCGGGTTCTGCATAATACCAAGACTGTAACATTAAATGATATGAACGACCTTTTGTAACTCATGTAACCAATTCATTTGAAACTTTTGAAAATAACATATTTGATTTTTTATATCTTTTGTTTTTTACACACAATCAATTTCAATTGTATATGCATGTGGTCTTTGCTCTTTGATAAAGAAATAATTATTTGTTTTTATTTCACATTCAGGAAATCTGAGTATGGTCCGCTATTTATTCACTTTCAGGTTTCTATAGGTAGGTGATTTCTTTTTTGGATTGTTCATGCTCATTTTTTCAAGTCTGGTAGGTACCTCCTACAAAGCAAATGATGTCTCAAGTTTATAGGTATGTTTTACTAAATAAGAAAGGTCCATAGGAACGAATACTCCATAATATGAGTAATACTTTGAATTTCTCACACTTCAATATCAGATCTATCTCAACAGGTTTTGACTTGTTTTCTGAGTTGGTCAATGAGGAATCTTTTGATATTTTGGGGCTTTCAGAAACATGGCTAGGAAATCACATTAAAAACGAAGCACTCAATATTCCTCGTTACAAAATCCTAAGAAATGATAGAAAATGTTGGGGACTGTGCCCTCTTCTTTAGTGAGCGTGAATGAGCAGAGAGTGGACTGTATAATATCTTGATTGAAATGGTCGAGTGTTTGCTTGATTCCAATTGTGGGGTGAAGGAATACTTGCAAGAGAATCTCAATCAAGATATTATACAGTCCACTCTCCGCTCATTCACGCTCAAGAAGAGGGCAGAACTCCCGTTACTCTCAAGAAACTTATTGGCTCAAATGAACATACAAGTCGAAAGTGAAGAAACTCTACATCTCCCAGTATTGCTGCTGATCTTCAACTTCACAATCCTCTAACTGAAATGAATGATCCATCTCTGATTCAACGCAAGTAACTCCCAGGGAAAATAAGGTCAGAATACTCCATATTAGTTCTCCAACACTGATCCAGAAGAATTTTCATCGCGCACACTGTATTTATAGTCTGTGGAATTTTTTCCTCTTCATTTCTCTCAACAAAAACATTGCGAAAATATTGTAAACGGTATCATTCCAATCTCATCAATTGTAATCACAATAAGTCATAAGAACTATATAGATATGGAAGATTTTATTAGAAAACGAGCTCGTGCTAAATCTTCGATAACAAGAATTGAAAATTTTGTAAATGAAAATGAAAATAATCCTGACATGGATGTCAATCAATTTTTTGTCAAAGAATGTCATCTGATAAGATCTTTCGATGAATATACTCATTATCAGGATCTCATTGAAGATGGGGACGAGACGCAGTGCTCTGATCAGGATACTCAAGAATTCCGTTATTTTGCTCTCATTTCCAGATTGAAGTCTCTTGTCCAAGTAAGATCAAATATCGTTTCTCCTCAATCGAATACTTCGAACACTCAATCTGTAACTGCACCCTCTCTCAGTCCCATGCAAACTCATGTTAAACTTCCAAATTTGAATATACCAACTTTCACAGGAAAATACGATGAATGGAATTCATTGTCAGACCTGTTCAAGTGTTCAATGCATTGATACACAATAATCATCAACTCAGTGCAGAACAAAAGCTGTTGTATTTGAAATCTAGTTTGAAAAATGAACCCCTACATTTGATTAAAGATTTACCAGTCACAAATGATAATTACGAAGTTGCGATCGATTTAGTCAAGCAAAGATATAATAATGAACTAGTAATCATCAACTCACATATCAAAGCCCTTATGGATATCCCAAATATTCAAAAAGGAACCGCTCCGCTTCTGCGAGATTTAGTAACTCAAATTAAACAACATTACAATTCCTTGAAAAACCTCAAGGTCCCAGTAGAACATTGGGATCACATTTTGATTTATATTTTCTCGAATAAACTGGATTTTCAGACTCACAGAACTTATGAATTGGAAAAATCCACTTTTTACACTCCTAATTTGAAATCTTTTTTGGATTCCATAGAAAAAAGAAGTCTTGCTCTAGAATCAATCTCATTTTCTGATAATAAATATAAATCTGGATCGGTTAGAGTGATACATTCCGAGAATTCTCGGTATGGAAATTCATCTTCTACTTACCCTCAAATGAATCGAAAATGTTTATTCTGTAGCTTAACCAATAATCACAACATCTATAAATGTTTCAAGTTCATGCAACTTCCAGTTTCAGAAAGGTAAGTAAGTAGTTTATTGGGCCAAATATATTTGGAGAACATGAAGAAATATTCAGCCTCGTCTTTTTTATTCTGTCACTTTTATGTCTCGTATTATGTTCGTGTACATCCATGTTGAGCATAAATTCATGTTTGTTCTGGAAAACGTATACACATAATTCAAATATCCACATTGTGAAGTATTGCCGATTCTTTCAGTGCATTGGGAATATTGTGAAAATAGTGCTTATGCGAGAAAACAGTGAAGAAATCAGAAATGCAGTCAACAACGCGATAAGTAAGTGTCTAAAAGACCAAGAACTGATAAAAAGTATTGCTGATAGTGTATCGGATGCAGTCACAAAAACGATGAATGAAAAACTGTCCCAACTTGAAAAAACCATCTATGATATGGAAAAGGCATACGGAATTCGAAAAAATGAATAAAACTAAAATCAAGAATTTGTATAGCAAAATTGAATGCGTCACAACTGCAAACAATACGCTTATCCAAAAACTAGATAATATGGATCAAGAAAACACAATGAAAAATTTAAGAATTTTCAACTTGAAGGACCTCAACGAAAAAATGAACATCAAATTAAATGATAATGGCATCGATATATACTATAGAGTGGGCAAAGTAAATGAAAAGCCAAGAGGTATTTACCTGAAAATGAAGAACATTGAAAGAATATTTCATAAAAAAAATTACTTAAGGGCACTGGGATCGTGATACGAGAGGACCTCAGCACCCTTAGGGTAGAACTGTTAGCCAAAGCTGTGAAAAAAACTTCCCTTAGCAGTGTATGGACGGAAGCAGGCAAGATTCACGTTATTCTGAATGATAAGATAAACATAATGAAATCTAAAACTGGCTTTTATAAAATATTTCTTGAAACAGATGCTGTATAAATACCTACCATCATGTTATAGGGAGTACGAAGTTCGCTGGATGAACACATCAATAACTGTTACAAGTGTTACTTAGTTTTTACTTATATTTTGTCTTATCAAACCTGTTCCATTACTTTTTTCCTCTCTTTTTTTTCCTACATACATCTTCTTTTCAGTAATCAATAAAATGATAGATTTTTTAGATATTCTGGATAGTCAAAAGGAAATTAAAACCTATGTTTTCAATGATTTTGAAGAATGGTGTAGGAGGAAAAGGAAGCTAAAGAAATCACTCTGGGGATTGTGCATTTTAATATAAGGAGTTTGAGAAAACACTTTGATGAATTGTTAGTATGCATAGCGGATAATCTAGAGAATTTGGATATCATTGTACCTACTATCTGAAACGTGGAATATAGACCTGGTAAGCGAATTCAATATACCTAGATAATTTCACTGCTCACTACAATGAATGAAAGGTGAATAAAAATGATGGCCTAATTATTTATATCAATAATAAACTACGAGATAAACTAGTATCAAGTGTAACGATATGCAGTCTAACAGAAGAACTTCACTAATATATGAGAAAACTCTACAAGTTGGTATAACGGCTTTCTATCGATATTTCAACCTATAGATAGATATAGATATTTTAACCTATCGAAGGGATCTTCAGAACCACTTTTTGAACTCATCAAAAAACCAAATTGAGACATTTATTGGCGACACCAACATTAATTTACTTGAAAATTTGAACAATGTACATAACTATCTAAATATAATGGATGAACATGGATTTTTATCATATATTAATGTTCCTGCTAGATCATTTAGGGATTGAAATAGTATAATAGATCATATTTTCGTAAATAAAAAAATAAATGCAAAAACATAAATATTGAGTCGTCTGTTATACATACAAATTTGTCAGATCATTACACGACCGCACTTATCATACGAATACCGAACAAAAACGAACCTACAAAAACGAATACCTCAATTAATGACATGACAAACTTCTATGAAAGAATTGATTATAAAAAACTAAATCCCCTTCTGAAAAAAGAAACGTGGCAAGAAACCCACAATTGCAAAGAGATACAGTCCGCATATAACAGCTTCATTGGCAAACTTGAAAAATATTTTGAAAAATCAACCACAATAATGAAAATACCTTATAAAAAAAACAAGAACCCTGGATCACAAGGAGATTGGTAATATCCATACGTAAAAGAGATAAAATGAGAAAAATTATGCTAAAACACAAAACAGAACAATTAATAATATAATACACAGATTATAGAAACAGACTAAACAATTTGATTAAACATACTGAGAACGAATACTATAAACAGAAACTCAATGCCACCGAAGGAAACTCCAAGCAAACGTGGAAAATAATAAATGAGATAAATAACAACAAGGATAAAAAATGTTTTGCAGATATTCCCATGAAACTGGCAAACGTAGAACTAGTAACGAGAACATAATGAAAAAGCAAATATTTTAAATAAATACTTCACATCTGTGGGCATGAAAATGGCAGAAAAAATTGAAAAATCAGATGTTCCCAATACCCTTTCAAAAGAGCCGTTTGTCCATACTAATTTCTTTCTGCTTCCTTTTTTTTTTAATTGCATTACCTCGTTGGTCCCAGCACTGGGACCAAACGCCCCATGAGTCGAAACTTGTGCGGGGTTAGGTAAGCATACAAGCACAAACATCCATGGCCTAACTAGGATTCGAACCTATCTCGGTGAGAGTCCCCATACCAACTCAGCGCATTTACGCTCACCGAGCCGTCCTATTGAAAATAATGATTTGATTGAGATAATTTCTCAATCGAAGAATCACTGTTCACCAGGTCCAGATAGAATAACTACAAAAACAATCAAAAATATTCATAGACACATTCTTGAACCGCTCACATACGTAATAAATCTCGCATATAGTGAAGGAAAAATTCCTTCCCAATGGAAAGAATCTACCGTAACTCCCGTTCACAAAACAGGGGATAGAGGTGATCCAGGAAATTATAGGCCAATATCTGTGATAGGTAATTTCGCAAAAATATTCGAACAAAGTATTAAAATGAGACTAATCAGATTTTTCAATACACATAATGTAATAACCAACAGACAGCTTGGGTTTTTACGAAATTCCAATACAGAAAATGCTGTACTTGATTTCACGAAAAAAATGTGTTGATGCCTGGATAGGTCGGAAAAATGCCAAGCAATTTTTCTTGGCCTGGCAAAGGCTTTCGACACAGTTTCTCACGACATACTCCTAGATAAATTATTCAGGTATGGAGTAAGAGGCATAACACTAGGTATCTTGCCAGATTATCTATCACAGAGAAGACGAAGGGTCAAAGTGGGTGATCAGTTAAGTGAATGGTCTACAGTGACTCTTGGTGTGCCCCAAGGGACGGTGTTAGGGCCAATACTGTATCTGGTGTACATCAATAGCATCACACATATAAAAAACTTTCAGGGTCACCTTGTCTCATATGCTGATGACACCGCCTTAGTTTTCACTAAAGATACCTGGTCAGAGGTTTTTACAGTAGCTGAAAAAGGAATGAAAGATATAAAATTATGGTTTGATCTCAACCTCTTAAGTTTGATTATTGGCAAAACAAAATTTATGACTATCCCACTACAAAATAATGATCAGCCAGAAAATGAAACCCTTAGAATACAGAAATTTTACTGTAATCAAGATCCATGTACATGCCCCAGGATTGACAAAACCGACAAAATGAAATATTTAGGGGTTGTCTAAGACAAACACATTCGATGGAATGAACATGCCCTTTACATACGAAACAGACTGAGACAACTAATCCACAAATTACATTATTTAAAAGATATAGTAGACACAAAAAATATGCTAACCATTTACTTTTCATTAGCAGAATCTGTTATCAGGTCTTGTATTTCTGCATAGGGGGGAATGTACAACCTGGGGTCTATACAAATAGTTCAAAATAGTATTTTGAAGTTGATATTTAAAAAAATGAGTTATTTTCTACTGAAACACTCTCATGCCTGATCTGGATGTTTTCAATTAAAAATGAATATGACACACCAAATCAAAAAAACACCAGATCATGTGAAAATATGTCTGTGAATTTGCCATTGTTTAAGAAGAGTCATTTTCAATGATTTGTACACTTCCATGGTCTAAAACTTTATAGCTATCTGCCAGTAGAATTGAGAAAAATTGAAAAACCAAACAAATTCAAATATTCCATAAAAAAATTCATACTCACCAACAAAGAACGAATTGAAAATCTCTTTTGAAAGTATCACAAAGACTGATATCCAACCTAATGATTTTTAGCTTCAATTTCTCCCCAATCAAGCGTCAACCATATTTCATATTTGTGTTGTGCTTTGCAGTACTCCTGCAAAGCACAACAAGCCCTTAAGTGCTTAATTTTATCACATTGATAGAACGTGTGATGAAACAATGATTTGTAGCAGTTAGGTGTAGCAGGCTACTCCAACTGGGTTAACAAGTTATATATTTAATGATACTCATTCAATATCACTTTGATTATATTGACTATGTTGTAAATTGCCATCAATAAATTGAAATTAAAACATAAAAAGTCCAATTAATAAATCAGTAGACCAGTTTTTTATCGAAAGAATTCAAACCGGAATTAGAGCAAACATCAGAAATAGTTCATATGCTAGTAATTTACAAAGTAAAAAAAGATAAAAATTCCATTTTCGACATAGTAATTTACAATTTGGCAAAATGGGAATTTTGTTCTTCTTCACTTTGTGAATAACATATGAACTATTATTTTTATTCGCTTTGATTCTGGTATCAATTATTTCAATGAAAAATACAAGTCTTCTAAATTATTAATTGGACTTTGGATGTTTTAATAACAGAAGAATGTGTATTGATGAAAATGGCATACCTATAATTTTCAGAGTTCAATAATTCATAAATGGTTCGGAATATCTATATGGATGTTGAGATAACCGATGTTCGTGTTTTTATTTTACACCAAATGGCCTAACAATAGATGGAGAGTTTTGAAAAATCACTTCCAAAAGTTCCGAATTGAAAAAACATTTTTAGCCACCCTGTATAATTTGAGAGCATGAATTCTACAGAAATATCACGCATCTCTCCATCAAATAATATTATGATTATTATCTCTTGAATTTCAAAATTGTGATTACAGTGATTTTTTCGGTATGGATCTGCAGATGACGTCATTTTGACAAAAAAATAGTAACTTTGAAATGATCGAGAAATAGTAAAAAATATTAAAGGAGTGGATGGAGGTCACAGGAATGAATGCTTCAAAGAATGTGTTAATATATATGGCATTCCAATTAAAAAAAGTGATCCTAACCCTAACTTGGTGTCCCATTGACATTCGTTTTTAAATCAAGTTTCTAGCTAGAATAGAACTCGAACAATCGAGCTCTGACGCACTAATACCCCACCCTGTATATATCATCGGTTTTCCAACCTCTCAGGATAGACATGACCTACAGTTGATGTGCAGGAAAATTGGTTTTTCCTAGAGCTGACCTTCAAAACTATGGAAGACAATAGATTATCGTATAAAATACTCAGAAATTGATATTTAACATAAATGTAATCTCGTTGAATCCAATATGCCAATGGTGCGGCAATCTGGATATGACATATATACTTTACTAGCACATTTGGTCATCAATTGATTACCATTAATAGTACCCCTTTATGAGCAGCTGAGGATGATTACTGTGATATAGATTCATAATGATCTAGGATATATAGCAACTGTGCGTGATTACTGTAATATATTCAGATTCATACTGATTGTGTTCAATATTTACATAGGTATATATTTATACAGGTTGTCCCCCCTAAGGACTTACCACCCCTGTAAAATCGTTATTATTCGACCAATTTCAAAAAACTTTTTTTTTGTGGATAGGTATTTGAAATGCCAATCCAACGATGAAGTGATCTAATTCTTGGACTGTTATCGTGGCCAACTGCGACAAATTTCAATGACCAATATTCCAGAAAGTACTATTAGGGATATTTTTCCACGAAACTTGATGATGGATTCTGAATCAGTACCACTTGAAATATACCTGTACCGATTGGTAGGATCACCTATTAAAAAAAAACAGAATTCGTTTTTTCGGACACCCTGTGTTTTATGATGATAAAAATCAGTTGTTACATCCGTACCGATGGCTTTCTATAGCCCATCTCTACAGCTATCTGACATGGGACGGATGACAGCTGACTAACATCATGATTGACGATTGACAGCAATGACCAATGACGGATGTATCATCCATATTATCAATCATCATCATATATGAACAACGTGTTGTATTTCATCGATTTGTAACAATGAATAAAGCATTATAAAGTGAAAGAAAATAAAGTGATATATATATTATATTAACATTATTAACTAATGTTACATCAGTAAAGGTGTTCGTGATTCAGAATCCATCATTGTTTTTTGTGAAAAAAATCTCTAATAGTACTTTCTCAAATATGGGTCAATAAAGTTGGTCGCAGTTGGCCACGATTACAGTTCATGAGTAAAATCACTCTCTTGTTGGTTGGACATTTCAAATACCTATCCGACAAAAAAAAGTTTTTTTAAATCGGTCAGATAATAACAATTTTACAGGGGTGGTAAGTCCTTGAGGTGGACACACTGTATATATTTTTTTTTTCATCTTGTGAAAATATGTGTGATTACAATGTATGCAATGGATATAACTGTGAATAAAGTTCTATTCTATAATTCAGCACACGAATTCAGCTGAATTGGTGAAAATCACAAAATAAGATTTACTAGCTGGTCATATTATCAAATACTCTCTCTGTGGTGTTTCACTGAAGATATTCCTGGTAAATTTTACCAGGATGGTGTGTTGATTGATTTCAACTTTTCACATTGAGTTTCACCATGATGCCTAGTTACAAATAGTTAGGTTGTCTCAACGTATTCATAGAGTTTATTTCACGACGAGAGTTTGTCCCTATTCTTAACATTTTTCATGGTAAGATATACAGCGATTCCTTCTAGTCGTTTGTACCATTCTTTTTTCTGCCTGTACAGCTTATACCAGTGGTGGGCCAGAAAAATAGAATGCATTCTGGCTGGAGTGAATAAGAAATGAAAAGGTGCTCAAATTGGCGCTCAATAATTAAATTATTTAAATTATTTCGTTATGACAGCCGTTTATGATGCCAAGGTGCTGGCGATTTGCGTCTGGCTTGGCTCAGCATTTTTCTTGGAAAATTGTGATAATGGCAGCACCTCGTTGGTTCAAATTCTACTATGAGCTGTAGGTCCCACTCTTCCTAAACCCTCGTCTAACCCTGCACAAGTTCCGACTTCTGGTAAGTTGGCTCCCAACTTTGAATTCAATGTTCAATGTTCTGCGTGGCATTAGCCAGGAAAGTAATTGTTTTTCTCTGGTCATCTATCATTGTTGTTCATTTCATGAACATTTGTGAAAATGACTGTATTTTGATTTATTTAACCTTTCAGTCCACTTTGAGCATTGGGGTTATTTCATATTTGGAATATTTTTTTAGTTGAATATTTATCAATACACTTTTATTATTTTGTTTTCTACTTCTTTTTAGTTTGGCTATCAATGGAATCGTGTCTCATTAGTTTTTCAAAATAAGTCGAGTGGTAAACCGCGGTGGAATTCTGGTGTACAAACAACTGAAATTCCTTGAAATTCCCTAGATTTCCTTGAATTTCCTTGGATTTCTTTGGAATTCCTTGGATTTCCTTATGATTCCTTGGAATTCTTTGGAATTCCTTGGATTCCCTTGGATTTGGAATTCTTTGGATTTCCTTGGAATTCTTTGGATTTCCTTGGAATTCTTTGAGTGAAGTGCGGTATAATTCTGGTGTACAAACGATTGGAACTCCTTGGATTATCTTGGAATTCCTTGGAATTCCTTGGATTTCCCTGGAATTCCTTGGAGTTTCTTGGAATTCCTTGTGTGAAGTGCGGTATAATTCTGGTGTACAAACAACTGGAATTCCTTGAAATTCCTTGGAATTCCTTGTGGAATTTGAGTTTGGTGTATACAATTTTGACCACGGTTTACCCCTCGAACTAAGTACTATTCATTTTCTTCTTCTTCTTCTTCTTCTTCTTCTTCTTCTTCTTCTTCTAGGCCAGACTTCTAGGTTACTCAAAGACCGCATAACGTCCCACAAAAGTGACAGCAGACTGCACCCTGAAAGATGTGCTCTCAGTGAACATGTTTTCAAAGAAGGTCATAACATGGACTATAATTCCACCAAAATCTTAGCAAAAGAAAAAAATAATACAAAACGAATTTTTTTGGAAATGACATTCATATCCCAATTTACAAACAGCTTGAATAAAAGAACAGATCTGAATCATTTAAGTGAAATTTATTCATACTTACTTTTGTTAGATAAGAATCCCAGAGCTCTCAACAACATTTCAACTTTTTAAATACATCCACTAATATAGTTTTCTATCAAAGTCTATAACAATTAATAATAACTTATTCAATATTAGATAATATCTCATCTTTAGAAGTAACTGTAACTGTACCAACTGTATACTACCTACATGTCCCACAAGCAGTAACAATTGACAAATGACTGACTTAGTGTCAATTGACAATTGTCATTGTTAACCTCAATATAAGTTCCCGCAAATTTCTCAACAAATTCGAGCATGGCCATGTGTTTCGGCAGCCGAATATAAAATTTATAAATAAAATTCAATAAAAAATAAATCTCATTTTACTATTTTCAACTTTTACAATTTTAAATTGATCTTTTGTCCACTGTTCTAATGTATTACAAATTACTGATGTGTCTTGTGAATCTACTACTGTTACCATCTTTCAACGACCATTCTCACTGACATTGTAAGTACTTTACTGATAATTTTACAGAGCCTTTTTAAAGAAATTTTCATAAATTGTAGCTCCCTGATGATGACAATATTCATTGTCGAAATATTGGAAATATAATGTTATAAGAGTACACCTTCGTTTTGCTGCAGTCCCAATGGACGAATTAGGTTAGGTTTTCGAGACATGTGTTGCCTTTTCCTGAGGCTTTAATTATTAATTATAATCAATAAATATACTTTAAACAAAACAGTTGTTTATTGTCCCAGCTTGGGAAAGCTGTGATGGTGGTATGAGTAGATACATATAATAGTTATTCCTAGTTTTTATACTGCAGAGCAAACCAAAGCTCATGAAAGTTCGAGGTGAAACATTTTCAAATAATAATTTTACCCTCACTAGAAGTCTGGGTATTGTGTAAAAGTGATCAAGGAATAAATACAGAGCCCATTGCACCTGCATGGCTGGGCTGTCAGAAGTTTGTAGTCATGTTGCTGGTTGTCTCTTTAGATTAACATGTATTCACAACTGCAGAACTGCCAAGTCAAGTACCCATTTTCAGGCAAAATGGATGAAACCTACACCTCATACTTAGTTAGAACAACAGTAACTCATATTCAACCTATAGAAGGCAACAGGTCTCAGAAATATTGAAATCTTTAAGAGAAATTGACCTAGCAAATATCTGATATTCCTGCCATGCATAAGCAATTAATCATATTAATTCCTCAATCATTTTCACACAAAACAGGCATATTATAGTGAGTGTAGGTACTTTCGTCCTTTGGTACCCTTTTACTTACAAGGACAACATCAATGCATATCACTGATTCCCTCCACCACCTCAGCTATGCCATCTCTTATCGAGTTTTCTTTGAGGCAGATCGCTTCATGTGGTGGTGGGCGGTGTATCGTCTGATACCATTGGCATCAATTCCGGCGTTCCACAAGGATCAATTTTGGCACCAACATTATTCCTTCTCCATATCAATGATCTGTTGGGAGTAACAACTTGCCCCATCCACAGCTTTGCAGATGATAGTACCCTCCATACTGCGTTCTCTTCCAGAATTCCCATTTCTTCCAAGGAAACTAAGAACTCACGGTGCAGGCAGGTCAATGCTGTCAATGAAGACCTTGCTGAAATCACAGCCTGAGGAACCAACAACCTAGTTCAATTTAACGCCACCAAAACTCAAGCCTGTATTTTCTCTAGAAAGGCGGAACTCAGTATGCCCGACATTGCAATGTCTGGCACCACCATCCCCAACAAGCCCACCATATCTATGCTCGGTATTTCCACCAGCAACACTCTTCCATGGGATAATCATGTCAGATCCATCGCAAAAGCTGCTTCACAAAAACTCGGATTCTTGTTCCGTGCGAAAATCTACTTTACACCTCAACAGCTTCTCATGATCTACAAAGCGCAGATACGGCCTGTTCTAGAATACTGTTCCCACATATGGGGTTCAGCACCAAAACATACGCTGATGCTCTTAGATTCCATCCAGAGAAGAGCCATCCGCCTGGTGGGTGACGCCACACTCACTCACTCTTTGACATCATTGGAACACCGTAGAAAGGTCGGCGACCTTTCACTTTTCTATCGATACTTCCACGGGAAATGTGCTTCAGAAATCTCTGCTATCATCTCTTCACTAGCAATACCAGTCAGACGAACTAGACAAGCCCAGTCAGCACATCCTTTCGTTGTCAACCTCGAAAGATGTCGAACAGCACTTTATCAAAACTCCTTCATCCATAGAACGGCTAGGCTCTGGAATTCATTGCCTGAGGAAGTATTCCCAACAACATATAATCTCCAGAAGTTCAAAAAAAATTCCAATACCTACCTCCTATCCGTATAATCCCTAGGAACGCACGATGTTCTTTGAACATTATAGGGATTCCCTTTCGTGCGCTCCAAGCGATAAAAGAAATAAAAAAATGAAGATACATCGACTTCATCGTCGTGCACACATAAAAAATTTTACCTATTTTTGCGAATCCTGTTTGTAGAATTTGTATCAGACTCATGTAAGCTCTCTGATCTGCAAGGATTTGAACTATTATGATTCAACTCTGAATATCTAAAAATGTATACTGATCATAGTAAGTCCAGGAAATATTTTGATGTTAGTCTTGCTCTGCAATATCACCACTGGAAATTTACATTTACACAATTCCCCCAATTATCTCCACTATTGATGAAATCAATTATTCTTCAATTAATAATAATAATAATAATAATAATAATAATGATAAAGCAGCTTTATTCATCAAATCAATTTTTATACATAAAATACAAAGCATTGAATCAAATATGAAAAATAACTGATTGATGAAAAGGCGAAGTGTCAGCTATTGCTGTTTTTCAACTTGACCTCACAAAAACAAAGAACGAAAAATAAAAAGAAATACATGAGATTTATAATATTATTGCAGAGTACCTATACTTACTAAAATTAGAAATGAAAAAAAAAACAAATAAAAATAAATCTTAAGACTTTTGTGATATATTTATATTCGAACATGTCAAAGCCGAGTTCCGGAGCGAGATTCATCAACGAATTAACACAAACTGACTATTTTTTATCAGGAGTTTTAATCTTTTCTTGAAGTTACTGAGTGTATATAGTCTGAATTCATTGGGCAACAGGTTGTAAAACTTAGCAGCATTGTATGAAAAACATCTAGTGTATATTGCAGATGAGTGAGGAGGAATGACAAGAACGTGTCTATTGCGTGTGCAGAGGTCGTTCAGTACTGAAAACGTTCTCAATTTATCAAAAAGATATTTTGGAGATCTATTTACTAACACTTTATGAGTGATTGACAGTAGATGTAGATTTTGTAGATCGTTCAACCTCCGCCAACCAGAGTTACTGAATTCTGTACTAATGTGTTCAAATTTCCGAATACCGAATGAAAGTCTGATGCATGAGTTTTGTATTCTTTGAAGACGATACTGGTCAGACTTCAAGAGTGCTGGACCGTAGACGCTATCACAATAAGACAGTTTAGACGTTATCAATGCTTCGCATAAAGAGAGCTTCAATTGCTTGGAAAGCATGTGTCTGTTAGGAAATAGTTGTCTAAGAATGTTGAAGGATGCCTGGCAAATATGACTCACATGTTTGGTGAATCTAATATTGAGCCGGGATTGGCGCAGTGGAAAAGCGTCCGTCTCACGACCGCAAGGTCGTGGGTTCGATTTCCAGCACCTGCAAGGAACTTTTTTCAATATTTTATTTACGAATTAAATATTGTAAAGTTTCGGAGCATCGGCTGGGGATAGTCCTGCACGATTCGCTGTTGCGTTCCAATTAACAGTGCTGCTCCTAAAGTGGCGCATGGAGTTAGTAACAAAGCCTACACAGAACACGCAGAAAGATATGATGATGTGGTTGTGAGCATCAGAGAAGAAGTAGGACGGTGTATGTAGGTGGGTGTAGAAAACTACCAGCTGAGCGTGAGAGCGGGCCAGCTGCTTAAGTAGACCTCGGTCTCGGGGGTTAACGATGATAGTTAGCAGGCCTGCCACTGCGCATATGGTAGTGAGTACATTACTAGCCTACAAAACACAGCTGAAAAACTCTGAAAAGAGAGCTGAGGGGCGGTGCCTGAAAAGGCTCTCTTGAGCGAACCACATCAGTCATTGAAAACACTTGGGGTTGGCAAAAAGGTCCCATTGGGGACTAGTTGCTGACGTGGAAACGTCCCCCACCAGTACCAGTACCAGTTGGTGAATCTAAGCTCTGAGTCAAGCCATAAACCTAGATTTTTGCATTCCTTAACTATAGGTAAAATATCAGACCCAATTTTTATTTTCAAATCTTCACGGACGCATTCCACTTTCTTCTTTGATCCGAATAATATTATTTGAGACTTTTTTGGATTTAAGCGTAAACTGTGGGCTGTGGAGAAGTCGTACATTTTTTTTAAATCATCATTTAGTTCATTTTGTGTTTCGTTGAGATATTTAGAATTGAATGAGATATAGAGTTGGGTGTCATCGGCGTAGTGATGAATTTTAGCATGTTTTATAATTTCGAAAAAGTCGGCAATATATAGGAAAAACAGAAGTGGCCCCAAGATAGACCCCGGGGAACACCATAACCAACTGACAATGAATCAGACTCGATACCTTCCAAGACAACGCGCTGGGAACGATTGGATAAATAATTGCGTAGGAATTCTACAGCTCCATTAGAGAAGCCAAAGTAGCTAAGTTTGAGGCAAAGTAAAGAATGATCAAGTGTATCGAAAGCCTTACTGTAATCTAGTAAAACCATACACGAAACTTCGCCGTTATCTGCGGCCTTGAAAAGATCATCCGTGATTGATAGAAGAGCGGTAGTAGTGCTATGTTCAGTGCGAAAACCGGATTGAACAGGAGTGATTATTTCATGAGTGTATATGTAATCTGCCATTTGATCTTTCATGATCATCTCAAGGGCTTTTGAAAGAGAAGGCAGGATACTTATAGGTCTCAAGTCGGAAAGCTCAGTGGGAGAATTGCATTTGGCTAAAGAAATAATCTTGGCGTGTTTCCAATTCGAAGGAAAGTTATTCGTATTTATTGCCGAATTGAAAATTAACGTAATGTGTTCGATTAAATGGGACTCTATCAATTGTATCATTTTGATAGAGATTTCATCTGCTCCAACCGCTTTACTTTTAATTCTATTCAGATGATTATCAACCGTTTTTGAAGATATGTTTTTGAAAGAGAAGGAAGGATCATGAACATGATTTTATATTTATCGAGATCAGATTTTTCAGGATGTGTTATACTATTGAAGTGACAATTTATTCTATTAACGTTTTTGAGATGATCTGGAAGACATGGCATTGCTCTCTGTCGGAGTATATCAAGTGACCTAAGTGTTTTATATATTTCTTTAGAATTTTTTCTACGTAGGACGTGTTCAATATATGCCTTTTTTTCGCGACATATTGCACCAGTTGTGTAATTTCTAAGGTCAGTATAACTTTTTCACGATGCGGAGTTTTTCAATTTTTTGAACCTGGTGAAAGCTCGATCCCTGAGTTTTATCATCTCTTTGATGTTATAAGTACGCCAAGGGGCTGGTGGTTTAGTGACTCTTATAGTTCGGAAAGGTGCATGAAGATTGAAGAGTGAAATCAGACTATGATTTAAATAATCAATCATTTCATCTACAGTTCCTCATTCAAAAATTATATTCGTTATGAGATAAAAGATGCTCATTGAATAGATTCAGGTCGAAATTAGAGAAGTCACGGTAAGTTATGAACTTCGGCTGTCTCCTAGATTTATGACAGTTTATTTTACAACTAACTGCCATATGGTCTGATATTCCGTTGATGTCTAACATCTCAATATTTGAAATATTTTCTGGATTTGACACTATTAGAACATCGATCAGAGTTTGGGTATGAGATGTGATTCTAGTAGATTGGTTCACCAACTGAGTGAAGTTGAATGTCTCCATAAATTTGATGAGAAGATCGTACCGATTATCATTAGATAACAAATCAATATTTAAATCTCCTCCGCACACAATGAAATCATATTCAGGAATCAAGTTTGCTATTGTTTCTTCCAGTTCATGTAGACACGATAGAACACTGGTTGAGGGTGGACGATATAAAACTCCAAATAAATACGTCTGACTTTCGATGGTAACGGAAATCCAGAGTTGTTCCAAGAAAGAACTGATCTGCGAGAAAACGATTCTATAGTCAATTGAGTTGTGAACATAAAATGCAATTCCTCCACATCTCGAATTTCTGTCTGCCCTAATGAGTTTATATGATTGTATTGCAACAGTTTCAGAGTATATATCAGCATGTAGCCATGTTTCGGATTCGGATAATCCAAGACCCAGATAACACAGGATATCCTATGGATATCCTTCTCAAGTCCATTTCAGGTCGGGATATCCTGGGACATGAAAATGATATCCATAGGATATCCGTCAGAGGATATCAAATGGATATTCTGATGCGGATCACCTATGGACGTCCATAAGATGTTCGTCTAGCGAACAAAAATTGTTAATTGAGAATGTTCAAAACAATACGAATCATCACAAATATCACATGCAAATCACATGTTTATTAGAAATTCAAAGGTAGTTTTCCATCATATAACTATTGTTATATAGGTATAATATGTTTATAGCCACAATTAAGATATCCGATGCAAGTATGAATTCAAATGAACAACAACACCACAGTTTGGAATTTTTCTCTGTTGTTCAATGTTTTCGTACGAAAATATACAATCACTCGAAAATAGCTCTCATATATTTACTTTTTTGTGGTCTTCAGATGGACATCCATGAGATATTCATCCATGGATTTATAGCGGATATCCATCAGAAGATATCTTATGGATAGCCATAAGATATCCAAAGAAAACATAAAATCATATTTATGTCAAAATAACTTTTGTTCTTCAACATTTTCGCACAAAAATATGATTTTTCAGAAATAACTTGTATCTCCATTTTTTTCCTTGGGATTGAGATGGAGATCCATAAGAAGATATATTCGCATCCCTGAATTCAAAACTGGGTAGGTATTTTCCCAATGGATAGTAATAAAATATTCTGAAGCAATAAAATATAAATCAATATGGCATTCGCGTGAATGACAAATTTCCCAAAAGAAAGATGGAAAAATCTAAGAGAATCTAATTCTTGAATTCACCTTAACAGCATTTCGGAAAATAGCTTCATTGTTGCGCTAGGGATAACGCGATTCAAATCCGGCCACCTCGCCTCCTCTATTTATCTCTCAAAAGATTGAATTCAATTCGAATTAACCTCCATGGCTAGAATCGTTCTGATTGGTCTAAAAATGCATCCATGTCGAAAGTCATGGTAAATTGAATTCTTTCATGAGGTATGAGCACACCCCAAGAATCTGAAGCAAATAGTATTCTTTAATTTCCTTAAAGTATTTATTTTTCTTAGTAACCCGTTTTAATTTGTAGTTATTTGCAAATTCAATAAGAATATTTATTATTTTATACTTTTTTGCATGTTTACTTCTTTTTTATATATTCATATTTTAATTTAGTTAGTTTTATATTCACATCATAACAGTATTCCTTTATTTCCTTTGTTTAATTCTCTTATAGTGACCTGTTTTATTTTTTGTTATTTGCAAATTCAATTAGAATATTTATTATTTTATACTTTGTTGAATGTATACTTGTTTTTTTATATATAAAAAATTTTATTTAGTTTGATTTATATTCACATTATAACATTTGTTATTCGGTTTGCAACAATTGAATAAATTTTATTTTTTTAAATACCCCTATACCTGGTGATTTTTCAAGGTGGTTAACTCCTATAACTTTTTCATTATTGTAGGTAGTAAAACGTCAATTGGGGTCATGAATTATAGTTCATTTTATATTATTCGACATATCTACTTGCTTTACCGCACTTTTGGTTTAACCGAGGATGGCATTTTCAAACGGGACACCCTGTATTTTATTCCATAATCGGTTAAGGATTATCATAACGAATTTAACGATACTGTGTTTGATAGGATTTCTACAAACGATTAGGAAGATATTCACATTTCCATATCCTCAATGAGCATATGAAAACTTCGAATGAAAATATCTTCGTAATCGTTTGAAATAACCCTATCCAATCCGGTACCGTTGAATTCGTTATAATAGTTCCTAATTCATTATGGAATAATATACATGGTGTTCTATATTGTTAAGGATATTTAGTAATAAATATCCCTGAAAAATATCTCATGGATATTTGTGAACAATATCTTATGGATATCCCTGAAAAATGTCTTATGGATATTTGTGAACAATATCTTATGGATATCCCTGAAAAATGTCTTATGGATGTCCCTGAAGGATATCCTATAGAAGTCCAACTCCTTCCACTCGGCACGTCCATTGGACGTCCATAAGATATACATCGGATATCACTGGATATTCTCTGGATATCCCAAATATCCTAAATGGACGTCCAATGGATGTCCATCGAATGTCCGTGTGTTGACTGGGGAATGTCATAATTCTCATTATTCATGAAATCATTTAGCATATCGAAGCCACTGGACAATGATCTGATATTCAGAAGGAGATAACTTAATTGTTTATTTACATTTTCACCCATTAAAATCAGCTGATAATGTAAAGAAAATTTAAACAGGGATAATAATTAATCTACGAACCTATGAGTTAATGTGAAAAAGATTGACTTCAGAAATCAGATGTACCAATTGAATGTGTATGCATATAATGTGTATTTAAGCTGGAAGATTGATCTAGTCTGATGTACTTTTCTGAGACGATGATGCACTGTTAGAACGGGTTTTCCTATCAATAATATTAGTATTGGAGAAATGCTTTCTTGACTTCTTAGGTTCCGGTATAATAGTTGTGTTCAGAAGATCAGCACTGGTGACTAGTAATTCCTCAGAAAGAGGATTAACCTCCCGCTTTGATGGTGTTGATGGGGCACTAATGTTCCTTCCTCTCTTCTTTGTTTCATTGGGTTCCTCAGTTTCTGAAAGGTCTTGATTCTCAGCTTTTCTCTTTTCCAATTCTTCTGCTGTGTAGGTATCGCCGTTGATGACCAGTTTGTAATTTTTTATTCTCGCAGATAGATTTTTAGATTTCGCTTCCTTCATGTGTTTGACTAATATTTTATTAATCAACCGATCTTCGTAGCACAAGTCTTGGAAAATTGAGATTTTTGCACCTTTTAATTTGTGTACGTTTTGAAAAACTGAGTTTTTAGTTAGATAAAAATTCAACTTTTATAGCTGGCTTTTCGTTGATTTTGATCTGATAAATATTGAACAGATCTCTCAAACATAAATCAATTCCCAGCAGCGAATTCAAATTGGAAATGGTAGTAGTAGCCAAGTTTTCTTTAGCATCAATAAAAATGACCAAGTATTATAATGTTTGATATTCTATCTTTCCGATCATTATTTTTGAATTCCTTCTCATATTTTGCGCACTTTTCTTCAAGTCCTACAATTTTTTCATTTTGTAACTTGATAACTTCCAGCAATTTTATCATTTTCAATCCCGATATATTCTTTGATTTCACGCTTAGTTACTTCATTTCCATTATTTATGGCTCCCAGTAATTTTGAATACAAATCATTGTTGCTTAGTTGAGTTTCGCTCATTCTCGACCCGACGAGTGGTGGAATAAATCTTTAACCTTCCGTTTTACGGTTGATATACGAATTTTATCAGTTGTTTGGATGTTTTTCAAACTAAACATGTAACGAAAAGACTGATTGTGGTGACTTACAGGTTGAATTCTTCTTCACAGAGTTCTGAAGGGGTTACACTTGCACTAGAATGTTGATTCGCAATTTAATTTTTTATTTTTACCACTTTTAAATGTTTGTTTTGTTCCAGAGTGAAATAAGGATGCACTCCGCAAGCACCAGCGGTTAATCTGTCAAAAGATCAAGCTATATTATAAATTATTTCTTTCAACCTTATAATTCATCAAAACACTACATATTCATGCTTCATGACTTTATTCATCTTAACTATAGTTTTCTCAAACACATTTCAATGTAATACCTGTAATATTAATTATATAGTCAACAGAATGTCTTTCCAGAAAGTTCACCAAGTCATTTTAGTGAATTATCTTGAACATTTCAATGTCTTGTTAAAGTTTGCTGTATTGACCAACAATTCATTGAAAAACAGATCAACCTTGTTCATCAATAATTCTTCTTGAATTTTCAATTTAGAAATTTTGACTATCATCACAGTTCATCAAAGTATCTATAGATATCATAATCACAGGAAATACTTATTAATAATTACAAACATTCCCTATCATAATGAGTACCTACCTATCATTCATACACAAAATATTTATCACTAGTTTCAAAAGTTGATATTAACTAAATATAACAAAGTAATTCAGATTTTTTTTTAAACAATACTCATCAGTCTTATCACAGGGAAAATTTTTATCAACAATTTGATTATGAATCAACATATGAATCCACTGTTTATTGATGTTTCATGAAAAGTTCGTGAAAATTGACCAACCAAAAGTGTTGGCACAAAGAAAAATGTCTTACAACTAAAATGTAACCCTCTTAATAGATTAAACCCCTTAAGGATTTGTAATATTCAATTATATGAGATAGATGTTAGGATAGTGATTCATTGGGATGTATGATATTATAATGATGACTCAGTGACAGGGTATAGGTTTGATAGAGTAGACTATTGCTGGGTGATTGATTAAAGTTGGATGTAATAAAGAATTGTTAGAAGAAGTTGTTTGAGTGTGAAATACCATTAAACAATATAATAAATTTCAATCTTGTTCATTTGTGTTTTAGAAAAAACTGAGTATTTCTTCTTCTGTGTTCCCAAATATCTACTACTTATCATGATTTATTATTTAGGTGAGTTGTGAGTTAGAAAAAAGTCCACTCATGGGCAATAAAAACAAGCAAACCAGTTTTGTTCAAAATTCAAGAACAGGCATATCTAAATAGCAATTTTGCAAATGTAATCTTATCATTATTTACTCTGAAATGGTGAGTCATGATTTTCTATCTACTGGAGTCATTGAAAGTTCCAAAATTAGCAGTTTGAATTCACCATTTTCTCCAGGCTGAAAATAAAAAAAAATTAAGCCAATCCTGTCAATTCGAAATGTGGTGATTTTTTTGCACAATATAGAGGTTCGGACGCATGAGGAACAATATGAAGTTAGTTTTTATGCCAAAAAATTCCTAATATGATTTCATAAAAATCAAGATATTGAGGGATATAGAGGAAGGGGCTTTCAAAGTAAGATATGCTGTATATATTTGGTTCCTACTCATCAAAGATTTGTCTATATTGCATAACAACTCTATTACTATATATCTTCATCAATCAAGAACTTAATATATTCAGTCCAATTGAACAATTGGGGGACAAATGTTGATATTTGCACAGCAAATTTTAATGATTTTGTGGAGAGTTGCATCATCACCACATTATAAGTGAAATTGGCAAGTTATCAGCTAATATCCTGTACTTCTGTTTCATTGCACCAATAATTTACTCCACATGATTTCTCACATTGGCAAGAGCTCTAGTTCCAACAATCTCAGTAGGATGTAATTGTTTCTTTCCTTTTGTAAAAGCTTGAATCTTCACTTGGGCATTCAAAATTTGTACATAGTCACCTAAAATCAAATCACCTACAAATTGAATTTGTATTGAAAAGTTGGATAGATACTGTTCAGATGAGTTCAGGAAGATTGTTAGAACAGTAAACATACATGAATAGATTGAAAGTCAAGACAAGTGGAACATTTTCAACAGTGCATGCTAGTTGATGAAATTAGTTTTTCCATACATATAAAAGATTTCTAGCTTCCAGTCAATAAAACTAAATTAAAAAGTTTAATCTCCTTCAGTAATTCTGGAATTAATATAGATTGGTAGGTATCAATTATATTCAATTGATCTTGTACAGAAACTCACCTGGAATAATATTATCTAATAATTTCAAATTGATTGTTATGGGATAATCAAATGCTCTTCCTCCACAAGCCTCACTGATCAAACACACTGTTCCTTGTGGGGTGATTCCAATCAAATTATAATCAGATCAGCACTAGCCTGACAGCTGTGATATTTGTTTGTGAATATTTATCACATTCAGGAACTATACTAAGGTTCTCATCTTGACAATCTGATGATCCTACAGTCTGTTCATAAGATGGCCCTGCAGCCTGTTTGAAATCAGATGGTCCTGCAGCCTCAGCTTGGCATTCTGATGTTTCCACATCATTGATAGTTTCCTTAGATTGGTTGTCAGAAGCTAAGCTATCATAACCCAAAAATAAACTGGGAGGGAGCCCAGTTAGGATTATTAACATCTGATAGATATGCAGGTTTCCCTAAAATTTCCGTTATACCTATTATATTTACTACTATTAACAACCTGTTTCAGTGAACTCACCAAGTAGGTAGGAAATGTTTGCTGCAAACTCTCAACATTTTGAGTTTCAGCTATATCAAACCATTTCTATTTATCCACTTGTCTCTTCTTTTGATAATTCATTGTTCCAATTGATGTCTAAATTTCAAGACACTCAGGATTTGAAGAAACTTCATGCTATCATGATATAACCCACTCTTACAATTGATTTTTCCACAATAAAACATTGTTATAACACAAACACCAAGCAAAACCTATCCAAATAGTGTCCAGAATACACCACAGGAATACACATCAAATATTCAATAATTTTACTAAAGATGATGCAATCCTAATAAAACTAAGTATATTAAGTTCAATTATCAACTAAAGAAGCCAAGAAAGCAGCATTTAACACATTTTAAATTCAATTGGAAATATGGTGAAAAAAGTCATGGAATGACAGCAATTTGTTTGGGTACAGCAACCATTTTGAATTTGATGTTGACAGCATTCCCAAATACCTAATAGGAGGGACCTCTGAAGGGACCGGGAATACCAGTATCAACTATCAAGCTATCAAGTAGGTATTTCAAAAATTTTGTGGCCACCATATTTAAAGAGTTATTTTTTCCTAGTTTTCCCCTTATGAAAATATTAGCATTCTTTTCATACCTAAGGTATTTTCTCCTTGAGGTAAAAACTTCAGAGACCATACAGGAATGGTCAGTTCATAGACATTATTTATATTGAATTTATATTTAAATTCAACTTATCTTAAGAGTTCAAGCATTCCTTTCACTAAGATGCGTTCATAGAATCTCATTTAAGTAACTTATATTCAATTTAGTTCATTCCTTATGGGAAATAGAGCTGTTAAATTAAATAAGGTAAATATAAATGAGATTCTATGAACAGACCAGAACTGTATCACTCACTCCAGTAATCAGTAATTATTATGCACTGATATAGTTTGCCAGTGAGCCTGTTTCCACTTTGCCACATACATCAAAATTTTCACTTCACTTGAACATAGACTATATATACTTTTTTCTTTATCAATGTTTTTGAAAGCAAGACCAAAACGCAAAACCACTAGGCAAAACACAATTACTGTCAATTACACAAGACACTGACAGACACAAGAGTCAAGGTCAAGACTAGACTCAAGAGTCCCTTCCCAACCACGGTCCCAGCTGACATTTACGTGAAGTGGGCTGCCAAAACTGGCTGCTAGAATTTCCGAACTTTCCCGATTGTCCAGTGGCACCCTTTTTGGGTACGGTCCCTTGATGGAAATTGACGTTAAAGTCATGTTAAGATGACTTTAACGTCAATTTCCATCAAGGGACCCTACTTTTGGGGATGGAATATCGAAATTCGTCACTTGATTTTGTTTGAAATCAATAAGGTTTTACAATGATGCGATGATTATATGAAGTTTTGTGTGAAGTTGAACTCTGCGATGTTGATAATAACAAAAAACAAAATCAATCAGCGGGAATAAGACAAGAGTCCGGACACAGCTATAAATACTGCTGTCCTTTTCTGTTCTCGAAAAATGCATTGATGATTGAATAAAGGAATAAGACATATATATCTAGCTCTGTCTTCTCAATTCCCCTAGTATCAATGATTGTCAGAAACAATTTTGAGGGTTAGATTATTTGTCAAACCGTTCATAGTCGTAGGTAGAAGTGAGAAATGGGGCTAAATTGAATAGAATAACTATTATATTTTCAAATAATGAACAACAGGGTGTTCAATATACCTATATGCCTTATGAACATTGATTTTAATATTTATCAACCATTAGGTACAATGAGATGTCAAAGATCCAATTGATAAACTATAATATACACCTATTAACTATACTTACAATATTACACTCATGGTACATATACTATATATAGTAGATATATAATGGAAATCATAATTGCAAGAATCTTAAGATCAGTATCTAGGTACCTATACCATCTTGGATTCCTCCGATGGTGACAAGGTTCCTATGCGTACAGCAGTAATCATAACAATTCCCAGATAACACAGGATATCCTATGGATATCCTTCTCAAGTCCATTTCAGGTCGGGATATCCTGGGACATGAAAATGATATCCATAGGATATCCGTCAGAGGATATCAAATGGATATTCTGATGCGGATCACCTATGGACGTCCATAAGATGTTCGTCTAGCGAACAAAAATTGTTAATTGAGAATGTTCAAAACAATACGAATCATCACAAATATCACATGCAAATCACATGTTTATTAGAAATTCAAAGGTAGTTTTCCATCATATAACTATTGTTATATAGGTATAATATGTTTATAGCCACAATTAAGATATCCGATGCAAGTATGAATTCAAATAAACAACAACACCACAGTTTGGAATTTTTCTCTGTTGTTCAATGTTTTCGTACGAAAATATACAATCACTCGAAAATAGCTCTCATATATTTACTTTTTTGTGGTCTTCATATGGACATCCATGAGATATTCATCCATGGATTTATAGCGGATATCCATCAGAAGATATCTTATGGATAGCCATAAGATATCCAAAGAAAACATAAAATCATATTTATGTCAAAATAACTTTTGTTCTTCAACATTTTCGCACAAAAATATGATTTTTCAGAAATAACTTGTATCTCCATTTTTTTCCTTGGGATTGAGATGGAGATCCATAAGAAGATATATTCGCATCCCTGAATTCAAAACTGGGTAGGTATTTTCCCAATGGATAGTAATAAAATATTCTGAAGCAATAAAATATAAATCAATATGGCATTCGCGTGAATGACAAATTTCCCAAAAGAAAGATGGAAAAATCTAAGAGAATCTAATTCTTGAATTCACCTTAACAGCATTTCGGAAAATAGCTTCATTGTTGCGCTAGGGATAACGCGATTCAAATCCGGCCACCTCGCCTCCTCTATTTATCTCTCAAAAGATTGAATTCAATTCGAATTAACCTCCATGGCTAGAATCGTTCTGATTGGTCTAAAAATGCATCCATGTCGAAAGTCATGGTAAATTGAATTCTTTCATGAGGTATGAGCACACCCCAAGAATCTGAAGCAAATAGTATTCTTTAATTTCCTTAAAGTATTTATTTTTCTTAGTAACCCGTTTTAATTTGTAGTTATTTGCAAATTCAATAAGAATATTTATTATTTTATACTTTTTTGCATGTTTACTTCTTTTTTATATATTCATATTTTAATTTAGTTAGTTTTATATTCACATCATAACAGTATTCCTTTATTTCCTTTGTTTAATTCTCTTATAGTGACCTGTTTTATTTTTTGTTATTTGCAAATTCAATTAGAATATTTATTATTTTATACTTTGTTGAATGTATACTTGTTTTTTTATATATAAAAAATTTTATTTAGTTTGATTTATATTCACATTATAAGATTTGTTATTCGGTTCGCAACAATTGAATAAATTTTATTTTTTTACATACTCCTTTACCTGGTGATTTTTCAAGGTGGTTAACTCCTATAACTTTTTCATTATTGTAGGTAGTAAAACGTCAATTGCGGGGTCATGAATTATAGTTCATTTTATATTATTCGACATATCTACTTGCTTTACCGCACTTTTGGTTTAACCGAGGATGGCTTTTTCAAACGGGACACCCTGTATTTTATTCCATAATCGGTTAAGGATTATCATAACGAATTTAACGATACTGTGTTTGATAGGATTTCTACAAACGATTAGGAAGATATTCACATTTCCATACCCTCAATGAGCATATGAAAACTTCGAATGAAAATATCTTCGTAATCGTTTGAAATAACCCTATCCAATCCGGTACCGTTGAATTCGTTATAATAGTTCCTAATTCATTATGGAATAATATACATGGTGTTCTATATTGTTAAGGATATTTAGTAATAAATATCCCTGAAAAATATCTCATGGATATTTGTGAACAATATCTTATGGATATCCCTGAAAAATGTCTTATGGATATTTGTGAACAATATCTTATGGATATCCCTGAAAAATGTCTTATGGATGTCCCTGAAGGATATCCTATAGAAGTCCAACTCCTTCCACTCGGCACGTCCATTGGACGTCCATAAGATATCCCTGCCAAAAATACCTTATGAAGTCTCATGAAGAAATATAGATAAAATATGAGTATTAATAAGGATATATAACCGAGTTCTGTAGCGTATGAGTACATTATCTCTGGCACATGAACTTTCTAAAAGGTTTAATGATATTTCATGAGTATATGTGATTTATAAGCGTATACAAATATGGAGTATGAGAGTTTTTATCAGGCACAAGTGGTTTGAGGAGCCTATGACCACCAATGAGATATTCCACTTCCAATTGGAAAAGTATTCTATGCACATTCATGCGCCTTAGTATATATGAGAAATGTGTAGGAATTTACAAATAGAATTCTATTGGGTATCGTCAGGAAAAAAATATATCAGATTTTAGAGTTTCACTAAGGAATTCCTTATCTAATTTAATGCGATTTCTATTAGCATTCATGTGACTCAGAATAACTGAGAATTTACGAGTTTCAATTAGACAATGAATGCCTAATCCGAAATGTGTTCAATGAGTGTTTATAAGACAACTAGTTTCTAGGTTTATGAGCTCAAATATGAAAACACGGTTCTGAAATTATAGGTTTCTTATCAGCTTGAATCCGGTAAATAATTATTGAGTAATCATAAGTTTTTAAAAGACAATATAGATATAATCTTTAACGTATTTCATGGGTTTTTGTGAGGGTGAAAAGTGTTCGATAAATTATGATATTCAATAGGGAACTGCTGCCATCATTCTATCGGTTGCTGATGAGCTTGTATGTGGTATATGTGGTTTCAAGTATTCGAGATTTCTTATAAGCAATTACTGATCTATAATTAAACGTATCTTATTAGTCAAGCTGAGGTAAGATGTGTTCCAGAATTCATGAGTGTTGATAAGGATTTACCGTTATAACTGTATTCGTATGTTATGATGTTTCATGCGTTATTTCTGTCTAAGAATTCTGGACAATACATGCCTAATCTGAATGGTATCTAATAAGTTTGTATGAGATGTGTTAGTTCTGAGGATTTTTGGGGTTTGAAAAGACATTACTGATTTGGAACGGAATGTATCCTATGGGTCATGCTGAGGCTTGATTTGTATCAAAACTGATGGGTGTTGATAAGGGTATACCATTATGACTCCAATGGTATTTTGAGAGGTTTTATGCGGGATTGCTGTATAAGGATTCAAGATTTTAGATTAGACAATACATGTCTGATTCGAAATGTATCTGATTATTTTTTATGAGATATGTATCTCATGAGGAAATGTTTGTTTAAGGATTCATGAGAGTTGATAGGGATATACCGTTATGACTGTATCCATACGTTGAAATGAATGATGCGTTATTGGGACTCACGAGTTTTGATAAGACAATACATGTCTAATCTGTATGGTAACTAATTAGTTTGTATGAGATGTGTATGTTCTGAAGATTTTTGTAGTTTGAAAAGACAATACTGATTTGAAATGAAACGAATCCTATGGGTCAAGCTGGGGCTGTATGTGTTCCAGAATTCATGAGTGTTGATAAGGATATACAGTTATGACTTCAATGGTATGTTGACAATACATGCCTAATCTAAATGGTATCTAATGAGTTTGAATGAGATGTGTATGTTTTCGAGGTTTGTGAAGACAATGCTGAAGCTAAGGATATAATGTGTTATAGACTTCTTGAGGGTTGATGAGGATATATAGTTATGACTTCTAGTATATCGAGAGGCTTTTTCGCAGAGTTTTTTCATGATGATTCACGAGTTTGGATCAGACAGTTCATGTCCAATATAAAATGTTTCCTATAAGTTTGTGTGAGTTTTCAATAGTACAATATTTTCAAGTTCAAAATATATATTATTAGATCTTATGAGGATTAATGACAATGATTGACAGTTGTTATATGATGAAAATAATAAAATAAGAGGTTTTATGCGGAATCTGTTTACTAGTTTCAATCAGACAATGCATGCTCAATCCAAAATGTATCAAATGAGTTTGTATGAGAAAATCAGTTCAAAGATTTGTAATTTCTAATGAGAACACGCACGGTTCTAATATTATAAGGTAACCAGCAGTTTTTATGAGAAATATAATTTTTGATAGCTCATAACTTCTATTCTGCAAGACACCATTGCGTAGGTACAATTTTTGTGTTCATATAATATATCAGAGTCAGTGCTTGAACGCACGTCATTGTTGAAGGTGAACATTATACAGGGCTCGGCTATGGACTCCTGGGATGAAAACAAGTTGATTAAGGCCAACTTACCTATATCCAAAATCGTCTCGTTAAATTGGTACAAGGCGTTGAAGTTTTTTCGGAAAAAATAATTTTGCTCATAAAAAGAGTAGACTGAGATTGATTTTCATAATTTTTGGCATAGCATGTTCTGTGACTGTGAGTCACGTTTTGAGATGTTTTTGATCATCATCAGTGACCTGCAAGTATTTCGAACAAATATGTTGCCGTTCAAATTTGGTGACAACTTTTCAGTGGTCGGACTGGAAACTTCCAGTTTCTTTTCCAGAAAGATATTTCCTTCAGAAATATTTTTTGTATCTTGTTATTTTTTCAGGATTATTTGAGAATGAATAATTTCTGATCTGAGGCATCTCATGCATTTTTAAGAAAAATAATCTGGTTGGGACATGGCTTGACTGTAGACTCCTGGGATAAAAATAGGTTGATTTTAGCCAACTTACTTATATCCAAAATCGTTTCGTTTGAGTTGGTACAAGGCGTTAAAGTGCTCACCTTGGGTCCTGTATATAGTTATCGCTAAATTTGAGACGTGAAAGTTCTTGTAATGCCAAAGAGGACCAGCAACTTATCAGTTTATTTACAATAATAAATCATATTGTAGCCATGATCAATAAACAGTCCAACTAATTAGATCAATTTTCAAAAATGCACAGGATGCATCATATCAGAAATTATTTATTTGCAAATGAACCTCGAGACATATCAAAGATAAACACGATACAAACAATATTTCTGAAGAAAATATTTTTCTGGAAAAAAACTGGAAGTTTCCAGTCCGACCTCTGGAAAGTTATCACAAAATTTGTACGGCGACATGGTTGTTTGAAACACTTGCAGGTCACTGATGATGATCAAGAACATCTCAAAACGTGACTTACAGTTGAGGAACATGCCATGCCAAAAATTATGGAAATTGATCCCAGCCTTCTCTTTTAATGAGCAAAATTATTTTTTTCCAAAAAAAATTCAACGCCTTGTACCAACTCAACGAGACGATTTTGGATATAGGTAAGTTGGCCTAAATCAACTTGTTTCTATCCCAGGAGTCCACAGCCGAGCCATGTCCGAACCTTTTACAGATACTCTGTATATTTTATTTGAAAATATAACTATATTGATTGTCACTTTCTCGGAAACTTATTGATTTCCTTTTTTTTTCTATATATTCAACACCCCCTGATTCCGTTACAAATAAGTTTCAGACCATCTTTTATCATCTTTTTTTTTTTAATCACACGACCCTTTATATTGCCATATTTTCCGATTTATTGCAAAAACTTCAGCTCATCAAAACAGAATTGTTTTTATATTGGTACTGGTATTTCAACTTGAATACGCACACAATTCGAAGAGACGAAGAAGCCTGAGGGTTTTTGCCAAATGATTCCTCATTCGATCACATAAAAATCATTCAATATACTTTATATCCTCATACATTCTCATAATTCCTATCAGCATTGCATCAAGAAACTATTATATATTTTCATGCCTACTAGAAACTGATAGATCCACATAAAAACCCGAACAACAACGCCAAATTCATAACATAGGTAACTCATAAATCCACATAGATTCACATTTGAAAATTCACTTGGAGAGTCATTAAGTCTCCACATAGAGGGGAACACAAAATTCAAGTTGGTAACAAAACAGTAACTTTTTTGCGTTGGTACTTCTGAGACTGAGCTAGCCACTAGCCAGCCATAATTGTTTTAGTTTATGTTGCTCGCGAAGGAAGACAGGCATCTCTGTTTTGATTCGAGAGAATACCCATTATTCTGAAATTATTGTTGAGAATTGAGGTGTGAATTGCATATCATATCATGTGTAATGTAGTGGATTCGATAGTGTTCCAATCTGAAATAACTTTTGGATAAATGTGAACATTACTCATGATTACCAACGGGATTTGTTTCTTTGTTCGCACCAAGAGGTTGAACATCCGCCATGATGCATAAACTTGTGAGTATTTTTTATCTCGAATATTGCATCACTTCATCCTCATTGCTAATTTGGATTAATGAGGATTCTTGAGTTTGAAATAGACAATTCATTGCTGATATATATAGGGTTCTATAAGTTCCTGTAAGGTTCATATGTTTCAATGATTGAAGGTTAAAAATGACTGGCACAATTTAACACATAACTTTGTATCTTGTTAGTTGTTTGTATAAGGTTTCCAATCACGATACTCAATTATATTTCATTGCTCATTCACGAGCCTGAGAAGGTATGATATATGTGTAGAAATCAACGAATATAATCGTATATGATATCGTGTGGAAAGACAGGAAACAGTGAGAGCAGCATTTATTAGCTGTAATAAGGAATCCCGCATCTGATTCAATGCGTTTTTTATGAGCATTGATATGATTCAAAACGACTCCAAATTTACAAGTTTCAATGGTGAAATTCAGTGTTGATTACAATCGTATCTTACAGGTTGTTATAAGCAAAATATCTTCCAGGAATTCATACCGTCTAATGAGGAACCACAGATCCGATTACATTGAATCCTCATTGAATGTATGTGGAATGAAATATTTGAAAACCAATGAGATTGTATAAGACATTACTATCCCAATATGCAATGAATTTTATGACTTTTCATAAGACAATTGATTTTCGAGAATTCACGGAACCAAATGGCATTGGTTTCTTGTGAGTTATTTTTTATTTTGAATTATTGAGGAATCAGAACTTCGATCAATACTGAGCTATCCTGGAAGATGTCATGAATGTTCTTATTTCAGTATATTTCAGGATTTTGATAGGTTCATATAATCGATGAGTCTTTGTATCCGTAATCAAATTAGGAACGCACGATGTTCTTTGAACATAATAGGGATTCCCTTTCGTGCGCTCCAAGCGATAATAGATTATATATATATATATATAGTAGAAGGCATGCATTTGAAAAATGTCTAGTTTTTCAGTAGATTTTTCATCGATGGGCCTTTTGAATATGTGGCAACATGCATTGTCCATATCACAAATTTTCATATTGACCTTACTGCTGACAGAATGTTTTCTCATACACTAGTTTCAATTCCTCCAACATTAAAGATCTACCAATATTCAGCAATATTTATTGTCTCTAAAAGATGTGGACCTCATTAGTAGCTGGCTATGAAAACAGAGCGAGTGTAGAATGTTTTTAAATCCTTGCCACCTCCCTGTCGAATTCACAAATTTTTCATACGATAGCGAATAATAATCCAGGATACGAAAATTCGAAATGGTTGTGATATAAAATAAGTTGGTTTCAAATTTTTGTGGTTCTGATATCCTGGATTATTATTCGCCGCTGTATGAAAAAATTGTAAATTCTACAGAGGTATGTGACAAATATTATAAAACATTCTGCACTCGCTTTTTTTCATAGCCACCTACTCGTTAGGTCCACAGCTTTTATATTCAATAAATACTGCTGAATATTGGTGAATGTTTATTGTTGGTAAAAATTGAATCTAGTGTGTGACGAAACACTGTATCAGCAACAAGGCAAATATGAAAATTTATGATATGGACAATGTTGCCAGATATTTACAAGTTCAATCGATGAAAAGTCTACTGAGAAACTAGAATTTATCAGAATGTTGGGCTAAGACTAGAAATATCTCATAAGTTGTATATTTTTGAAAAGCGAAAAGCATCAATGTTTCAAATGAGGAAAAATATGCGTGATGTTCCATTTGAAAAAACATAACTTTGGATTGATTATATCTGAATAATAACAGCTTATTCTGGAATTCTGATTACGCCACTGGATTCTACGTGAAAAAATGTATGACAAACACTTTCGACTTTTTCGATGAATTGGGAGATAGTTGAGATACAAGAAGGGTCCCGAAATGCAGCATTTTCAATATCGCCCTGTATCTCAAAAAGGCAGCGGGCTACAAAAACTTGGTTGAGGGTATCGTGAGTTTCACTAAAAAGAAGCCCACGTTTGCGAAAATGGAAAATCTCTATTTTAGAAAATAAATGAGATACCTATCCCGTTATGACATCGAAAATGGGACAGCCTGTACAGGGTATTCACGAATATTTAGAACCCCTACTCAACTTTTTTATGTATTGTCAATTTTATTTATCCAAGAAACTTTCTTCAATACTCTTCCTTTAAATTTTCAAATTTTATATATGCCAATGAAAAAACTGACTATTTTTTTAAAAGTTCAACTGTTCTTCTGTTGGTTTATGCAGAAAAAATATGAGAGATCGTTCTTGGAAACAAAATCGAATGATACATGAAAAAATAAGCAGGGGTTCAGTACAAAATACTGAAGAACTGTCAATAGTAACTCTTCATGAATAGATATGTTGTACTTATTTCAAACTAATCAATGCCACGCTGTTTCAATTAAGACTTCCAATTAGGAACTGATGATAAGTGTATATGCACAACAGAGTTATACATCAGGAATTGATCATGAATATACCTGCAGAACGCATTTCAAACTCATAAATGCCACTGTAGTACAATGAGAAACTCTGATCAGGAACTGATTATGAATGTATCTGCAGAACACAGTTCATACTCATAGAGTTAATATGGAATTTCTATGAGGAACTGATTATGAAAGTATCTGCAATAAACATTTCAAACTCATAAATGCCACTGCATTCCGATAAGGAGTTCTGATCAGGAACTGATTATAAATCTATCTGCAAATCAGAGTTCATATGGAATTGCTATGATGAACCCATTATGAATGCATGTATCTACAATACACATTTTGAACTCATAAATACCACGGTATTTTAGTGATAAATTCCGATTAGTGACTGATTATGAAATGTATCTGCAAAACAGAATTCATACTCGTAGATCTCATATGACTGTGCTATAATAAGCTATCTATGAATGTATCTGCAATACACACTTTGAACTCATAAATGCCAAGGTATTTGAAAAAAATCCCGATTAGGGACTAATTATAATTATTGTATCTGCAAAACAGCGTTTATTGTCATACACTCCGAAAGAAATTGCTATTAGGAACTGATTATAAATGTATCTGTGAAACACAGATTATACTCATAGAGTACGTGAAAAACTGCCAATAGGAACTCATTATGATTGTTCCTGTGAAACACATTTCAAACTGATAAATGCCACGGTAATTCAATGAGGAATTCCAATTAGGAACTGATGATAAGTGTATCTGCAAAACAGAGTTATACTCTAAGTGTTCCTGAGGAATTGCTATTAGGTATTGATTATGAATGTACCAGCAGGATACATTTCAAACTCATAAATGTTACTGTGCTCCAATAAGGAATTCCGATTAGGAATTGATTATGGATGTTTCTGCAAGACAGAGTTTATACTAATAGAGTTCATACGGAATTGATATAAGAAACTCATTCTGAATGTATCTGCAACGCACATTTCAAACTCATAAATGCCACGGTATTTCAATAAGAAATTATAATAAGGAACTGATTGTGAATGTATCTGCAAAACAGTTTATACTCAAAAATTCCCATTATAAATGTATCTGCAATACACATTTCCAACTCATGAATGCCACGGTATTTCAATGAGAAATTCCAATCAGGAACTGATTATACATGTATCAGCAGAACAGAGTGCATACTCAAAGACTTCGAAAAGAATTGCTATTAAGAACTGATTATAAATGTATCTGTGAAACACAGCTGATACTCATTGAGTACATGAAGAACTGTCAATAGAAACCCATCATGAATGTACCTGTCAAACACATTTCGAACTGATAAATGCTACGATGTTCCAATAGGGAATTCCAATTAGGAACTGATGATGATTGCTATAAGGGACTCAATATGAATGTATCTGCAATACACATTTCAAACTCATAAATGCCACGTTAATTCAATAAGAAATTGCAATTAGGGACTGATTTCAAATGTATCTGCAAAACAGAGTTCATACTCATAGAGTTGCTATTAAAAACTCATCATGAATGTATATGCAGAACACATTCCATTCTCATGAATGCCACAGTGTTTCAATGAGGAATTGCCATCAAAATCTGATTATAAATGTATCTGTAAAACATAGTTCATACTCAAAGACTTCGTTGGAAATTGCTATTAGGAACCGGTCATGAATGTACATGCAGAACACATCTCAAAATCATGAATTACGATGTTTTAATAAGGAATTGCCATTTAGAACCGATTATGAATGTATCTGTGAATTACAGTTCAAACTCATCGACTCCATTGAGGATTGTCATTAGGAACTGATTATAAATGTAACTGCAGAATACATTTCGAGCTTATAAATTACTGTTTCACTATCCAACTTGACTCTGATATATTCTCATATGTAAATAACCAGGAATTACTAGTAGGAACTGATTATGAATATATCTGCGAAAAACAGTTCATACTTTTAAGAAGAAGGGAGAGAATCGCCATTAGAAACTGATTATATATGGATCTGCAAAATACATAGGATTATACGGAATTACTGTTTCACTATCCAACTTCATTCTCATTGATTCTCATATATATTTTTTTATAAGTTTCTATGAGACATTTTTGGCAGGGATACATCGGATATCACTGGATATTCTCTGGATATCCCAAATATCCTAAATGGACGTCCAATGGATGTCCATCGAATGTCCGTGTGTTGACTGGGTTAGTGTATTCCATTGTATTTTATTGTATTGTATATTGTATACCCTATCACTTTGGCTGCCGAAGCAACAGTCATAGGCCTTCGAAGAGCTTGCGGAAGTTAAAGTGAAAGAGGACTTACATTTCATAGTGGATTTAGAACCACATATAGGGAGCTGAAATGCTACTACGAACCAATTTCTCATTGATAAATTATCTGATGGCCAACGGCCGGGTTCGAATAACCGGCAGCATATACAGTGCCCGTCTAAAGTCCGTTCCCCCCTTACTAATTTTTGAACCACCTGGTATATCGCAACGGAATTTGAAGGGCTTCATTTGGACATAAAAACTTACTTTTTCCTGAGAAAACATGAAGCCAAAAGTTTTAATTCATTTCAATATTTTTTTCAAATAGAATAACACCCCGTATATTATTCCATTTTCAAAATTTGTTCATAATTCTCAACAGTTTTCTCTAATACACCGATGACATAGCACATTGCAATTTCTCTGAATCTTCTATAGTTGTGATTTCAAACTTTCAATTTCTTTCTGCATCATCTCATTCTCATTTTCTTTCTCAGCGATCGTATCATTCAATAATTCCCAATACGATGACGACGGAACTCTTTTTTTGAACGTCTTTATTTTATAAATTGACGGCACAGAGCAGACTCTTTCAATTTGAAATCCATCAGCTAAAATTCATCTTTTTCGTGCTGTTTTTATAAGTAAATTTGAATAGTTACCTCATTTATTGCGGATTTCTTGAAATTAATTTTCCATTCTGGACGTTTCATTGCATTCTTCCATGACATTATATTTGAAGGATCATTCGGAAAATTGAATAACTTGAATCCCTCTTCTGATGAATTATCGCAATAATGTATGCAGCAGGACATTGAAATAATTTAAGATGCTAAATTTTGGCGGTCATAAATTTTCAAAGTGACAGTGACAGAAATTCGAAATAATTTAAAAAAGCGGGCGGGACGACTATGGTGTTTCGTCACATTGTCAGGTGGGCAAACCAAATGAAACAAAATATTAAAAACCCCAACGGCTGTCAGTTTTGTGTCCGGACTCTTGTCAGGGACTCTAGGAATATTCATGCAATCTATTATTATCATGATTGATATTAAAAGTGCACCCTAGAGCAGTCAACTTTGAAAAAACAATAATGAGCATTATTGTAAAAACACTGCACATCTGCTTTTGGCTCATGAATCGAATAGTCATTCCTTACCAAATTATAAGTATATAAAAGTACTAAAATGCACTGAAGGGACATGGTGAACTATTTTTTTTTTCAATTTTTATCGTATTATAGCAGCTCTCATCGTGAAAATATGATTAGGTATATTTATGTAAATGAAATTATATTTCTCCTATGTTCCCTCCAGAGCTGCTATAAAATGTGAAAAATATTTTTTCCACAGAAATGAAATTATATTTTCCAGAATGTCCCTTCAGCGCTGCATATAAAAATGTGATAGTTTTTTTTTCGCTCTGCGGTGTTGCCAAGTTTGTTTGTATAATTTCTGTAGGCTCGCACATGCGTGCATTGTGCATGTTAGTGATATCACGTGATCCATATGTGACTAATTGGGAGATGGAATACATTTCGCTTTATTGCTTTGCTACTTCCCCTTGATCACCCTAGCTCACCCCAAGGCTATTTAACTCTATAAGCAGGTTGCCTCATATTGTTCTGGCCTGACGTCACTGTTTCCCCAGTCGTCTTTTGTCGAGCGGTAAAATGAAAATGGCAGAGGTGATAAACAAAACAAACAAATTTAGCATTGTGCAATCCAGTGAATTTTGATAAATTTTGAAGTTTTCCAATATTTTTTTGTATTTACGAGATAGTTCACTGTTTTCCCAAAACATGCAGCAATTACATAGAACACTGTGAAAACAGAAATCTAGAAAGATATGTTCAGGTCCTCAATGCTCCTATTGTACAGACACATTACAAAAACACACAATCAAATTCTCATTGCAATATCACTCCATCAGTGGTACTATTTTCAAACTTGAACGAATTTATTCGAATGCGAGTTATCGTATATGCGGAATATTTCCGGTTATCTTTAGATTTGTCGATTTTCAAACGGCAATCGAATGTAATTTTTCGATTGACCTAATATTGGCACACGTTCAATCAGGTTCAATTATACAGTTGTTCTATTAGGAATTCCAGAACCCGTGACCTAAAAATGGCCGCTGTACCTGTTTTATATATCAAGAGGTAAGAGGAGTTGACTGAAACTCAGGACTGACTAGAAGCAACTGGTTTTATTCTCGTGGTTTCCTATGTAGGAGCTGACAGGTTCTGTTCGCACATGCGTCGTGTACACATACACGGTTACCAATATGAATCAATATAATATATCAGGGTTACCAACTCTTTAGTTATACATTTATAATTTATATACTTGTGTGGAGTACCTCATTACATCTCTTCTCTCAAGAGCTTTCTTATATGAAATGTTGCTATAATTTCATGTACACATTCTTCTATCAAATTTCAATTCTCTTATTATAATAAGAAGTCATAATTTACAATTTTGTTCACAATTTTACATAAAACCAGAATTGTACAGACATAGTTTCACCCTAGCTAACATTATTTTTGTTAAAATAGACAATTTGTATAACACAAAGTTACATTTATTTGTATAAAACCTACATTTACTTGAAATACACATTAAAACTAACTATTTTGAGAATACTTGTGTTAGGGAATTGTAATGATCTTTTACCTCTTGACTAACTGTGGTTTTCTGAATAATATTTCGACAATATGTATTGCAAAAAGTTACTCTATAGATTAAAACTAGAAATTTGTTTTAATTATTCTCAACTTGTTTCATCTATAATTGTAGATGTATCATAAATATCAAGTTTTATTGTTTTTTTTCTGACTCTGCCATATCGAGATACAGATATCCCAATTTCAGGTTTAATTGGTTGGTCTTCTTAATCTACATCACTTTCCAGTTTTTCTTCTACTGATTCAGTACCTACTCGTTTGAAAACTACTATCACTACTATTGCTACTATCGCTACTATCACTACTTTCTGGTAGATTGTCAAGATTGTCGTCTCTATCACAAGTATTCTCAGTCACCCCTAATACAGTCCCTAATACAGTCTCATGAGAATTTTCATTTTCCATATGAAAATTTTCTTCATTATCATCTTGTTGAGTCGTGCTTTCCACTGTCATATATTGAGAAAAAGGTTCTTGTATAATATTCACTTTAGAAGTGCTAGGTATATAAGCTTCTCCTCCACCAGTTTCTTTAAATGAAACTTTCTCATCTGCTACTGTTTTACGCACAGTCTTCTTCACATTTTCATAAACTTTCCGCAATGAACTTACATCTCTATAAGTTCCAGATGGTGACTGTGAATTGAATAAAGTAGCAATTTTCATTCATGTAAAATTTTCATCACGCGAGGTCATCGCATCGGTTTTCTTTGATTCTACTACATGTTTGAATCTCAAGATGATATTCAAAAGCAGATTTTTTTCCTACTGTAATTTGATGACCTGGCTCTCTCCACTTTCTTCTCATATCAGTTTCACTCATTTTTGTCAGGATGTTAAATAAACTACAAATTTTAAAACAAATCACAAAATGTGAGTGGCACAAACAAACTACACTGTGAGTGGTGGACTGGTGGTGGTGAGGTTAGATTAGAAAATATTTTGACAACTAATACGGCACAAAACCATAAAACACCAGAACGATTTCAAAGAACGACAACTTTTCATACATGAAGAAGTAAGCTACAGTTGGTGACACTGGCCAACAAATTGTTGACTACTACTTAGCTAAGGAAAGGAATATTTATGACGGTGGAATGTGAATTATATTTAAGTTGCACTCAACTTTGAGTCGAGCTTTGTTAAGAGGAGGATTTAGTGAGAAGGTGTGGAATTAGCCCTAAGTGCTGCACAGGAGCTCTTCATCTCAGGGTTGATTCTATTTGGGGGTTCGACTGACTGATACTCCAACGGGAAGTTTCCACAAGAATTTTATTCTGACGTCGAGGTATGCGAAATGTGCTACAACTAATTATTAAATTGATTTACCACATGGTATTCCAGGATCCTATATGCAACATGTAGGTTTTCTCATGTATTGTGCAGCCACGTGCAGATAAAAATCATCTATAATATTTTAAATAACTTACCTAATTATTAAATTGACCAGGCCTCAAGTGTGAACTTCGTGATTGTCCAACCACTTGTTGAAAACCAACAAGGTTCAAAATAAATTTAGTTGAGGGATAATTTTTAGAATTACTCTAGGAGGCACCAACCATTTTCCTTCAAGGTTGAATCAGAAAAGGAGACCTCAGCCACAAAGTACAATTATGGTGAATAAAACATTAAGTTACAAAAAATGTGTAGTTTATCCTGTTTTTATGCCTTCCTCTTTAAATCATTTTAAATACTGCTCGCGCCATCAACCGTAACCTCGTATGCAACCAATTATACTCTGATATGCATTAAGTGTGGACAACCCACATAACGCATATGATTAACTGATCTCTGAATGACTATTGCTATGCAGGTGACAGAACTCTGGTGCGCCTGAAATAGTGAAAATAACACGAAGATGACGAATCGAGGTGACAGGTGACCTTCGACATTTCGCTGCCATCATTTTCGGCGGGTTAATCAAATAAAGGGAGGGGATATTGCTATTTTTAATATATTTAAATTACTATTATTTTATATTTATTATTTATATACTCATGTCCAAATTAGACATTGAAGAAGTGGTGCTATTCACCCGGAATCGGTTTCAGCACATCGCGCCCCCAGTAGTGATAGGGAAACCTAGAATCTTAAGGACTTCTATAAGGTTTAATATGAGAAGCATGAAATACACCCCTATTTTGCCCACTTTCCATATTCTGAAGAACGTAAGTTGCCTCTCGGACTTTCTTTTTAATTCTAAATGGCCCCTCAAAAATCAGAAGAAACTTTTTGGTTTCTTCCTTTATAGTGGATGGCATATTATTTGCTCTAAGCAAAACCAAATCCCCTGGTGCAAAATTAGGAAAAGGACGACCTGGATTCCTGATCGCACGCCGAGCAGCCTTTCCCTGTAATATGGCTTCAGCCAAGACTAACTTAAGATGTTGTGACCAGCCTGGAGTACTTGAATCATTTGGTGGTAGCAGCTCAGCAGGCAGAAGCTTGGATGGTTCCACTCCCAGCTGCAGTTCATTTGGAGTGTACCCTGTTGATTCGTGTACGATTGAGTTCAAGTACTCAGCAAAACGGGAAACCTCAAACGCCCACCTGGAATGTTGCTCACTGCAATAGGTCCTGAACAGCCTTTCCAGTTCCTTCATCACTCTTTCAGAGGGATTACCACATGGGTGTCGAACAGAACTATATACATCAAGTTTCACCCCTAGTTCCTGCATTTCTCGTTTCCAGAGTTTGGAGGTAAATTGCGTGCCATGATCATGCAGGATCCTCTGCACCATACCATACTTAGGGAAGTATTCCTTAAGCATTCGATTAAGAATGGCTCTAAAAGTAGCTTTTTTCAAAGGATACAAAGCAACATGCTTAGTGAACAAATTATACAGGACAACCAAATATCGGGCCCCCCCTCTACTACGAATTAGGGGACCATAAAGATCCATGGCCACAATCTCATCTTTAGATGTTGGGACAATCTGTTGTTGTGGGGGTTTAGGCATTACAGATGACTTAGCCTTTTGACAAATATCACAACAAAGAACATGTTTTTTCACCTCACGGTGCATGTTTGTCCACCAAACCTCAGAGCGCAGAGCCACCCAAGTTTTATACACACCAAAATGACCTATTCCTTCATGATATGCTTAAATAAACTCACCTATCAGCTGCTTAGTTACACACAAAAGGTAAGAATGTTCATCAGATCCCCTTTTATACCAGACATTAATATGGATCAAAAATTTTCTTTTTAGGTTTGAATCTGAATCTAGTTGAGAACGAATGAGTTGGAGTTTCTCATCAGCCACCTGATGTTTTGCCATGCGACTGAGAACCTTTTTAAAACTATCAGGGAATTTTCTCAGTCCAAACACTTGGAAAATCTTATCCTTTGGTACTGGGAACCTAACACATGCATGGCGGGACAAGGTATCAGCCTCGACGTTCTGGTGCCCAGAAACAAACTGGACTACAAAAGAAAATTCTTGTAGGGCCAAAGCCCACCGGGTGGTCCGTGGAGACAGCAGTCTACAAGTGTTTATGTATGTTATGGCCCTGCAGTCCGTATGGAGAGTGAAAGTAACACCTAGCAGATAAATGCGCCATTTTTTAATAGACCATAAAGCTGCCAAAACTTCCTTTTCGAATGAACAATACCTACGCTCTCTTTCCAATAACAAACGAGACACATAAGCTACAACTCGACGTTCTCCCTTCACCATCTGGAATAACACCCCTGCTATACCAGTATCACTGGCATCAGTCTGTACATGCCATTCAGCTTGATGATCAGGCTGGTAGAGTAATACATCCTGCTGCAATGCCTCCTTGATATTACAAAAAGCTGACTCCTGTTTGTCCCCCCACTTCCATGGACTTTTTTTCTTTAATAATTCTGTAAGTGGACTGGCCAATTCAGAGAAACTTGGTACAAAAATTCGGTCATATTGACAAAATCCTAAAAACTTTTGCAGCTCTTTTTGATTTCTGGGTCTAACAATAGTCTGCTAGGGCCTGCACCCTCTGTTTATCTGGTTTAACCCCATGGGAACTCAAAACATAACCTAAATATGGCAATTCTGCCTGAAAAAACTTACATTTTTCAAGTTTCAAAGTGAATCCAGCTCTTGCCAACCTCTTGAAAACTAGCTCTAAATGATGCAAATTTTGTTCTATAGACTCACTCATAATTAAAATGTCATCAATATATGTCACTACAAACTCATCAAATTCAGGACCCAAAATAACATTGAGACACCTACTAAAACAACTTACAGCAGTAGTAAGACCAAATGGAACAACACAGAAGCGGTATGTTTTGGTGCCTACAATAAACCCTAAATATTTGTAGGGTGGCCCTCTTTTCAGGATGGATGTAGATTCAAAAAACATTGAACATCAATCACACTAACATTTATTCTCCATTTTGTGACAACCTGCGACATCGACTATCACGCAACAAGTGAGGTCGTATACTGAACATTGAACAAGTGTCTCCTATATGACATATGACACTTGACAATAATGAAGGTTCTTTCATAATACTCAGTGTTACCAAACTAAACTCATACACTGTGGCGGCAAATTTGAATTTAAATTATATTATACTACAGCTCGGCCTACCTGACAATGGATCGACCTCGATCTATCATAAGGGATACAAATAAACACATGTCATCTTAACATAAACAAACTAGTCTGAGAGATAGTATAAAACATAAAAATCTCACAAATTCCACATAATTACATAAGATCACATAAATCAGGTCATAACATAAAGTTACATAACAAGTCATATCATAAGGTTAATAAATCACATAAAATAGGAACCATAAGATCCTAACATAAACAAAAAACATACATTTAAAATGTGAGCATAAGGTACCTACATAAGGTAAAGACTCAGGGAATCTTAAAGCTGGAATCATGAATCTATCAACGAGTTCATGATCATTGACAATTCGAATACTCAAACAAAATCACATAAGTTTACATGAGGAATCATAATTGAACAACAATAATCTAAGGGTTGACTTGATAATTCAGTGTTTATGACCACAACTTCAAAGCGTCTGCATCAAAAACACCTTTAAATGGAATTTGAGTTATTTGAAAACCTGGAATATCATGTAAGAGATACCTATCATGGGGAAAAGTTTTCATGATCTCATAAGGGCCTTTGAATTTCGGAATAAGCTTTTTGTTACTACCTACTGAAGTGTCAACATTTTTAACTAAAACAAAATCACCTACTTCATATTTCTTGGCTTCTTTATGCTTGCTATCATAATATTTCTTATTATACTGCTGAATTTTGGCGATATTGTTTTCAGCTTCTTGTCTTATTTTTACGATATCTATATCTCGATCTTCAGCATTAATACATTCCAAAAGTGACTTGACATAATCAGTATTTTTATTTCTCTGAGCAACTCCAAAAAGTAGTTTACTAGGAATTTCTTTGGTTGAAGAAGAAACAGAATTATTCAAAGCAAATTCAACTTGATCTAACTTTTGATCCCATTCTTTTACATCATCACAAAGTTTTGCAAGCATTGGAGTAATAAATTTGTTCATGATTTCTACCTGTCCATTAGCTCTTGGGACACCTGAAGCTACTAAAACATGTTCAATGGCATATTCCTGTATAAATCTCTTAAACTCAACAGAAATGAAACAACTCCCTCTGTCACAAATGATTCTTCGTGGAATGCTATAATTTGAAAAGTAATCTCTCAAGTGTTTAATGACTTCATAAGTATGTGTTGCTTTACATGAAAATAATTTGACAAATTTTGTGAATGCATCTACGACAACTAAAACGTAACGATGGTACTTTTTTGAAGTGGCAAATGGGCCCAAGTGGTCTAAATGTATGGTATCAAAAGGAATGCTAACTTTTTCGATGTTATGAAGAAGACCTTCTTTCTTTCCAGATTTTGGATTGAAAACTAAACATTTGAGACAATTATCAATATAATCTTCAACTTGCTTCATCATGTGTGGAAACCAGTAAGTTTGCTTTATTGAAGAAATTACTTTCTCTAGCCCAAAATGACCCATTTCATCATGATTGTTTCTAATGACATTGTAGACCATATCTTGTGGAACATAAAAGAGTAACCTGCCATTTTCTTTACGGTATACCAAACCTTGTCTCATCTCATAAAATGTTAATTCTTTGTGCTGCAATTCTTCCATGAGGGACTTGATTTTAATATCTTTCGCTTGTTTCATTCCAAGTATTTGTTCAAACGTATTATCTTGCAAGACTAAAATGTTATGTATCCTACTAAGAGCATCCACATGTCGCATTCTACTGTTAGGTCTATGTTCAATGGTATAATCAAACATTTCTAAATACAAAACCCATCTCATTATTCTAGGCACAACATCTTTTTTTTGCATAGTTAAACGTAAACTATCACAATCTGTGATTATCTTGAATTTTAACCCATGTAAATAAACATAGAATCTTTTCAAAGCTGCTATAATAGCCAAACATTCTAACTCATAGGAGTGATAACGACTTTCAGCATCTGTAGTTCTCTTACTAAAATAAAACACGGGGTGCATCTTTTCATTTTGCTTTTGCATCAAAATCGAGCCATAACCTAAACTGCTTGCATAAGGTATTCAATGATTAGGCATAACTAGGAAAAAAATATACTTAATTCATTTCTCCTGTGGGTAAGGATTAGTGGTGCATATGCTTATATTGAGATCGAGTAATAAAATATGCAAGAAGAGTTCTCATTTTCATATTCTCAATATAATATCATGAGGAAAACCCACGAAAACTCATGACCCACTAGAAGTACCTACTCACAATTCATTTCAATAAGAATATCGAATATAATGTTGAACAAAATAATATAAACAAATTTTAACTTCTGAGAATTCTCTGCTTGAAGTGGACTCCATCAACAATTTGTAGACTGTCCCTGTATGGCTCATCTGAAACAATAATTTGATAGACAAGTTAATCAGAAAATGTTAATAGAACAAATTTAAACATCAGAATTATCTCAACAATTTGTAGACTGTCCCTGATGGAGGCCTCATCTGAAACAATAATTCCACAGACAGGTTAATCAGAAAATTGAAGTAATTTCTTTATGAAACTTCCCTTTTTATAATAGTGTCCTTTGCTGTTGTTTCTGTCACAAATGACCCTTGTTGAATTCAACTTTGAAAAGGTTTTTCTTTCATTTTGATGGCTTCCATAAGCATAATCCATTCCTAAAAAATATGAAGAAGTACCTGCCTATATGTATTTATAATTTCGAATTCAATTGGTTCATTCTCCTCTAGGGCAGTTCCAGAATACATATGACATTTTAGGTCCTGCATAAATCACAAATCCATAATCCAACTTTAATATCCATCAATCCTACACAGTTGAAGTGGTACCATTCAATTGCACAATATCCAGACTCACATGCAATCATGGGATTATTTTTGTCATCTTCCTGTTGGCATAAGCAATATAAAGGAGGTTTGCTTGGTCCTGGGTGTGTCGATTGTAAATCTGGTTCTGACTGTGTTGAGTCTAAAATGAGGTCTGTCTGTGTTGGGTCTAAAATAGGTGTTGATTCTAAAATAGAGGTGTTAGGTCTAAAACAGGTTCTGGCTCTGTTCTCGTATGAAATTTTTCAAGGGCTTCTGGTAAAATGACTTTGTTCAAAAATAACTTTAGCTTTCCCTCTGCTTTTCCAAAACTGCTGATCAAAAGGAACCACACAATAGACAAAATCTTTTTTGCTCCATGCAATGAAATAACAATTTTCTAAACCTGTTAGAGCCATATCTGCATGTGCACCTGGTAATAGTATTCATGGTCTTCCTTAAGTGAAAATTTTCCATCCCTCTGAATCATGTAAGTTTTCTTCCTAATCAAATAATGACACCAGCAAATCTAGCACAGTGGGGACATTCAACTTCAATGATATAAGTACCACAGCAATCACATGTGACCAGCCCATCTGGGATTGCTCCAAAATAGGGGTATTTTGGATTTATGAAAAGTCCAACATTCCCATGTGTTTTTTGTAGCTCTCTCAGCAAATCTTCCTTAGCAACACTCTCATGTTGGCACCCATAATCCAAAGCTTCGATTTTATATCTATGAGTCACTGGATAACACATAGATTTTATGAGAGATATAGAAGGTTTGCCAATTTTAGTTCTACAGCATTTTTTGAAATTGAAAGCTGTTACCCTTCCTGCTCTATAATTGTACCAGGATTTTGATTTTGATTGTTCTCTAGTTTCTCTTTCAATTTGCTTACACTCTTCATATGTTAAAGATATATCAGCATCACCACCTGGAACAAATTCAAATAATATTCCAAATGAAAATAAATTAATGCAATTATACCCATTTCCTGGAGCTCTGACAGAGTAGAATTTTTATAGGCATCCCTATATAAGTTCATGATCATGAACTTCTGTTGTTCACATCTTAAGTCATCCAGCAATGATTCAGAAAATGGTTTGGTAATGGAATGAAAACTGCCCCTTTGGCCTCTGCTAAATTTCTCAGTAACTCATCTTTCTGTTCCTTCGTAATGGAAGATATATCTCATGGTGCCTTCCTGGTGTATAAAGGTTCATCTTCCATGAGTTTCAATTTCTTGGGATTCACAAGATTCAAGTTCAACACACGGCATGGTTTATTTGATGGAGGCATCCAATATGCTTTCACACCTGTTCTTGTTACCTTCTCCCGTTTACGAATGGCATCATCAATAGAAAATAAAACTGCAGCTACATATGAGTGCAAACCTCTCCGAAGCCAGCAACACAATCACAGTGAGCACTTGATTGATTGATTGATTGATTAATGGCAGAATGATCAGTCAGGGTTTGAAGCCCAAAACACTGCAGCCTTTGGGCCTATTGTATTCCTGATCATGCTGTTGACTTAGGTGAACAGGTTCGCTACCTTGATGAGGTTTAGCAGCCTCTTCACCAGATCATTCTTTGAAAATGCCTCTTGAGAGTTTACTGCTCCCAGAAGGTTATATCTCCAACGCGCTAGTGCTTCGCACTCCAGTATTACATGGGTGGCAGTTTCCTCCTCCTCATTGCATAGTCTGCATATGGGTTCGTCTGTAAAGATGCCCATTTGATGCATATGTTTCCTCAAGGGGCAGTGACCGGTTATTAGTCCCGTCACTTGTTTGATCTGACTTCTGTTTAGGCTCAAAATGTCGTTAGTCACTGTTTTGGACAGTGTTCCAACCATCAGTTTACTGTGTCTTTGTCCTGGGACATTGTTCCAGTATGCCTGATGTCTTTCTTGCATCCACCTTGCCAGCCAGCCGCGTATTGAGGTTTTGGGGATACCGAACACAGGTTCCGGCCCCATAAACAACGTCGCAGACCCTTGCCGGGCAAGAGCGTCAGCTGCTTCATTGCCTTCAATTCCCTTATGCCCTGGCACCCATTGAAGAGTTACCTTGTTGTGGTTAGCCAGGGTTAGCAGGCTTTGAAGGCAATCCCAGACCAATTTTGATCTGATTTTATTGCATGTTAGAGATTGAATGGCCGCCTGACTATCTGAGCATATGAGGATTTGTTTACCTCTGTATCCTCTTACGATATTCTCTCTCAGGCATGCCTCAATAGCATGCACCTCTGCCTGGAATACTGAAGCATACCTCCCCAAGGAAGCACACATCCTGGTTCTGGGTCTATCTACATATATAACGCAAACTGAAACTGTTTCTCATTGCTAATGTTTTTTATAATACACAAGAATATGTTTTATACTGTCAACGTGTATCCTTATGATTATAATGTATATTGAAAAATTTATTTCACTTTAATATTGTATTCATTTTTTTATTCATGTGTTTATAAATGTTCTTTTAGGATATACCAGAATGTTAATGTGTATAAATTTTTAAGTTTTTTGAATTGTACCTATATATAATTCAAATTTCGCATTCCCTTGACTTGTCAATCCAGTTTGTAATTGGTATTTTATGATCAATAACTATCTATCTATCTATCTATCTATCTATCTATATTCCGGCTCCCGTGCCCTCATCAGTCTTAGAACTGTCAGTGTACCATACTAACGTGCTTTCCTGACAGTTAGTCAAGACCCTTTCATTCCAGTAGAGCTGAGTGTTGAAGGGTCTGTAATAGTTATTGCTAGGCAGCATTTTGTCCCTTTCCATATCCATTAGTGGGCTTGAAACTTGGCTGATTATTTTTGTATGTCCCAGGGAGTCACCCCGAGCATACCAGTTGCCGGTACACTCCAGTCTGTATGCCCCCATCCTCGCTTCCGCCCTGATGAAGATTTCAAGAGGTGGAATATTGAGTATGGTTTCCATAGCAGCGGTAGGAGTGCTGCGCATAGCACCTGTGATGCAGAGACAAGCTAATCTCTGGAGTTTTGAAAGCTCCATTATAGCTGATCTCTGTTCAGTCTTAGGCCACCAGACAAGCGATCCATATACAATCATTGGTCTCACCACAGCAGTATACAGTGAGCACTTAGAATGATTCCATCTCCCAGAGAAATAATCCATTAAGTCTTTGTGAATGCATGACCTGAAAAATTATATAGGTAAAAGTTCTATATGTTCTTCTCTGGATATGTCTATTGTACCTTTCCAATAACTGGAATATGAACATTAATATGTTTCACACATATTTTTTTCACTCATCGACAAATGGCTAGATTGTAAGCCTCCAATCTTTTATATGCTTTCATCTCGGCCATAGTGAAAGCACTTTTTGTAGTAACCAAATATTTAGTTGACGATGTCTGGATTCAAAATTTCATGAACTACAGAACACCGCCTGACGGGACCCAAAACACAGAGACACCGGTGCACAGGACCGGATTTCTCAAGGAAAAGAAGGAGAAGAAGGATCGACGACTGGCTTGTCAGTGTCAGTCGTCACAGTCAATAATAATAATAAGCGATTTTGACAAATGATAATATTGAAAATCATTGAATAGATTATTCCAATATTCGGGACTGAAAACAATAACAACAGAGAAATGAATCTGAAATATGCAATCACAAAAACCGTTTATTCGCAAATACAGAGTTCTGGATTCTTTACACAGGTCGGGTGAGTATCGGTTTGAAAAACAACAGGAATGAAATGAATCTATGAACAGGATGAATAATAATGGTTGTTAGGGGCAAGGTTTTGATAAGCAGGGTTCATGCAGAAGATAAAGTACTTGCCACTAACCCTCCCAGCTGCTCAGTTAGGGTGTGGGTACGGTTCATGTATTTTTGAATTATATGAGTAACAGTATATAATGAAGGGGTAAATTTTCCGGTGCGCCACTGATTTTTCGCTAGCCAAAATCAGAAACCACCCTGATGAAAGGGATAAACCACTGCTATCGGTAGAGTCAACAATTTACAAATATCTGGTAAAATTTTCAAGTACCCTGGGGTTGATTAATGAAGAAATAATAGTCATACACCTTGAAACTATCTATTCAAATCATATGATAACACCATATCTATATTTATGTAAGTGAAATGGCATTCGAGAGAGCATTCAGATTTCAGATATATAGTTTTGTACATTGAATTGATGCAAATATAGGGAAGGTCCTAAGAAGGGCTATTCATGTGACGTCACGGGGATAGCTTACAACTTAATATTGAATGTAAAATTTATACAGGTATATGGGGCATTCCCTTAGGTTTTATGATGTGACAGACTTATCTGAATGCTCAGTGGAGCTCCTATGGCGTTACTTATGATTGAATCCCTCTTCTCTCTGGTCAAGGCAATCAGGCCTCAACTGGAAGACTGCTCGTTGTCGAAGACACAGCAAAAACTGCAGGTATTCTTGTTAACCAATGTAGAAAACTCTAGACAAGTAGTGTAGATGTATATGATATATACCAGCACGAGTCTATGGTCCAGATATACAATGACCAGGGACTGGGGTGAACAGTAGTACTATAGTACTAATAGTGGGATGAAGCCTATGCCTAGGGCAAGAACTAGGAGTAGGACTAGAATTAAGACTAGGACTATAGGACCCTAAAAATAAACAATACTAGTCTGAGTTCACTTCAATTGATTGCATAATGATCATGCTGACTGACAGAGATAATACTAACCTCTTTTGTAGCTGAGGGTTATTTTAACAATCCCGATGTTGTGAATTGTCTGTGTCAGTTATTTCCACAATGGTACTTGTTGAATATACAAGACAGGAGCTCTGAAGTTATAAAAAGAAACTTACAAGTCTGAAAATGTTAACCTCAAAAAAAAAACTTACTTTGGCTTTATATCCTGCAGAGCAGAAAATATGATTTCATTCAAAATACAAACATCCAATATTGGTCCAATACGTAATGAATCATATAATGTTGAAATTCTCCAAATCCATACAGAGATGATCGAAAAATTCGATGGAGATATTTCAATCGGCCATACACTCCCACAAGTACCAAGGAAGAATCAAAAGTGAAAAATTGAAATGTCAGTCAGATATCAAAAATATGAAATGTCACTGCTGTCAATTGCATCGATTTATAGTGATTTATAGGTCGCGTGCAAGAACTGTCAGATGACCGACCCTGGAGGCAAAACATATTTGTTTACAAGTGATCGAAATAGTATTCCACAATTATTTTGGCATATGAATCGTATTTTTCCGCTATTCATCAATTCGCTAATGCCATCACATTGTGCTGTTGTAAAATGCACAAAAACTGCAGCAGAAGATGAAGAAATCCGGATGGTACATTATGATTCAAAAGTAAGTACCTACTATAGTCACTCACATAGTTTTCATTTTTGAAATTTGGTTATTTCTCTGATTTCTCATCGGAATTCCTTCTGCAATAGGATCAGCTAATAGAAATATACCTGAAATTTCTAGAATAATGCAAGAAGATTGGATTCATGCAATCAATCGGTAGGACTGGTCTGACATGCTGACGATCGTGTGTGTTGTAGACATTTTCAATCTATTAGCAGCATTAGCTTGTATTGCAGAAGTGGCAGAAGGAATTTTAATAAGGAATGACAACATTTCATAATGCTAACTATGTGAGATTACTATTTACCTGAAAAATCATATTCCCTAGTCTCTTGCTGCATTTTTTGTGCATTGTACAACAGCACAATGCGAAGGCATGCTTGAATTGATGAATAACGCAAGAAACACGATTCGTATGCCAAACTATTGTGAAAAACTATTTCAACCTTTTGATTCCTCTGTAACCAAGTAAAAAAGTGAGGTTGTGTTTCAATAAATCACAGAAGAATGAGGTTGTGTTTCAATATTTCGCCTCCAGGGTCGGTCATCGTGCACGCGACCTATACGCGAAACTGATTCCTTAGATCATACAGGAATCTGAGAATAGTTCTGTGACATATTAAACTTAAATGAACGACAGTATTTTCGTGATGACTGATGGCTGGCGCTGAATAATTTATAAGGATGGTGCGAGCAGATTCCAAGTGTAAAATCATCCATGAAACTTTTTATCGTGAGTTCGGATCCTACACTCAGTTAAAGTTTATAACAACCACAAAGGCATTTACTCAGATCTCGAACTAAACTGATATTCATCCGGAATAAATACTCGACAAACAAAATCTGATCAGTGCATGCTTACACCATCCGGATAAACATTTGATGAACAACTATTCGTGTTGCTGCTGAGGAAAAAGTTACGGTTTCACAACTGCTTGCAAACATTCGTGTTCTCAAGACGAACTATCGCTGACGTATTATGGACCCATCTCGGGTCAGAAAGAAAGTATCTGTACTAAGAAAATATCTCACATGTTATCTGTCAACTCTGTCATTGAATATTGACTTATAATTGTCAGAAATCGATTGTCAATTGATTTAATCATTGAAATAAAAATAAAGTAAACAATGATGGATCATTATATTTAAATGATATCTTACTGAGCACATAATATAATGTATGCGAAATTGTTTGGAATAAAGGTGAGTACAGTGAGGCGAAATACTGAAAGATAGTTCATAATACAGCATAACATGAAGTTATCATATAGCACAGTGAACATGATACCGAGTGTGACATCGATCTGATACTTAAGAACACGAAATTCAATGATTCCAGAATAATAATAACGGAGGATTCGTAGTGCAAAATAAAACCGTAACAAATCCCCCCTCCACTCCGGGAGGCATTAAAGTTCCATGGACTTTAATGACGATAAGAAATTCCAAATGCAAACACGAAAACTTTAAATATTGAAAGCCAACAGATCAAAGGAAAAAAAAAATTAGCTTCACATTTTCAATCAAGTTGAACTCAGACCAGTAGAGATATTTATTACAAAAATATAAGTTGCCATAATGCTATATGCAACAACAAACCTACTGAAAGTAGTGAATCTGTAGTAGAACTCCACGGTTTCTACTACTTTAAAGTAGTCAAGTTAAAGGCTACGCTGTGGTCCATCTGCAGGGGTCGCCACGGTTGAGATTCGGACCGGGTTCAGAGGGGTCTTCGCGTAAAGATGAGGAGTCGCGCCGGTGATCAGCTCCGAATCTGGTCCAATCCGAATCGCAACACGCAGACGTCCAGCTGCAAAAGAACCACAGGAGTGTAAAACTCGTCTACGTTGTTGGATGACCGAAAAAAGAAAAATTAATTTAGAAATTTTGGGATATATACCCAGGACCTCCAACAAGCCCTAGTGTGATATAGGACACACCAGCCTGAAACAGCTCTGACGCTGGAATAAACAAAAAATCTCCATAAACAAAAATATATTCGGGATTGTTCCTTGACCATAACACCGCGGACAATCTTGCGGCTCAACGGTTCCGAAGGAATCAAAGTAGGGTGAAATGAGGCCTCAGCACTGTGCCGGGCGCCCGTAGGCAACTCGCGATTCCGCCGGGCCAAGTCCTCACGACACATCTACCCAATTTCAACAGAACGTGCCATTGAAGGTAGTCGGTCCGCAACCAGCCCGCGCCTGTTACGGTTAGGTCCCTACCAAAAAAAAAGTCATTAGCAAAGTTACAAAAAAATATATTGGAGTTAAATGCGCCTGATTTTATGTCAAGTTGGATCTTGGTTCTGGTGATGACGTAGCAAGAAGGGAGTGATCAAACAGCTCAGTTTCAGATTTACCTGTGACAACAAACTGGAAAAAGTATCCATGCAAAACAAAATGATCTACGAAGGAGGATGAGTATTTAATCTATCAAATCCCTCACTGGAGGATATCAGTGCTCATGTTGACAAAAATAGCTCCAAAATATGCAACAGTGCAAAGCTAAAAACCTAAATACAAAAGCACTGAAGATGACTGTAAGAATATAAATCCCATGACTAACAAATAGCAACATAAGGAGTTTCAATTAAGAACAAAAATTCTATACAGTCTGATGAATACTCATTCCACCTAATGGTAGACTCAATACAAAATGTTGCAAACAACAATATAACATGGCAAACGGAAAATATCCAGTTGTGTGACACTAAAATCATAGGATATCAACTCATATCAGGTAGCGGTAACTCAAGAATGTACCCAAAGTGCAACAGACGTACAAAGTTCACTAAATATGGAAAAATTAGAGAATACCTAGCCACCATCGACAAGTTGACATAACAATCGAAAGGTTGACACAATATCTGCAAACAGCAAAAAATCGAACAGAGGTGTTTCTGTCGTGGTCTCGAGTTTATACATTGCTGTATAAGCTACCACTAATTGGGAACTGTGTCAGTTCAAGTATCTTTAAGCCAGAGCTAGGGATAGCCAACTTCTACCCCAAGGTTACTATTTGCAGAGAACAAAAATCAAACAGAGGTGTTTCTGTCGTGGTATCGAGTTTATACATTGCTGTACAAACTACCACTAGTTGGGAACGGTATATAGTTCAAGTATCTTTAAGCAAAAGCTAGGGATAGCCAACTTCTACCCCGACAAGGTAATCTGAAACTGAGTGATATGCTAATACTGAGTGATAGGCTAATAGTGTGTGGATGGATCAAAGAAAGATGGATTAGTCAGATGTTTCATCATCTGGTGGATGCGATTTCAAGTCCTTACCGTGCCATACAGACGTTTTCCCTTTTTCGTCTCTCAACTCATATGTCCAAGGTGATACAATTTTGACAATAGTGAACGGTCCAAGGTATTTTGCGGATAATTTTGCCGTGAAGTTTTTAGATGCATCCGAGATTGCATAATTTCGTCTCAAAACCTTTTGTCCTACAGAAAATTTCACAGGTCGCCGACGAAGATCATAATGCTGCTTACTCTTCTGATGAGCCTTCATAATTCGGGCTTGAACATCCTTATAAATACGAGAGAATGCATTTTTCTTATCTTCGGCAGAACAAACTGGAAAAGGAGAGTCACCAGGAATGTAAATTTCGTTTTTCCCATCAAGAGATACTTCACGCCCAAAATTAACAAAATTTGGAGTTAAACCAGTCGTTTCATGTTTGGATGACCGAATAGCATAAGCAATCTTCTGAAGATACAAGTCCCACATCTTATGATTTTTCGAAACATATGCCGTGAGCATAGTTTTAATAACACGGTTCACTCTCTCAGTAGGATTAGACTGAGGATGATAATTAGCAGTATAAGCAATATCATAATTGTAGGTTTTTGCAAGATCTTTGAAAAGTTTACTTTTGAATTGAACACCGTTATCTACAATGATTGTTTTGGGTGCGCCAAACATGAGCACGACTTGCTCTTCCATAATTTCGACTACATTACTAGCGGTAGCAGATCTTAAAGGAAAAAGTAGAACAAATTTACTGAATGCATCACATACAGCCAAAATATATGCAAATCCCTTTGAACTTCGAGGCAAGGGGCCCATTAAGTCGGCACTGATGAGTTGCCATGGTTTGTCAGCAGTGGGAGTCTTACTCAACATATGCCCTGACAATGGTTTCTGCTCAGGTTTGATCGAATTGCAAACTTGACAACGGCGAACGTACCTTGTCACATCAGACTTGAGTTTTGGCCAAAAATATTTGTTTGCAATACGAGCTACTGTCTTATAAATACCAGCATGACCTGCTACAGGATCGTCATGATGTCTTTCAATCATTCCTGAGCGTCTTTCCTTGGGGACAACTAATCTCCACTCATCAGCTGGACTTGACAGTTCAGGGTATGGGGAACGAACAAACTTGAAAACTTGATATTCATCGTTCACACGAAAACAAGGATAACGAGCCGGGTTCTGCCTTATTCCATTTGCTAACTTCTGGTACCATCGATCAGTACTACTCGAGCAATCCACAGAATCAACAGAAATAGGAACAGACCTAGACAGAAAGTCAGGACACGCATGCTCAGATCCACGACGATGAATAATCTTGTAATCAAATGGTTGAAGACGCAATGCCCATCGACCTAACCTACCTTGAGGATCTTTCAAACTATGAAGCCATTGTAAGGAATGACAATCACTGATGATGATGAAATGGTAGCCTTCCAGGTAATGCCGGAGTTTCTCCACTGCCCAAATAACAGCTATACACTCTCGTTCCGTGGCACTATATTTCCGCTCCTGAGCAGTTAATGATCGAGACAAATATGCAATAACCTTCTCACCATCATCAAAGTTTTGGCTCAAAACAGCTCCAATTCCATAGGCTGAGGCATCAGTTTGGACATAAAAAGTTCTACTAAAATCTGGACATGTAAGAATAGGTGCACTAACCAAACATTCTTTCAAGAAACGAAAAGATTTTTCGCATTCTTCAGTCCAGCAATATTTGACATTCTTCTTTGTTAGATTACATAATGGTGCTACAATTATTCCTGAGCGTCTTTCCTTGGGGACAACTAATCTCCACTCATCAGCTGGACTTGACAGTTCAGGGTATGGGGAACGAACAAACTTGAAAACTTGATATTCATCGTTCACACGAAAACAAGGATAACGAGCCGGGTTCTGCCTTATTCCATTTATTTGCTAACTTCTGGTACCATCGATCAGTACTACTCGAGCAATCCACAGAATCAACAGAAATAGGAACAGACCTAGACAGAAAGTCAGGACACGCATGCTCAGATCCACGACGATGAATAATCTTGTAATCAAATGGTTGAAGACGCAATGCCCATCGACCTAACCTTTGAGGATCTTTCAAACTATGAAGCCATTGTAAGGAATGACAATCACTGATGATGATGAAATGGTAGCCTTCCAGGTAATGCCGGAGTTTCTCCACTGCCCAAATAACAGCTATACACTCTCGTTCCGTGGCACTATATTTCCGCTCCTGAGCAGTTAATGATCGAGACAAATATGCAATAACCTTCTCACCATCATCCAAGTTTTGGCTCAAAACAGCTCCAATTCCATAGGCTGAGGCATCAGTTTGGACATAAAAAGTTCTACTAAAATCTGGACATGTAAGAATAGGTGCACTAACCAAACATTCTTTCAAGAAACGAAAAGATTTTTCGCATTCTTCAGTCCAGCAATATTTGACATTCTTCTTTGTTAGATTACATAATGGTGCTACGATTGACGAAAATTGAGGTACAAACCTCCTATACCATGAAGCGGTACCAATAAACTGTCTCACCTGTTTTGGTGAAGTAGGGGCTCGAATATTCAAAATAGCTTCCACCTTGGAAGGATCTGGACGCAGTCCATGACGATCAACTATACAGCCCAAGTACTTCAACTCAGGACGGCAAAAATGACATTTATCAAAACTAACAGTCAACCTAGCAGAATGTATTCTATCAAATACTTTACGTAAAGTTTCCAGATGAGTATCAAAATCCTGAGAAACGACGATTATATCGTCCAAATATACTAGAACTGAAGGGGACAAATCTGGGCCTAACACAGTCTCAATTAAACGTTCCCAGGTCGCTGGAGCATTAGTCAATCCAAAGGGCATCACTTTAAAACGGTAAAGTCCACCAGGTACTGTAAACGCGGTATAGTCTCTAGAAGACTCCTCTATAGGTACCTGCCAGTATGCGCTCTTAATATCCAATGAACTCATATATTTTGCATCCCGAAGTTGGTCTAAAACTGTAGAAATATATGGTAAAGGGTAAGCATCTTTAACAGTAACTGAATTAAGTTGACGGTAGTCCACGCAAAAACGGTATGATCCATCCTTCTTTTTCACCATGCACACAGGGGAAGCCCAAGGACTTTTACAAGGTTCTATTATATCTCGTGACAACATTTCTCGGATTTCATCATCAATAACTTGTTGTTTGACAGGAGACACCTGATAATAGCGTTGTTTGATCGGCTTGGTATTTGGGAGCAACTCTATATTATGAGCAACTAAGTGTGTTCTACCTAAGGAAGTACCCATTAAATCCTTCATTTCATCAACCAAACCTTTAAGTTGTTCTTGTTGAAAAAGAGAGAGCATCGAATTATCTTCTATTCCACAAATTTCAATTGAAGCTGGACAATCTTTAGAAAAATATGCCAAACTCTTTGTCTCAAATCTGGGATTATATTCATGGACCTCCAGAAGTCGATACCTAAAATTAATTTCTGAGGCAACTCAGGGATAACTAAAATATCAATAACACATATTTTGTCAACTAAGCACAGAGGCGTGGTCACAAACCCAATACTTCGACAAATTTGACCATTAGCAACTCTGCACTCACTGACAGAACTTTCAAGCTTAAGTCCCAGTTGCTTCAGAAATTCAAAACCAATACAACCAACAATAGTTCTGGAAGCTCCAGAATCCAATAACCCAGTTATAGGACACCCTAAAATAGAAACATCAAGGTATGGACGTTCATCACCCGAAACAGTAGACAATACATAATCAAGAATAATTTGCTTCCTAGAATCTAACATAGAAATGGTCAAATCATTTGACTGAGGAGAAATTACTTGACCATCTAAGATCTCCTCGCAGAGTTTTCCGGAACATTACCATTTGATGGTCTTGGTCTAGGGTTTTGATTCCTATTCTGATTATTATTTGATCTACTTGTACTAGGTCTAGAACATTTTGGGCAATCACGAACCGTTACATTAGGATTCCCACACTTGAAACAAAATTTCTTTCTAGGTGCCAAACATCCCTTGAATGTATGATTGTCACTACCACAATTAAAACAACTAACCACAGATACTTCAGCTAAATCTGAGGCCAAGTCTGATATGGAATTACAATTATTATCTGAGGAAGAAGACGCATAAGCTAACTCTGGAATGAGAGATCTATTCTTAGGTGGTGGGGGTATATAAGATCTTGCTAAGTCTCGTTTTTCATCAAGGGAACGACAAAGTTCAATAAGTTCAGTAATTGAACCTATTTGTCTAAAAGCCAAGAATGGTTGATAATACGGATCAATCCGCTCTACTATTAAAGTGAGCTGCACTTCTTCTGACACAGGAGTTTGCATTTTATTAAAGAGACTTTTCATACTTGCAACATACAAACCAATGCTCTCTTTAGGACCTTGTGTCCTACGTTTAATATCTTCGAATAAATCCTTGTCAAAATTAGCAGGCAAGAACTGCTGTCGCATTAATCGAACCAACGATTCCCAATCAGTAGCCCATTCTTTAACTAAATTATACCAAGTATATGCATCACCCTCAAATAGATCCGCAGCATCCCTGAATAAAACCGATTTTGTTATAGCACGTGACTTTCTCATCGCACCTACTTTCTCAACAAAAGTACAAAAAGACATCATACCAGGCTTTCCTGTAAATTTCAGACCCCAGTCACGAACTGGAACAGGTCGAACTTTCACAGGCTCATCTTCATCACTGGAAGAATCACTAGAGCTAACAACAGAGCTATGAGCATTAGGTGCTGCTAAAGATTGTCTTAAAACCGAAATATCAATAACAGAAGGATCCTTATGACCTTTTCGAGCCTTTTCTTGCAATTTATCCAATAACAATAACAATTGCACTCGATAATCAGCCTTAAGTTTCTTCTGTGCATCATCTTGAGGACTACACCTATTTATACGACCTAAGACATGAGCAATTTTTGAACATATACCTTTATATCTGTGATCTCTTTCCGTGCCTGAGAAATCATCAATAAGATTCTGTAAAGTACCAATATTTTCAGAAATAGCTGCAGAATCTTCAGAAAATTTAAAAGGATATGCAGAGCTTTTGATAGCTAGGGTAGTTTTTTCCAAAGATAGAGTTTTCCTCAATGCTACTCTAAGATCAGCAACAGTTAACCCATTAGTGCATGAAGTTACTTTTTTTCAAATCTCTATATTCTGAAGATGTTTACTCATTCAAATATACCCAAAGAATGATAACTAATGACGAATAACTTTTTTTTACAACAGATTTTTTTTATATGACACGTCCATTTTAATGGACTCTATGCAAATTGGTTCATTGATGAAAGTAATCAGTAGGGAATTTCAGTATTCATTTTTATTCAAGTACATATCCAGAACATGAAAAACTCAATAACATCAATCACTATATTATCAATAATAATAATAATGATAATAAAAATGAAAATTATACATCATGATGACTTGATACATTCTGAAGCATCTCTCAGATGCAGTCCTATTTTACATATAAAATTGCAATTTTGTCTCTACTGAATGGAATTCAGCTGATGGGTATATGAAAATGCATCATATCAAGAAAATATTTTGGATGATACTTCCAGAGCTTTTTTCGGTGCTCCTCACACGATGAAAGGAAGGAAGTGGAAGTGGAAGGAAATGTGAATCCGCTGAAGAAAAAGAGGAGTCGAACGAGTGGATGGAGTCGTGTCAATTTATAGTTGACGTGCTGCAGTATAACGTACAATCATTTGATACTATGATATTGCTTTTCATAATGCAAAGATGTATATTATTTTCAATTCCATCAAAATCAGGATCAGAATAACGAAAGTCGCACGGCTGTTTGATAATTCCTATAGAAATATGATTTATCATGGATTCGCAGTTTCTAAATTCGAATAACTGCATTTCTGCCAACTCTTCTTCTGGAGGCAATATAATATATGATTATCTGTTGGTTGATCCATATCTGAGCCATTTTCCATATGTCTAAGAGGTCTTGCAAGAATGATCTACTAAAAAATCTTGATGACCGATATGCATAGAGTCCATTATAATGGACACAACACAAAAGCAATATTTTGAGTGTCTTACAAAAAAAATAATCATTCGAATTACCTTATAGGTTCATAAACACATGCATATAATGAGATCTTGAGGGATAGGAAATTCTGGAACTTATTATACTCCGTTATAATAAATACTTACCCTCCTTGTCGGGTGCAATACAAATTGTTATCCATTTGATCACGTGCAGAATATTGTCGAGATACAAATTCATGAAATAGAAGCGATGGCTGTTTGTTGTTGAACTACACTTATAGTTCTGGCGCATGAAACATTCAATTCCTGCATGATTGAAGTCACAAAAAATTAGACAAGGAGCGTCCATTATAAGACACATTATGCACTAATGGGTTAAATCAGTGCCATCACCAAGACCTCGAATTTGTGCTTCATATACCAACTCTTCTCTAGTCAAACAACCAACATCTAATTTTATTTTGGTCGAAGTCATTTCAAAAAAAATCTTAAAAATCACCGAAAAAAAATTAAAAGTATCAAAATCTTACTCACAATGACCCTAAATGTAAGAAAATACAAAAATTAGAAAAACGACGTCTGGCGTCGGCAGGCGTCGGTGAGCGTCGGAAGTTGAAAACTGTATAAAAATGACCACGATAGCGAAATATATCGAAATTAAGCACTTTTTAAGGATCGACGCTGGGCGTCGGTAGGCGTCGGTAGGCGTCGGTGATTGAAAATAGTTTAGAAATGACCACAATCCCAAAATATATCGAAATTAGTCACTTTCTAATAATCGACGCTGGGCGTCGGTAGGCGTCGCTACGTAAAATTCAAAAAATCCAACTTGAAAAAATCAAAATTCAAAGTACGATAAAAGAAAATTGTGTGAAGAATCAGCAATAGCTATTCTCAAAAATAAATGTTTGACAAAATGAAAAGTGACCTTGAGAATACCAAAAATTCCACAAACCGAAAAAAAAAAATCACAAGCACTTCTGTAGACCAGAAGTCAAGTGCAACACTAAAGCGAAAAAAATTCTCAAGTCACACTTCAATTTTCAAAACACAAAACAAGGGTAGTACCTATCAGAGGTTCTCAATCTCAATTTCCAAAAGAATTGGATGTAGGATCTCAAATCAAAAAAAAATAATCAAATCAGAAACATTGATTTCCTATCACCAATTCAAAAAATAAATAGGTACTATGACTATGTTTTCTTCAAATTACAAAAAAAACATTATCCAACCCAAGGTACCTGATAAAGAAAAATGAAATAATTACCAGTTTTTCACTTAAGAAAAAGGTGGGCGCCAATCTGTTAGGGGCAAGGTTTTGATAAGCAGGGTTCATGCAAAAGATAAAGTACTTGCCACTAACCCTCCCAGCTGCTCAGTTAGGGTGTGGGTACGGTTCATGTATTTTTGAATTATATGAGTAACAGTATATAATGAAGGGGTAAATTTTCCGGTGCGCCACTGATTTTTCGCTAGCCAAAATCAGAAACCACCCTGATGAAAGGGATAAACCACTGCTATCGGTAGAGTCAACAATTTACAAATATCTGGTAAAATTTTCAAGTACCCTGGGGTTGATTAATGAAGAAATAATAGTCATACACCTTGAAACTATCTATTCAAATCATATGATAACACCATATCTATATTTATGTAAGTGAAATGGCATTCAAGAGAGCATTCAGATTTCAGATATATAGTTTTGTACATTGAATTGATGCAAATATAGGGAAGGTCCTAAGAAGGGCTATTCATGTGACGTCACGGGGATAGCTTACAACTTAATATTGAATGTAAAATTTATACAGGTATATGGGGCATTCCCTTAGGTTTTATGGTGTGACAGACTTATCTGAATGCTCAGTGGAGCTCCTATGGCGTTACTTATAATTGAATCCCTCTTCTCTCTGGTCAAGGCAATCAGGCCTCAACTGGAAGACTGCTCGTTGTCGAAGACACAGCAAAAACTGCAGGTATTCTTGTTAACCAATGTAGAAAACTCTAGACAAGTAGTGTAGATGTATATGATATATACCAGCACGAGTCTATGGTCCAGACATACAATGACCAGGGACTGGGGTGAACAGTAGTACTATAGTACTAATAGTGGGATGAAGCCTATGCCTAGGGCAAGAACTAGGAGTAGGACTAGAATTAAGACTAGGACTAGGACCCTAAAAATAAACAATACTAGTCTGAGTTCACTTCAATTGATTGCATAATGATCATGCTGACTGACAGAGATAATACTTACCTCTTTTGTAGCTGAGGGTTATTTTAACAATCCCGATGTTGTGAATTGTCTCTGTCAGTTATTTCCACAATGGTACTTGTTGAATATACAAGACAGGAGCACTGAAGTTATAAAAAGAAACTTACAAGTCTGAAAATGTTAACCTCAAAAAAAAAACTTACTTTGGCTTTATATTCTGCAGAGCAGAAAATATGATTTCATTCAAAATACAAACATCCAATATTGGTCCAATACGTAATGAATCATATAATGTTGAAATTCTCCAAATCCATACAGAGATGATCGAAAAATTCGATGGAGATATTTCAATCGGCCATACACTCCCACAAGTACCAAGGAAGAATCAAAAGTGAAAAATTGGAATGTCAGTCAGATATCAAAAATATGAAATGTCACTGCTGTCAATTGCATCGATTTATAGTGATTTATACGCGAAACTGATTCCTTAGATCATACAGGAATCTGAGAATAGTTCTGTGACATATTAAACTTAAATGAACGACAGTATTTTCGTGATGACTGATGGCTGGCGCTGAATAATTTATAAGGATGGTGCGAGCAGATTCCAAGTGTAAAATCATCCATGAAACTTTTTATCGTGAGTTCGGATCCTACACTCAGTTAAAGTTTATAACAACCACTAAGGCATTTACTCAGATCTCGAACTAAACTGATATTCATCCGGAATAAATACTCGACAAACAAAATCTGATCAGTGCTTACACCATCCGGATAAACATTTGATGAACAACTATTCGTGTTGCTGCTGAGGAAAAAGTTACGGTTTCACAACTGCTTGCAGACATTCGTGTTCTCAAGACGAACTATCGCTGACGTATTATGGACCCATCTCGGGTCAGAAAGAAAGTATCTGTACTAAGAAAATATCTCACATGTTATCTGTCAACTCTGTCATTGAATATTGACTTATAATTGTCAGAAATCGATTGTCAATTGATTTAATCATTGAAATAAAAATAAAGTAAACAATGATGGATCATTATATTTAAATGATATCTTACTGAGCACATAATATAATGTATGCGAAATTGTTTGGAATAAAGGTGAGTACAGTGAGGCGAAATACTGAAAGATAGTTCATAATACAGCATAACATGAAGTTATCATATAGCACAGTGAACATGATACCGAGTGTGACATCGATCTGATACTTAAGAACACGAAATTCAATGATTCCAGAATAATAATAATGGAGAATTCGTAGTGCAAAATAAAACCGTAACATGGTGAAAAAGGTACAAACTTACATGTGTAACAGAAAATCACTATACATCAACATTTTACACTGGTCTTGAATGAAATATGAAAGCACTAAGAGATCAGCCAGAGAACCAAGAGCTTGAAGAGCAGGTCGAGCAGGTAGTGCAGACTTGTAGAGAAGAGAGTGATCCCTTAGCTGTCTTCAGTATTTGCCGCAATTTCTTTTAGCATCCATAAAAAGGAAAAAATCAGCTTATCTAATAAAATTAGAAAATGAAAAAAATGATAAAAAACTATGGAAAGGTTTGAGCAACTTGAACATTAAAACTTCTAAATGTAATAGTGAACTACCCCAGATAACACAGGATATCCTATGGATATCCTTCTCAAGTCCATTTCAGGTCGGGATATCCTGGGACATGAAAATGATATCCATAGGATATCCGTCAGAGGATATCAAATGGATATTCTGATGCGGATCACCTATGGACGTCCATAAGATGTTCGTCTAGCGAACAAAAATTGTTAATTGAGAATGTTCAAAACAATACGAATCATCACAAATATCACATGCAAATCACATGTTTATTAGAAATTCAAAGGTAGTTTTCCATCATATAACTATTGTTATATAGGTATAATATGTTTATAGCCACAATTAAGATATCCGATGCAAGTATGAATTCAAATAAACAACAACACCACAGTTTGGAATTTTTCTCTGTTGTTCAATGTTTTCGTACAAAAATATACAATCACTCGAAAATAGCTCTCATATATTTACTTTTTTGTGGTCTTCAGATGGACATCCATGAGATATTCATCCATGGATTTATAGCGGATATCCATCAGAAGATATCTTATGGATAGCCATAAGATACCCACTGAGCAAGGAACATCCCGGGAATGTTTGGTAACGTTAATTTCTTGTACCTTTGGTGACCTTTTTGAGATTACATCTTTTATAAGTGATAATAACATATTTCTGGGACGTTTTAATTCGTCTCTTATTTGGGCTGACTCTGCTACATCCCCAGATACACATCGCTGTTTCGTAACAGTAAACTGACCTATGCACGTCTATGTGATCTTATTTGAGTCAATATTCCAACGCCTTCTCCAAAGTATTCTTATTTCATCCACAGAACATTTTATGTGACGTACTTTCATCATTTTCCGTGGGACTATTATCACGAACTTGATTCGAATCAGACACGTATCTTTCTCACTTTGTGCTATTTTGCTAATATTCGCCATTTTGAGAGATGATGCTGTCGTGGTTATGACGGACGGCGTGGTTTGTGTTGTGTTGTGTTTGATGTGTCTCACAATAAAGCGTGAATTTTGACTTTTGAGGTAGACTAATAGTCAAGAAAATCAAGTGGAAGTGCGTTTTTTGGAAAACATGGTGAGATAGGTGAGTTGAATTACCAAAATCATAATTTTCTGTTTATGTATCAGCACACAGTTGTCTGATTCATAATGGCTTCAGTCATAATTTATTGTCGAGTATCTTCCTCAGTGAATATATAATTATGTGATAAATATAACTACAAGCACACAAGTCCTCTATTATTGTTCCTCTCTTTGTTTCAAATGAACTCAGTAATATTATTTGATTTTTGGGGTTAGGTCATACGCAATATAGAAAAATGTATCACCAAATAGCTATATAGGTATATCAGTGACCAACAGGCTCCCTCAGAATAGTTTGATTCATGTCATTCACGGAAGCTTTCATTGGAATATATCAATGTCTTCAAGTACTACATTGTTTACAGGTCAGTACTTATGAAGTTTCCTCGGAACCTGATGGATACCTACATTACTAGAACATGCGTGAGCTCTGGACAAACCTACCCTGCTCTGACCTACTTTAGTAGAAATGATGGAATACACATCTGCTGTTTGTAGTCGGGGCTTGTTTTGCGAAAAGTCAAATTCTAGAAGCATATTTCATGTAACAATTGGATAAATGACGTTAACCCCCTATTTCGACCCCGCTGAATCCGAAAATACCGTTTATCAAGTCGAAATTCCAACCGGAAGTGAGATATTCAATATGGCGTCCGAAATACCCCTAAAATCTAATTTTTTTTCTACTTTCGGTCAGCTATACGATTGAGGTGTCGATGTCTATCTATGTTTTCGGGGGTGTAAAATACGATGAGACACTCAAAAAATTATTTGGAGCATTGAAAGTTCATCGAATGATCAAATTTTGACGAAATAGACCAAAATTCCAAAGAACTTGTGAAAACGTGTTGCATAATGTATATGCTTACATACGCTTTCGAGGGTGCTCAATAAGTTTATGAGCCAAAAAAGCATTCGAACATTGTCCAAGCCTTCATTTCTTATATTTCGAGAGAGCCCCTTGCAGCCACGAGTTCCAAATTCGGAAAATGAATTGGGAATAGGTGGCAAAGTCATCAGGATTGGGACATATCGTCCATCAACAATTTTCCAGCCGTAATTATTCGGGTCTTATAAATCAGGATACTGATCATGGGCCTTAATCCACACTAGTATCTGAACATAACATTAACATCCTTCGATTTGTTCAATTTTCTTTTACCTGGAAGTAGCACCGGAGAATGTGTTGACGGAGGGCATCAGTGGTAGATGGCGAAAAGCATTCGCACTGTCCAAAAAATTGCAACATGGGCTGCGCCTGCCGTTGTAATGTCCGGTCCAACTCAAAATAAAAATGGTAGTAGTATCGAAACGGCTAATAGTTCTTAATCACCATTTGTCTCAGAAAAGGGACGCAACAAACCTTGTATAAAGCTTGCACCACAAACTGTTCAACCAAACGGAGATCATCGGGGGCTAGATCGGGAGTTTTTACAAGCTGACTGAGGACTTTACAGTAGTTTTCTTCTATGTACTTGCTTCCACCGTTCTGTTTTTGTGACTGACGCTAACTTAAATGTAGTATCACATCCAGTGATTGCGTGGAAAGCCATCAGGTTTTTTATCTGTTGTGGTGCAAGTTTCTTACATAGTTGGTGAATTGAAATATACTCCATGCGTAAAAACCGAAAGAGAGGCTGTTGTTGTTTCTGTTAAAGACACTAGTGTGATTTCATTATTCATCTATCACTTTGAAAGAATGAAATGCAAGGAATGCTGGGTGATGTGTGGTACTTCCCGAGATAGAAAGTATATTCCAATTCATGAACTATGTAGAAAGCTCACATCACAACAGATCAAAAACCTGATGGATTTCCACGCAATCACCGAATGTGATACTAAATCTTGATGAGGGTCTGCCACAAAAACAGGACGGTGGAAGCAGTACATTGAAGAAAACTACTGTAAACTCCTCAGTCAGCTTGGAAAGACTCCTGATATAGCCCCCGAGGATCTCCGTTTGGTTGAACAGTTTGTGGTGCCAGCTTTATACAAGGTTTGTTGCGTCCTTTTTCTAAGACACATGGTGAATTAGAACTGTTAGCCGTTTTTATATTAATATCATTTATATTTCAAGGTGGACCGGACATTACAACGGCAGACGCAGCCCGTGTTGCAATTTTTGGGACAGTGCGAATAATTTTTGCCATCTACCACTGATGCCATCCATCAACACATTCTTCGGTGCCACTTCCGGATAAAATTAACAAGAAGAAAAAGAAAATAGAAAAAATCGAGGGATTTTAATTTTAGTCTGTTTTCTTTTTAGGTACTTACTAGTATGTGGTTTAACGCCCATGATCAGTATCTTGATTCACCAGACCCGATTAATTGCGGCTGGAAAATTGGTGATGGACGGTAAGTCCCAATGTTGATGACTTTGCTACCTATTCCCAAGTCATGTCCCGAATTTGGAGCTTGTGGCTGCATGGGGCTCTGCGACCACTGCGGCACGAAGTAGTGTGGCTGCAGGGAGCCGAATGGAGCAGAAAAGATGAGGAAGACTACTAATAGTGAACTTTTTTTTTTCGAAATATAAGAAATGAAGGCTTGGACAATGTTCAAATGCTTTTTTGGCTCATAAACGTATCGAGCACCCTCGAAAACCTATGCAAGCATGTACATTATACAACACGTTTTCACAAGTTCTTTGGAATTTTGGCCCATTTCGTCAAAATTTTATCATTCGATGAACTTTCAAAGCTCCAAATCATTTTTTGAGTGTCTCATCATATTCTACACCCCCGAAAACATAGACATCGACATCTCAATCGTATAGCTGACCGAAAGTAGAAAATAATTTGATTTTAGGGGTATTCTGGACGCCATCTTGAATATCTCACTTCCGGTTGGAATTTCGACTTGATAAACGGTATTTTCGGATTCAGCGGGGTCAAAATAGGGGGTTAACAGCATTTATCCAATTGTTACATGAAATGCTTCTAGGATTGTAACAGAGGGCTTTTTTTGGAATTTAGCCCCGACTATTGCCTGGGAAGTTCAGGTATGAAAAAGTGAAATGCATATAGTAGGTAATGTAAATTTATTACTTAGGTATGGTATATATTTCAGAATCCAAGTATCTGGGATTTCATTCAATCAAAAATAGAGAAATTTGGGGGACACAAGAATTAGTAAGTCCTTTATTCTTGAAAGGTGTATGAAAAAATGATGACAACATGAAAATCAACTCTTACATTGGGCTAGAACACTCTAAAATCCACCCACTGCCACAGAGGAGGGTGAAAGTTTCGAAAATCAAGAACACACCATCAGGAAGGGAACTAATCGAGGCAGAATCAAGGTAGGATGATATGAATATTTGATGCTGATATTGTGTATTACAATTGTTTGGTGTTTCAGGTGCATTTCATGAAATCCTCAGCCTTGAAATAGATTCGCCCATAGAATCATAAAACTGAAGTGACATACGTGGAAGGATATAATTATAGTCAATCAAATATCCATTTATTTCCAATTGTACTTCTACCTTACATACATTGATTGAATACATTTCTGAATTTATTTTCCTCCTCTGATAAGTGGGTATTCAGCAATGGAGCTGACTATAGTAAATATCAGGGTGATCCAACATAAATGTTCCCTCTTGTAAATTTAGTCATTTCTGGACCGATCGCAGAATTCAAAAACTATTCGGTATATTTTTTAGCCAGAAAATGTATACTGGGTGTTTCAAAATATATGGGACGCACATCAAGATGTGATAGGGCAGCTCAAAACAATAATAAATGATCCTTCAAAGAATTGACCAGAACTCTTTTGTTTTCAAGTTGTTAAAAATACCTACCATTTTTTATTTCTTCCGATACATTTGAGATGATTGAACCAAGTTTGCTTCATTATACCTATTTATCGTTCTCTGTAGTGGGAGAAATGAGAGGACGCGTCCCACATATCATGAAAAACCCAGTGTGATAAAATCTAGCTATGTGATTATACCAGTATTAGTTTTCAGAATTCACGAATATTGGTCTAGAAATAACCAAGTTACAAGGGTGAACATGTTTGGAGTATCACCCTGTATATTTCGAAAGATCCTAGTAATGTTACAAGAGAGTCAACAATAATGAAACAGGTATGTTATGAAATCGTCCAGGGATATGTACTTTTTACATTCCGAAATGAAGACATGGTACGTGGATGCGTTATCGCAAATACTATTTGAGAATGTACTTTCACTGTAACAAAGCTGTTTCATGACACGTATCAGTTTCGACTCTTACTCAACGTTCTTGCGACGTCCTGCGATATTGTACTGTTGGTGGACATATAACGACTCTAAGATAATCTTTAAGATGTCAATAGCACCAAATTCACAACGTAACAAGGTATCTTGGTTACAATGAAATACCGTTAATAGTATGAGTTTTTGCACAGTGGGTATCCAAAGAAAACATAAAATCATATTTATGTCAAAATAACTTTTGTTCTTCAACATTTTCGCACAAAAATATGATTTTTCAGAAATAACTTGTATCTCCATTTTTTTCCTTGGGATTGAGATGGAGATCCATAAGAAGATATATTCGCATCCCTGAATTCAAAACTGGGTAGGTATTTTCCCAATGGATAGTAATAAAATATTCTGAAGCAATAAAATATAAATCAATATGGCATTCGCGTGAATGACAAATTTCCCAAAAGAAAGATGGAAAAATCTAAGAGAATCTAATTCTTGAATTCACCTTAACAGCATTTCGGAAAATAGCTTCATTGTTGCGCTAGGGATAACGCGATTCAAATCCGGCCACCTCGCCTCCTCTATTTATCTCTCAAAAGATTGAATTCAATTCGAATTAACCTCCATGGCTAGAATCGTTCTGATTGGTCTAAAAATGCATCCATGTCGAAAGCCATGGTAAATTGAATTCTTTCATGAGGTATGAGCACACCCCAAGAATCTGAAGCAAATAGTATTCTTTAATTTCCTTAAAGTATTTATTTTTCTTAGTAACCCGTTTTAATTTGTAGTTATTTGCAAATTCAATAAGAATATTTATTATTTCATACTTTTTTGCATGTTTACTTCTTTTTTATATATTCATATTTTAATTTAGTTAGTTTTATATTCACATCATAACAGTATTCCTTTATTTCCTTTGTTTAATTCTCTTATAGTGACCTGTTTTATTTTTTGTTATTTGCAAATTCAATTAGAATATTCATTATTTTATACTTTGTTGAATGTATACTTGTTTTTTTATATATAAAAAATTTTATTTAGTTTGATTTATATTCACATTATAACATTTGTTATTCGGTTTGCAACAATTGAATAAATTTTATTTTTTTACATACTCCTATACCTGGTGATTTTTCAAGGTGGTTAACTCCTATAACTTTTTCATTATTGTAGGTAGTAAAACGTCAATTGGGGTCATGAATTATAGTTCATTTTATATTATTCGACATATCTACTTGCTTTACCGCACTTTTGGTTTAACCGAGGATGGCATTTTCAAACGGGACACCCTGTATTTTATTCCATAATCGGTTAAGGATTATCATAACGAATTTAACGATACTGTGTTTGATAGGATTTCTACAAACGATTAGGAAGATATTCACATTTCCATATCCTCAATGAGCATATGAAAACTTCGAATGAAAATATCTTCGTAATCGTTTGAAATAACCCTATCCAATCCGGTACCGTTGAATTCGTTATAATAGTTCCTAATTCATTATGGAATAATATACATGGTGTTCTATATTGTTAAGGATATTTAGTAATAAATATCCCTGAAAAATATCTCATGGATATTTGTGAACAATATCTTATGGATATCCCTGAAAAATGTCTTATGGATATTTGTGAACAATATCTTATAGATATCCCTGAAAAATGTCTTATGGATGTCCCTGAAGGATATCCTATAGAAGTCCAACTCCTTCCACTCGGCACGTCCATTGGACGTCCATAAGATATACATCGGATATCACTGGATATTCTCTGGATATCCCAAATATCCTAAATGGACGTCCAATGGATGTCCATCGAATGTCCGTGTGTTGACTGGGACCTGATACCTTGCGAGACCCAAACGAAATAAATGAATATTTAATAAGTATTTTTGATAATTCGAATAAATGTGACATGACATGTGAGTTCTACTAGAATAATAGGTATAGTGATAATACTTTTGAATTATCGCTCATTGATCAAAACAAAGTTCTACAAATAATAAACAATATTAAATCAAATGCCGCTGAAATTTACGGTATCACGCTTCACATGGTGAAATTATGCTTGCCTACTATACTTGACCATATCACTCATGTATTGAACTGTTGCTTGGAATGTGGATATTTTCCCAAAAAAATGGCGTGAGTCGATCATAATTCCAATTCCAAAAACTGCATCACCCAATAGTGTGCATGACTTGAGACCGATTAGCTTACTTCCTGTGATTTCCAAAATTCTTGAAAGAGCAGTATATATACAAGTGAATGACTTCGTTATACCCAACATCATACTACCTATTCATCAATCGGGATTTAGAAAATGCCATAGTACAACTACAGCACTCTTAAATTTATCGGATAATATAATTGGTGCCTCAGATAGAAAACTTGCAGCTGTTCTAATTACCTTGAATTATTCTAAGGCATTCGATTTGATAGATCATAAGTTACTCATCTCTAAATTAAAATATTACGGATCTGATACTACAGCACTCTCTTTTTTCAAATCATATTTATGGAATCGCACACAACGAATATGTGTTGATAATAAGTACTCCGACTCAAGAAAAATTGTTTCTGGAGTTCCTCAGGGATCTATCCTAGGTCCTCTACTATTTTTGTTGAATACATCAGACTTGCCAAGAATTTTAAACACTAGCGGAATTCAACTTTATGCGGATGATACACAAATAATCCATTATTTTGATCTTAAGTTGTATAATGCAGCAGCTGAAACCATAAATAGCGATCTCCAACGCATTGTTGACTTCTCTAATAAGCACAACCTATCAATTAATCCTACTAAAACAATGGTCCTTTTATTTGGAAACAAAAATTTGAGGCCTAATATCACAAATAATATGAATATCGAACTGAACAACACACTTTTAGTTATCTCTGATACGGCAAAAAATTTAGGATTGACCATGGATACTTCTTTGAGATTCAAGAATCATGTGAATCTTTCATTACGTAAATGTTATAAGCGCACTCGTTTACTTTTTGCTAATAAACATATTTTAAATTACAAAACAAGGAAATAACTTTCAGAATCATTAGTTTTATCTCTTTTGAATTATTGTAACATTGTCTACTATCCATGTCTTGATAAATGCACCCAATATAAACTACAACGCGTGCAAAATACTTGTTGTAGATTCATATTCAATCTGAGGAAATATGATCACATTCCTCAATACATCCTGCAGTTGAAATGGCTTAGAGTTTCTAATGTATTTGAATACCATTTCCTTATTTTTCTGCACAAACTATTAAATACTCAAAGTCAGCCATACCTTTCTCATAAACTGGTCTTTAGAAATAATTTACATAATCTTAACACCAGACATACACAAGTACTCAACATGTCAAACCATTCGACTGCTCTGTTTGAACGCAGTTTCACCTATAATGCTGTAAAACTTTTCAATTCTTTCAAACCAGAATTAACAACACCATTGAATAAATTCAGAAAATTCGTTGAAAATGAATTGCTGAATCAACAAGACTAGTCACAATGTACTTTCTTAAATTAACTTCCTTTTTTTCTATCTATGCATATATTACATACATTTTTTAGATCGATGCATTTTATCTATTCTCTTCTATCTATACATATACCATATTAATAACATTGTATAATACTGTAATGATATTCCCCTTAGAGGGGCTTCAAAAACATCAGCAGGAAGGCAGGAGTACAACGATCATTCTGTATCACGCATCCCAGATTGTTCTCCAACCTCCCAATGATTCCTATATACACCAGCATATTTCCGAACACTCAATATATGCCGCAGTGACAAATAACGTCACAGAGGATTCTGGAATGTTCTGGAAACAATCGATGGAACAATTAGAGAGAGAGGTTTTGTTCTAAGAAGCTTCTAGAACAAAAAGAAGGAGACGGAAGATCATTCGAGAAGGTTCTCGAACCGAAGCCTACCAAGTGATCTAATATATAAACGGCCGACTAACTGCCGTCAGTCAGTCAAGCAGCGAGTATCAGAGAGACAGTTATATATCGCGTGATATAAATCGTTTTACATAAATAGTAGTTATAAGTTCGATATAAATTGGTGTTTCTTTAGTTTAAATGAATCAGTTCGAAAATAAACAGTATCGTGTTCGCTTCTGCACCCGAATAACGTAACAATTGGTGTCAGAAGAGGGATATTCCAGTGTGGAGTGAACAGACCGTTGCAATGAAGAAACTACTTGAGTTGAAAGTGGTGGACTTGAAACGAGAGTTAGAGGAGAGAGATCTCGATACAACAGGGATCAAGGCTACACTTCAGCATCGTCTCAAAGACTATATGGTGAGTGCAGGTCAAGATCCAGAGACGTTCACCTTCGAGGAACCAGCTTCAGCGGAATCGATGTTGGCTGGGATCTCGGAACAGATAGCGGCTTAGCGACAGGACATAGCGGCTCAGCGACAGGACATTGCGGCTCAGCGACAGGACATTGCGGCTCAGCGACAGGACATTGCGGACCAGATGGTGGCCCAGCAGGAGAAGATCGCGGACCAGATGGTGGCCCAGCAAGAGAAGATCGCGGATCAGCTCAGCAGGAGAAAATCTCAACTCAGCAAGATCAGATAGCCTTCCAAATCTCAGTACAACGAGACGAGGTATTAGCTCAGATGTCCGCTCAGCGAGAAGAGGTTCTGGCACGTATTTCTGCTCAGCAAGATCAGGTCGCCTCCCAGATATCGGCCCAACGAGAAGAAGTATTGACTCAGATATCAACACATCGGGAAGAGGTTCTGACTCAGATCGCTACTCAGCAAGAACAGATCGTTGCTCAGCAAGAACAGATCACGTCTCAGCAAGAACAGATCGCGTCGCAGCAGGACAAGATTATAGCTCAGGTTTCAACCCAATTCACCACTCAGTTAGAAGAAATGGAGAAGAAGCTGCAGCTCGAAATAGAAAGAAGGTCTTTGCTGGAGAAGTCTGGAAATGGTCAACGACTCATGATTGAAACCACAGCAGGGTCAGATGCAGTGACTACGACCAATCGGGTGAAGCCGCCTACATTTGATGGAAAAACATCATGACCAAACTATCTGAAGCAGTTCGAAGCAGCTTCCAAAGCCAATGGGTAGACATCAAAGGAGAAAGTGGTAGCTCTTACAGTAGCACTACGGAGTGATGCACTGAACATCTTGCAAGCCATTCCGGAAGTAGAAGCCGATAGCTACGATCATCTCGTCAAACGCCTCGAAATGCGGTATGGACACGAACATCTTCAGCAAGTGTTTCAATCACAAATGAAGAGCCGTCGACAGAGAGCCAATGAGAGTCTTCAAGAATTCGAAGTGGATGTAGCCCGATTGGTCCACTGTGCCTACCCGTCAGCCCCAGAGTCCCTTATGGAATGTCTAGCTGTTCAAACGTTCGTGGATGGATTGCGGGATATCGAAATGCAGAAAGCAGTTCGCCTGACTCGACCAAAAGACCTCACCAGCGCTCTGGCAGCTGCGCTTGAGATCGAGGCCGCAGCAGAAGCTTCCCGAGGATCCGCGAAGGTACGAGCTATGAATGAAAGCGAGAATATAGCCGAGAGCCACAGGCAAGATTCAAATGAAGCCTTGATTAACGCCATCAAGGGCCTCTTGGATAAGAAGAGGAGACCAGTTCGCTGTTGGAATTGTAGGGAGTTGGGCCACCTCCAGCGAACTTGTAAATGTGCCAAGCAAGCTGCTGAGGAAGGACCATCTTCCACGCAGCCACAGGAAAACTAGAACGGGTCGACTTCGAGGGGGCAGCTTCGACCCGTCATTCTCAAGACCCTCTCATCTTTGTGGCATCCCTACGGCGTGATAACAGCAGCGTCTACGTAGATGGACAGATCGACGAAAAGAAATGCGCATTGTTGGTGGATACTGGTGCATCGGAGACAATCCTGCGACGTGGACTTCTGACGTCTTCAAGAAAGCAACTTGTGAACTCAAGAAGGCGTCTGAGAACTGCCACGGGTGAAACTGCCACCGTTTATGAGGAAATCGATGTGAATATATCGATCGGGACCGTCAAATTTCCACATCGAGCTATCATGGCAGATATTGAAGAAGATGTTATTCTGGGAATGGACATCATGGGTGCGCAGGGAATTCAACTGGACTTTAGAAGCCGAACACTCAAGGTGGGTGCCGAAGAGATCTTCTTTCATCCACGGGTCGAGGTAGCGGCAGGGGTAACGTTAGAAGAGGACGTCCTGTTACCGAAATGGAGCGAGACCATTGTCGCAGCGCGGATTGAGGGTACATTGGAGCGAGGCAGTCCCATCATCATGAAACCCTGGAACCATGACGAGGAAGTCGGACGTGGAATTTTAGTCGGCAAGGCTTTACTGTCGGCAGACGACCATGTACCTGTTCGATTTATCAACATAAATAACTACCCTGTGACGATTGGCAAAGGAACCAAGATTGGAACCTGTGTCCCGGCAGCCTCCATAATCCACCAGGTGACAGCAACCACTGATGGGGCCGGCAAGTATAAAGAACTCGTCTCTGCTGCAAGCGACTCACTCAACAACCGACAGAAGAAGAAATTAACCGAGTTACTACAGAGGTATAGATCCATTTTCATTCCTGCCAATGGAAATACAGGTAGAATCAACATCGTCAGTCACAAAATCGATACGGGAGATACCAGACCGATTCGTCAACCATGTACTGAACGCGAAGACTCGACCAAAAATATCATAACGAATACTAATGCTAGACACTTTACACTTATAGGAAGTAGAAGGTCGTTTCAATTAGGTCAATAAATATTTAGGTATCTGAACTTGAATGCATTCAATAAGTATTAGAAGGATAGATTGATAGAGCAATATTATTACGTGAATTAACTCTTGTTGGAAATATGCATATTTGTTCCAAATCCGAAGATATGCATATATGTAATAGGTTTATTATTAGGTACTTTACCTTTGTAACATTGTTGATAGTGGCACTTGGGGAATCGAACAGGAACAGCAAAAAGATGTGAATAAAAGTTAGAAAAGAGTGTACAGGGAATTTATAACCTAAGTAACTAAGCCACAGCAGAGGGGCGGGCAAAAGATAGGTAGAGGCCAGATGAATTATTACAAAAATCAATTAGTTTAAAATCTTTTCAGATGAACATTGAAATCCTTCTTCTGTACTTAATTTTAAGTAATACCCAAGGTCAACTGACATCGATTTTTGCAAAATGATTAATGATAAAATTCCATTAAATTAAAAACTATTTCTGAAAACATCCGAAGCCACTCTTTTTGCACTTTAATTCGAGGTCAATTCAACTAAGTGAAAATCTGATGAATTCTGATTAAATTTATGACCAAATCTCAGTATAAAAGCAGGGAGTTTTGGCATAAAAGTCAGTCTTGATCGAACTCTTGATACGAAGTCTCATGTCTTGAACCAGTAACTCTGCTGAACAGTCTAGTTATACGTGATATGTAGTTAATATTAGAAATTGCTTAAAAGTCTGTACCTAGTGAACATATTGTGTTGCTGCAATAGATGTGTATCGAGAATTATTGAACTTTTATAAAACTGTATTAACTTTTCAAAGTGACCCGGTATAATAGTGCGAGTGTACATCATCCTGTCATCATGTATAACCAAACAATATGTAAGCACATCTGTTTTACTTCCATGTCAACTCTGCCTGTCCATATTATGATGAATGCTGAATAGAGATTTATGTATTTTGAACTGCCGTATTAATGTCTATATACACCAATCTTACTCCTGCCTAAGTATTCACGAACCCAGTGAATCAGTAACTTTGTGAAGACCCCTGTATAGGTCAACCCAAGAAAAGGGGTGCTTTACAATTGGTGTCAGGTGTGGGGTTCGAATATTTAGAAGCTGTTAAACCCCCTAAGCGGCAGAAAAGAGAAGTGTAGACATTCTACCATCAACGGCAGAAGAACTACTCGTAAACATAAAGATTGAAAGATGTCACGAACCGGATCACCAACAGGAGACGACAACAATGACGACGACCAGAAAAATATCATTGTTTCCATGCCCATGAACTTAGATGCAATACCAGAGTATAATGGACAGACAAGTATTCATGACTTTCTTCAAATTATCGAAGAAACGGCAATATTGGCCGGGTGGACAGAAAAACAACAAACAGCGATAACTCGATTGAAATTAAGAGGAATAGCCAAGCAGTTGATAGACTCAGAACCAGATCTGCGAGCTACATCAACATGGGAGGTTCTAGAAGAGGCCTTACGTAAGCAGTTTGGCGTAGTTCAACTTCCTGGACAAGCACTGAAGGCGTTTATTGAGTGCAAACAACGAAATGGTGAGTCTTGCAGGCAATTTTTGGCCCGATTGAAAATTGCTGCTAACAAGAATGTAAAATACACCGCTAGACCAGATGACAACCGCCTGATAAAACAGAAATTAGCAGCGGATACAACCACACAATTTGTTCTCGGCCTACTCAACCCGATACGGAAAAAAGTATTGTCCGCGGAGCCCGCCACACTAGAAGAAGCGGTGAGAGTTGCAGAAAAAGAGGAGACGATAAAAAATCTCACCAAAATACAGGAACGAGGATGCAGGGTGGTGGACTCACGCGAAATAAATCAACAGAATGCAAGGTCAAGAAACACTCTTAACTGCTTCAGATGTCAGGAAATGGGACATTTTGCCAGAGATTGCAAGGAACGAATCAACAGCAATAACCGAAACCGGGTGTGTTATGGATGTTAAAGATCTGGACACATAGTGAGGTATTGTCCAGACAGAAGCCAACAACGAGGTCAAGGTCATCCAACTGGGACCTGGCGAGCTGCAGGTAGAGGAGGACGTTCCACCGGTAATTTAAACACGACCGCAGCTGCATTTCAACCCCGCCATGTAGCTGCCAGCGAGGTGTCTCGACAATGAAGTTAAGGACGGCAGAGATACTAAGTTGCACGCAAGGAAAGGAGGAACCCAGGAACATAGCAAAAATTAAAGTAGAAGGTCAGTACTTGACAGCTTTAATTGATTCAGGTGCACAAGTATCTCTAGTTAAGCCGAGTATCGTGCAGGGGTTGAATATTCAAGTTAACAACGATATTAGTCTAGTTGATATTCAGGGAAGGAAAATCATTGATAATGGAAAGGTTATTTTACCAATACAGTTGAGTTCAAGAAAGACCATTGAACATGAGTTCATCCTGATAGAGACAGGGAATTTCAGAGCAGATATGCTGCTGGGATTAGACTTTTTACAAAGATTCGGAGCAAAAATCGATTGGGGAACTGGGAAAATGTTCATTCTAGATGAAGTTATTAAGTTATTAGAAGAAAATAACGATTGAGAAAAAGAGATAAAAGTGAGGTTAGCTGAAATGGAAAATAATCTGGTTGAAATCAGGAATACCTTGAAAGCCTTCACTTCAACCGTACTCAAGGAGGATATGAATTCGATGCCACTGGAATTGGCAGCGAATTCCGGTGAACAGGGGAATTCCAGTCCTCTGGTTCACCAAACAGCAATATCCATCCCGGATACTCCAAGGTATGAAGAGAAGTCAAAGGAAAGGAAGGCTGCAGCTTCCAAAGGGTCCTTAAATGATAGCAGAACACAGTATCGTAGTGGAGAACCAATCGTTAGTCGAGAAAATAGCCTCAGGACTGCACCTGTTTCGCAGATACAAGAGGATAGGGCACAAAGATGCACCTCTAAGTCTGGAAACACCGACAGTGGAAGTCAAAGAAGCAGCGAGTACCCAACAGAAGAAGTCTCTAAATTAAAACGGATGAATAAATCAGGAAGTTGAACATCAAAGTAAGATAACTGATACCAGTCTCCCACAGTCAGTAGTGCCTTGGACACAAAATGAGAAGGCACATGGATGCATATCCAAGCCTATGAATTACCACATTAACGGAGTGGGAGTATATTTCAAAGAAGATGTTCACTTACCACCAAGGACAATGACCATACAACCAGCACTACTCAAGAAGCCGAAACGACTTACCACCGATTCTATCGTAATTGAATCTATGGACTCGATCAACGGAATATTGGTAGCCCGATCCATTTGTCACAAGAACCAAGAAATACCTGTAAAACTGATTAACGTTCTCAATTGTGCTGTAGTGATTCAGCGAAAACAAATAATAGCCAGAGCATTTGAAACAGAATATGAAGTCCCAAGTAAACAGGAAAAAAGAAAAAAAAACAATTGGCTCTGTGAGCATGCAAGATACTAAACCTATTCTTGAGCAGCTTCAGCTATCTAATCCACAAGGAGTAGGAGAAGAAAAACTTGTAAAATTGATCACGGAATATATCGACATATTCAGAGCTCCAACACACAAATTGACCTGTACTTCTCGAGTGAAACATCGAATTATAACAGAAAATGTACCACCTATCTCAAAAAGACCTTACCGAGTACCCTACCAACGTCAGAAAATACTGGACAAGGAAATTCAAGATCTTCTAGAAAATGAAATCATACGTGAATCTTCATCACCATGGTCATTTCCAGCAATATTGGTAGAGAAGAAATTGCATCCTGGAGAAGAACCCCAATTTCGTCTATGTATCGACTATAGAGATCTTAATGCAATCACAAAAACAGATTTCTTTCCCTTACCAAATCTCCAAGAAACCTTAGATCAATTGACTAGCTCCAGTATTTTCAGTGTGTTAGATTTGGCTAGTGGATATTTCCAAGTAGAATTCGACCCACGAGATCAGGAGAAAAGTGCATTCACCACCCCTACTGGCCATTATGAATTCAATCGCATGGCTATGGGCTTAAAGAATAGTCCAGCAACTTGGCAAAGACTAATGTATTCGGTTCTAGCCCATTTAACTGGAAACGAATGTCTTGTCTACTTGGATGACGTAATAGTGTTCAGCTCATCTGACCTAAATGAACACCTCAACAGACTGAGACATGTATTTGATAGAATGAGAGACAGTAATTTGAAATTCAAACCAACCAAATGCCAATTTATGAAGAATGAAGCCAAGTATCTAGGACACATTATATCAGCAGCTGGATGTCAGACAGACTCCGAAAAAACAGAGATAGTCCGTAATTACCCCCGTCCATCCACCGTAAAAGAAATACGAGCTTTTCTAGGACTTTGTGGGTTTTACCGCAAATTCGTGCCGAGATTTTCTGAAATATCTCAACCACTTACGAATCTCACCAAGAAAAATACCCCCTTTGTTTGGAAGGAACCACATGAACAGGCTTTCCAACATCTGAAACAGGCTCTCATTACTCCTCCTATTTTGAAGTACCCAAATTTCCAAAAACAATTCATTGTAAATACAAATGCCTCCGCTACTGCTATTAGTGGAATCTTGAGTCAAGAATATGATAATATAGAACATCCAATTTGTTATGCAGGCCGAACCTTGAACTCAACAGAAAGACGCTATTCAACAATAGAGCGTGAATGTTTGGCAGTAATTTGGGCTGTGAAAAAGTATAGGTGTTACCTGACTGGAACTCATTTCACCATTATTACCGACCACCGACCATTAGTGTATCTTTTAACCATAAAAGATTCCAGTTCAAGACTTGCCAAATGGGCAATGTTCTTGATGGAATATAGTTTTAATATCAAATACCGCCCGGGAAAGAGAAATGGAAACGCTGACGCATTAACCAGGCTAAGAGAGGTAGAACTAGAGGAGACATCCACAGAGGCAACTTGTAGTCCATTAGCTGCAATAGCTTTGGTAACTCAGGGAGAAGAGCAGGAGTATAGCCCAATGTTATCGACTATTTGGACAAAAGAGAAACTTAGTAAATTGCAGAGAGCAGACCTTATCATTTCGCAAATAATACCACAAGTATTGGACGACGATAACCAATTTTATCTATGCCCAGATAATATCCTTTACGTTAAGAGAGAAGAAGGGGAACGCCATGGCAAATTGTATGCACCTAAAGCCATGGTGAGGGAAATTCTACAAATATACCATGACTCCCCTTTGTCTAGTCATGCAGGACAAAAGAAAACCCTAGAGGCAATACACCGGGATTTCTTCTGGAGAGGGATGAGACAAGATGTTATAAAATATTGCAATGCATGCCATTCTTGCAATTTACGGAAAACCAATTACCAACCTCCCGCAGAACTACAGAAACTACCAGTTCCATACGCTACGTTTGGGCGAATTTCTATGGATTCAGTTGGACCTCTCAACCAAACCAAAGATGGAAATAAATATATCCTCACTGTCATGGATTACCTAACAAGATACCCAGAATGTATTCCGCTTCCAAATATATCAGCAGATACGGTAGCTAGAGCTTTCGTAACAAACATCATCACAAAATATGGCACACCTCGACAATTACTAACGGATCGCGGTCAGCAGTTTGTCTCAAAATTATTTAAAGAGATATGTAAAATTTTGGAAATCAAGAAACTTCAAACTACTCCATATCACCCTCAATCAAACGGAATGATAGAACGAATGCACCGATCTCTAAAAACCACTTTATCGCATTATGTGACCGAAGACAACGATTCGTGGGACATATGGTTACCATTCGCCACCATGGAATATCGCAATCACGTGCACGAATCAACTCAAGAAACTCCATTTTTCTTGATGTACGGTAGAGATATGGAAATGCCATTACATTTAATAACTAAACATGCACAGGTTCGTTATGACTTAGATGACAATTATGCAACAGAAATGGTTCAGAGAATGCAAATAGCGCATGAAGTGGCTCGATCAAATCTGAATAAACAAGCCGAAAAACAGGTGCAAAGATATAACCGAAAAGCCAAACCGACATCACTCAACTTAGGAGATCGTGTATATCTTTACTCGCCCGCCGTCAAGGCCGGACGTCATTTAGCTCATAAATTTTATCCCAAGTACTCAGGACCGTACCGAATAATTGACGTGTTAGGACCAGCAGGGGTGCTATTCTCGAACTCATACGCAAAGCTGAGTATACGCTGCGTATACGTAATTTTTCGAATGGATGAAATCGTATACTATGATAGATCCGCATTCTTGAACGCCATACGACTTTTATCTTCGAATACGTACATTTTGAACGTATGAAAATATGACAACACTGTGTAAGTGGCAATGTACCCAACATGATAAAATGAAAATCCTATTTATTTCCCAAAATATGGAATAATTTAACCTATAATCAGTTGAGAGAAGTTGTTTTGTTTTTCATTCTCCGTAATCTTTACATTTCATATTATACAGTTTGAAATAACAAAATGGAAAAAATCGCGAGGGAAAATATTACTCCAGATCAACGGAGGGAGTTGGTAGATTTTATCAAACTTCATCCTCAACTTAATTCGGGAAAATTCACCAACGAATTCACTTTCAAGAAAGCCCAAGAATTATGGCAGAGTTTGGCGAATACTTTGAATGCATTTCCAGCAGGTGCCCATAAGGATTGGAAGAAATGGCGTAAAGTAAGTCAAAAATTTTTGGGTATTAGGTATATTGGTTAATTTTCCAATATTTCAGACTTGGCATGATATCAAAACAAGAACAAAATCCAAAAGTAGCATGATCAAGCAACATCGCAAAAGAACAGGTGGAGGACCACCAACAGATATAAATATTATTACACAAGAAGAAGAAGTACTTGGAATAATGGGTCAAGTAATAGTTGATGGTCATCCTGGGATATCAGAATCTTTGGTTGAATTTGATGTATTGACCATGTTACCTGATCAAACTAGCATAGACCATGATTATGCCTTTGGAGTGTCCCAAAAAGAGGATAGTGAAATTCATGTGAAAGAAAATCCAAATATTGCTGATGAAAATGATCCTCCTCTGGAAGTACCACCAGTTTATAAACAGCAAAGTAGTGGAAAAACAAAGAGGCCCAGGAGAATACAAAGACTGGAACAAACCATATCTGCCACATCCCAACTGGCAGCCCAAACGGAAAGGGATATCTCATTGAGAGAACATTATTATAAAAGAAAAAATGAACTTTATGAGCAGGACATAACAGCAAAATTAAGAATTGCTTCTGCATTGGAAAGAATTGCCAAGTGTAAAGAGGACATGTCAAAAACACAATTATCCTTGCCTGATTCCCCATGTTATGATACCTAGCTTTGTTTGTTTGGATGAATCTCTGCAATAAGTTTTATATGAGTACCCAAAGTTTTTTTTATGTGATGTTTTGTTCCTGAGAACTCAAATTATATGTTTTGTTTCACCTAGAGAATCCACTGTTCTTGTTGATTTTGGTGTATAGATTTTGTTAATTTGTGTGTTTTTTTATTAATAAATTCACCTATTGAACATTGCATCTTTTATTCCATAACATAGGACCATTATGCATGCAAATGCAACATGAAATTTTCAAGGACTGATAAAGAAGAAAATCAAATTCAATTTTTTTATACACAAATTATATTATTTTCCTTCTTGAAATGAGCAGACAGAAATCAATTCAATATATATTATCTGAAATACAAAAATAATAATGCATCAAATCTACAATTATCTGATTGTAAAATAAGTTCTAATAATCCTCTCTCTCAATAATCTTCCAGCTGTTAATTCAGGATTTCGAGGATTTGGAAGTGCTACTGCATTGTTTTCAGGTTCATACAAGCCTAAATCAAGATTCTCATCTCCATGTTCCTCGCCTAACTCAACAGGGGGAATGTTATTATTGATACATATGTTATGTAAAATAACACATGCATTAATAATTTTTGAGGACTTTTCTGGGCTGTAATGAAGAACTCGATGTTTAAGGAGACATCTGAACCTCAATTTCAGCACCCCATTACACCTTTCAATAAGAGACCTAGTGCTCTTTTGCCTATTATTATATCTCTCTTCTGGGGAATCTGGTGCTGGATTATCAATTGGTGTCATGAGCCAGGGTCTTAAGGCATATCCTGAATCACCTACAAAGAATAAACATTAGTAAACTCATCAATTCTAAGAACAGTTCTTCCATCTGAACTGAAGAAATATATGTATCAATTTAGGTCTCTTCTTTTTATTGATTAATTCTGATCTAACTGTTTACCTTCCATTTTATTGGATACTTGATATAATTATTTGTTTTTTTTGTGTCCCTCCATAAACATGTATGTTTCTTGAGATCAATAAATGTTATTATTATTATTAATATTGAAATCACTTGCCCAAAAGAAAGACTTGGTTATTGTTTCTATGAAGATTTTGCATAAATGGTAATACAGCACTGTTATTCCACACAAAACTGTCATGGGTGCTTCCAGGGTACCTGGCACAGACATTGATGATTTTTAAATCAGCATCACAAATCTAAAAAGAAAATTCATTGTGAAATGCAAGTTAATTACAAAATGTGATATTTGTATATATATATTACCAGTTGAACATTTATAGAATGATAACCCTTGCGATTGACATACATTGCCTCTGGATATATGGGATGTTGAATTTCAGGAGGAAAGATTGCAACATGTGTGCAATCCACACAACCAATCACACCAGGAAAATCATGTTCAAGATAGAATCTATGAAAACATATTTAAATAAGATAATGTTAGAATAGGAGTATTATACTGACTTAGTGCGTATTTGACGAATTTCATCAACATTTCTTGGCATCCTAACATACTGATTTGAAATTTCAGGCAAATTTAGAGCAGAACTAACTTCTTCTATACATCTGCTAACTGAAGGCTGACTCATGCCATGATTGATGTTATTGCCTACATCAAGTTGATAACATCCAGCTGCGAAGAATCTAAGGGCTGTCAATACCTAAAAGAATCATTGTACATCTTAATCATGAGAATAGAATATAAAATTATCCCAAACTCAATACATATACCTACTCACTTTTCTCTCAATACTCAGGGCTGATGATCGACTTGGATGAATCATATGGGGAGTTAGCAAATCAATGAGGTCAGAAGCACTTCTTTTTGTCAGTCTGTAAAGTTTGACAAAACCTTTCTCAGTCTCCTCCCATGCATCATCATATACACGAAATCTTCTCCTATGTTCATTGAGAAGCTCTGCATTTTCCAATGCTTCAATACCAGCTATTCTCGCGAGCTGATTCAAATTAGCCATTTTTATTTTAGTTTGTTTATGGATATTTGTGTAGTCTATATGATGAATATTAATGATATTGATTATGATTATGACACCTAACCTATGAAAAACTGACAAAATAAATACACAATGCGCATGTTCCATCGAATTTCGTGTTCGCTTTAGAATTCTCGCATGGGTTGGACCCATCCGTGTACAACGTACGACTAGTATACGTCTTATTTTCGTATACGCTTCAACTCCGACCGTTCGAGAATACCGATTCGTCTGAGTCATACGAAATTTGTCGCTGACGACCAATATTCGTATACGCGTTCAACTCGAGAATAGCACCCCAATCGTATTAAAGAAATCAATGGAAAAAAAGATCAAGTGGTACATGCCAACCGACTAAAAAGATATCGGGGCTTGGAGGATATGGATGAGGAAGAAAATGATCGAACAATTCCTAAACATCTGGTAGAAAGAACCCCTCAACCAGTTATTGATACTAATCCAAGTAAAATCAAAAGATTACCGCAAGAACAAACAGATCAAGAGAATTCTGAGCATCTTAACACATACAATGAAGAATTAAATCCTGAGGATCACGAAAATATAGAAGAACACGATAATGACGAACCACTTGAAATATCAACCACTGATGTTTCAGAAGAAGAAGAAGAAGAGGATAACGAAGAGGAGGCAGAAGGAGAAGAAGAAGATAATTCTGAAAATGAAAGAAAGAATGAGGAAGTGAATGAAGAAAACTGTGAGGAAGACCTGGAGCACAACAAAACACAGGACAATATGAATACTCAAGTATCGCAGTCTAGATATAATACTAGGTCACAAGGGCAGGCAGAGGACCATGATTGGATTCTCAAAAGGGCCATTCAACAAAAGTAGGGCGATCCAACTCCCCACCACCACCCTATGAGCACGAAAACATCGCCCCAGGTGTTGGGCCTATGATACCTCAAAGGCCACCCCTGAACCGTTCTGTGCCATACCCGGCACCTAACCCAGGACAGCGAGAGGACTATCCATTGAACCAGCCTGGATCTACCCAAGAAGCCCAGGGGTCAAACACCCCGACCGAGCGATGGGTTTATCAAATGGGACGTAACCTGAAGGTTACCATTAAACGTCAACTGAGTGAGTGATTTGATTTTATAGATATAGGTTTCGTTAGACTATACTCGCATGTAATTATTTTTATTTCATAATTATTTACCAGAGTAGAGATAAGTATAGATATTGGAAATTGTCTAAAATTCTCGTAGGTAGTAGTATAGTGTGAAAAAAAATGCAATAATTTTAATTTATAATAGAAACCTAGTTTTATTAGGTATTCAGGTATAGGAATTTTGCATAAACGACTCTATATATTTAGCGTAAGAGAGGTCTGCAGGTACCTACCAAAGATCATTCAAATATCTCATTCATTTTATTTGTTGATACTATAATTTACTGGGTCACAACTTTATATAAACAATTTCGAGGATTTTGTAAGATGCTCTTGATGTTTCATGGGTGAAGTTCACGTAATAATAGCGCTGAAAAGAAATACAGATCATAATCTATATATAGCAACGAAATTCATATGTTAAAATATGGAATTTCGTCTACGAGGGATGGATCGAATGTAATGAACGCGAAGACTCGACCAAAACTATCATAACGAATACTAATGCTGGACACTTTACACTTATAGGAAGTAGAAGGTCGTTTTAATTAGGTCAATAAATATTTAGGTATCTGAACTCGAATGCATTCAATAAGTATTAGAAGGATAGATTGATAGGGCAATATTATTACGTGAATTAACTCTTGTTGGAAATATGCATATTTGTTCCAAATCCCAAGAAATGCATATATGTAATAGGTTTATTATTAGGTACTTTACCTTTGTAACATTGTTGATAGTGGCACTTGGGGAATCGAACAGGAACAGCAAAAAGATGTGAATAAAAGTTAGAAAAGAGTGTACAGGGAATTTATAACCTAAGTAACTGAGCCACAGCAGAGGGGCGGGCCAAAGATAGGTAGAGGCCAGATGAATTATTACAAAAATCAATTAGTTTAAAATCTTTTCAGATGAACATTGAAATCCTTCTTCTGTACTTAATTTTAAGTAATACCCAAGGTCAACTGACATCGATTTTTGCAAAATGATTAATGATAAAATTCCATTAAATTAAAAACTATTTCTGAAAACATCCGAAGCCACTCTTTTTGCACTTTAATTCGAGGTCAATTCAACTGAGTGAAAATCTGATGAATTCTGATTAAATTTATGACCAAATCTCAGTATAAAAGCAGGGAGTTTTGGCATAAAAGTCAGTCTTGATCGAACTCTTGATACGAAATCTCATGTCTTGAACCAGTAACTCTGCTAAACAGTCTAGTTATACGTGATATGTAGTTGATATTAGAAATTGCTCAAAAGTCTGTACCTAGTGAACATATTGTGTTGCTGCAATAGATGTGTATCGAGAATTATTGAACTTTTATAAAACTGTATTAACTTTTCAAAGTGACCCGGTATAATAGTGCGAGTGTACATCATCCTGTCATCATGTATAACCAACCAATATGTGAGCACATCTGTTTTACTTCCATGTCAACTCTGCCTGTCCATATTATGATGAATGCTGAATAGAGATTTATGTATTTTGCCGTATTAATGTCTATATACACCAATCTTACTCCTGCCTAAGTATTCACGAACCCAGTGAATCAGTAACTTTGTGAAGACCCCTGTATAGGCCAACCCAAGAAAAGGGGTGCTTTACAAACCAGCTCGAAGATTATCACAGGCCAAGAGAGAAATTGCAGAAAAGATCATCCAGGAAATGGAACAAGACGGGGTAATCGAGCCATCCAATAGTCCTTGGGCTTCACCAGTGGTACAAGTGAAGGAGAAAGATGGAAGCACTCGTTTCTGTGTGGACTATCGCCGATTGACCAACGTGACGAAGAAGGACAGCTATCCTTTGCCTCGAATTGACGACACACTCGACACGTTGGCGGAATCGAATCTTTTCTCCACTCTGGACCTGAAAAGTGTATATTGACAGGTTGAGATGGATCCGGCAGATAAGGAAAAGACAGCTTTCACCTTTGGCACTGGGTTATGGCAATTCAAGGTTATGCCTTTCGGACTCTGCAATGCTCCGGCCACCTTCGAACGAATCATGGAGAATGTGTTAAGGGAACTCTCCTGGAAGACATCCCTAGTTTATTTGTGCAGCCCTACCTTTATGAAAAATAGGTGCATTTGCGAACGGCAGCTCTTCGTCAGTAGGCACTATGGGTTCGAGTTATCAAAATGAGTTAAAATAGCAAAATTTCAGTTATCTAGCAATCATAAGGTTAAACAAAAAAGATGGGGCGCCACTGCAACTTTTAATTCAAAAGAAAAGTTACCTGGAAAGTTGAGCAACCAGATAATGAATAATATTAGTTGTTATCCCAGACTGAAAGACCTAAATTTACCTTATAGAGATGTTGTGAGTTGGAGTGTCATGTCAATGAACAAATAAAACAGTCATATACAATACCCAAAACATTCAATTATGATGATAGGACTCATATATCACAGGTATTGACAAATATGCATAAATCAAAAAATATTAGATACTTATTTCCTGTTAAGAAAATACACTGTTGCCTGCTACTATGTGGATGAAAATATATATAAATCTACTTTATATTGTACTTGAAAACTCAAGAGCTCCTGTAAGGACGTTTTATAGTCATAGCAGATTTTAAGAAATATTAAATATGGACGAATTCTACCAGCGCATAGTATACTATGTGGAGGGGAAGTATATACCTTTCATCAATTTATGACCTGGCTATGATTTAAAAATGTTCCATTATACACACTAGCAATGGGCAATATGAGTGAATAAAAATGGAAAATAAAAATATATTTTCATGTCAAAAACCTGTATGGTGTGTCCTACACCAGTTATCCTTGGTAAATGGCTTTAGTGCCACCAGATGAAGCTGCTGCGGGGAAGGTTGGCGGAGAGCGGGGTGCTGACTTCACATCCTTGGATGTCAGATGACATTGACAGAGTTGTATTTCCACCTTGAAAATCCATCATCAGGAAGAAGCAGGGGACGATATCCAGATTCCAGACTACTATATAGCCACCAAAGGCCTTGTAGAATTAACAGATCCTGGTCGAGCAATGACTCCTGGGAAGAATAGTGCTCCTGGTAGGATAACTCTTGTTGTAGAACCTCCAGTAAAGCTCCCGGTAAAAAATTCCCGGTAGAAAACTCCTGGTAAAAACCCCTTAAATATTTCATGAAAATGAGGTTCTGAATTTCTGGACTGGCAGAGAGAAAAAACGTAATAATGTAAGACTCACCTTCTATGAAGGGTTAGGGATGGAAATGACGATGAAGGTAGACACGTGGCTGCCTGGGTGATGAACCATGAAGATCCTGCCTCTTAAACCAAAACCAGAAAAAATCTGTAGAGTCCAGCAGTCCTTGTAGATCAGCAACAAATCCAGGATATCCTGATGTGATCCAGAACGCCAGGCGGTACAGGACTTCAGAAGCCGGTTCACACCACAAAAATGGCACTTGACCACCACGAAGAATTTTCTGAAGTGAGCTCTTGTCTCACGACCAGAAAGGAATTCCCTTCTCCAAATTTCCAGAAACTTCGAGAACAACTTAACAGTTTCCGCTTTTCAAATTGGCGGAAAATTTTAATATCCATAATAAAAGACGTTATCGCTACTCCCTCCAGAGACTTGATTCTTCCCAGATGTCTATCTGAACCAATCAGAATTGATGACCAAAATGACGTCACACCTTCTTCACGAATACTCGGCTGAATTCAAGGATTATAAACTCTACTCTCCTTTGGCTGAGTTGGCTCGGCGATGAATCAATCCGAATCGGCGTTTGGCGCATGACAAGTTTGACACTGTTGACATGGTGTCATGACCGACAGCTAATTGACGTAAAGCGAAATAACAGATCAACAAAATCAAAACATCAACCTGAATTCATCAAATGCATCAATCAAGACAATAATGCCAAACGAAGTTAAGTGGAAGTGGTACTTTGAAAACTGCGAGATCTCAGGGGCAACGGTTGAGGCAGAGGTATAAAATTCACTACTGGTGGGTGGAGCTTAAACACTACGCCGATGACGAAAAAACCATTACTCCTTTGTGAATCCGTTCCTCGGCCAAATTACGAGGGAAGTCTAAAACTTCAGCGCGCGGCGACGGCGGCGTGCTGATATGCCGACTTGGCGTACATCGTACATTGCGAAGAACGCTCCGATCGTTGGACTGTCGACTAGCCTTGCTAGTCGTTATAAGCTTGAAAAAAGTTGTCATCTGGGTAATGGATGCGTTCATTTAAATCCAGCAAGGTGAATTCATTCCGGATTGCAAATAGCGAGAAAAATCATTACGATTTTGAAGTTGATGCAATTTCTTTTTTCATTTTTAAGAGCTCAGTTGTCAGTATATTCCGAGGTATCTTCCAATGATCTTCTCACGACTGTAAGCTGATGTTGCTTTCGTATTATTTCGATACTAATTTCTCCTCAAATTATATTGTTATTTGCTTATTGATTGAAAGCAGAAATGGAATGACAATAATTCTATTATATTCTATAATATTATTTTACTTGATTTTTTTTGGATTCTCTCTCCTCATTTCTATAAAATAAAAATATGCGTATTATTTCAATATATTCGTGGTGGGACAAATCAGCTGATTTGCCCCAGAATGTCATTGCGTTTAACAAATTTTTCTATCAGGGAGCCTATAAGAAAAATTCAGTAGCTTGTCAGTGACAATTTGTTTGAAAAACTGTTTGAAGGAAAGAAATATAGGACTAAAGAACACAAGTACAATATCAAGAAAAGACATATCGATAAATCGAAGCTAACTGAACATATCCTTACTGAAGATGGACAACATATAGCAGGGTGGAATAATATCAAAATCATAGGAAAGGAAGATAACAACCAAAAAAGAAAAATCAAGAAATCTGCTTGCATTCTTCTGAACGAAGACAATAGCATTGCTTCCTGTTCAGTTGATATACAGTGTGTCCATTTAGTGCGTAATTCTTCGATATCTCGAAAGCCATAACATATAGAGACAAACTTTGGAGGAAAAACCTTTTCAGTTCCTGAAGTTGCTCATTTCAAAATTATTTTCAACATTACTGGGTGTTTTATAAAAGCAGGGCAACTCGAAGAAGAGTTTTTTTAAATGGAACACCCAGTATCGTTCATTCGGAATTTATTCCGCCGAGGTTCTCCTTCACATCGCTGAAAAAAAAATTGAAATCGGTTGCGGCGTTGCCAAGTTATAATTGATAAATCTATTTTTACCATTATTGAAGAGTCATGTTGAAATGGGCATGGTATATTCATTTATTCAAATTTTGAAAATATTTTTGGCATACGGTAGAAGCAAGGTCCCACGTATACCAATCCAATTATTTTGCGACATGTTCTTCAACAGGGTGCTCAATTTTGCATTTAGAATTTTGCAAGATTCAGATGACGTTCATCAGAATTTTTCAAATGGAACAATTAATGAAAACATCCTGTAACTCATTTGTAGACTTAAATCATTCATTCATATGCCAACATCAGTATGACACTGAAAACTGTCAAACTATAAGCAGCACAACTTCCAAAGAGAAATATTTTGCATTTCCATGTTGAGAACGGGAGCAGATTCGGTCTCGAAACGCCCAAAGATAAGTGAAGATTCGATATTTTTTCAAACTAATATATAAAATTCTCCTGTCCCGGTCACGATATGTTAGTGGTCGAACTCCTCCGAAACGGCTCTACCGATTCGTATAAAATTTTTTGTGCTAATTCGGTAGGTATGAGAATCGGTCGTAATCAATTTTTTAATCGAAAATTCAAGATGGCGGATCCAATATAGCGGACGAATATTGTTATCCGATTTCATCAAAATTGGTATATTTGGGGGTGTTCGTGGTCAGAGATTATGATTCTTCCGTCAACTTTTGGAAATTCAAGATGGCGGATCCAATATGGCGGACGAGTTTTGTAATTATGGTCAGATTCCATTCAAAATTGGTATCTGGGGGTTTTCGAGGTCGGAGATTATGATTTTATAATTTAAAATTGAGAAATTCAAGATGGCGGATCCAATTTGGTGAAAGAGCTTTGTAATAAATAGTAGTTCGAAAAACTGTAATGAAACACGCTTTTATAGATAGCAAAACTCGAGGCCTTACTGAATAGAAGTAGAAAATTGATAGTATAGTCTCGAGTATAGTTTAAAAAACGAGATAGATTGTCAAAGTAAAAAGAAGTAGAAAATAAAAATAGTAGTTTGAAATACTGATGAAACACGATTTCATGGATATCCAAACTGAAAAAAAGTTCAATACAAAATAGTAAAAGTGTGTTGATGAATATTTCACTAAAAAAATATTTTCTAGAAGAAAATGTATACAGTGTGTCCCACTTACCATGCTACCCATGGGTATCTTTTTAACGGTGAGAGATACGAGGTCGGTTAAATGACACCAAATGTGGAGTTTGTCAAGGCCAACTATAATGTGAAAAAATATTTTGATGGAATTTATTCGTTTTTGTTTAATACGCAAAAAACAGATTTTGATCATTTTCTTGTCTCCTCCGTAACTTCTTTATTTATGAAAATATTCAAATAGGAATTTCACATTCTCATGGCAGTTTTTAAAAGTGATTTCGAAAAAAATATGAAATTTATAACAACTCTTCTAAAATTTGAGATATCAGCACCAACTTTAGTTTTTCAAATGTAGGTCATAGCTCAGTATGACTTAGTTACAAATAACTTTTTTTTCTCTTTCAGATGATATGTCGCAATAATAGTTTTGTGTTGATAACAACGGAGTTATCGTCATTTATACAAAAACAAAATATTATTTGGAAGCCGCCATCTTGAATTTATAAATTTTCACAAAAAAATCATGATCTCCGACCTCAAAAACCCCCACTTATCAATTTTGAATGGAATTGGACCGAATTTCAAAAATCCTTGCTGACCGAACATCCACCAGTGAAACAACTCCGATCCATTTCTTCAGAGAGGTAGGTAGTTTATGCTTTCTGTTTTTCGAAAATCCTTGCTGACCGAGCATTTCTGGTAAGAATTATCGTATTTGAATATTTTATATAGATGCATTGATGCCACTAGCAATATAATTTCGATAGACCCATTCAGAGGGGTAGTTTATTCCAGCTGTTCTTTAAGAATCTTTGCTAACTGAGCATTTCTAGTTCGTATTTTTCTTCAACTTGCATATTCTGATATCAAATATAGAAAAACAGCAAGAATAAACTACTTCTCTGAAGGGGTTGATCGACACTATTCCACTGGTGGCATCTATATATCTATATTATATTCAAATATGCAATTTGAAAAAAAAAAATCGAATCAGAAATGCTCGGTCAGCATACTCTAATATTGATCAGCAAATTATACGCCCCAAGCACGCGTCATTGTTGAAGAATTTTCAAAATCGCAATACTCCCGCTGTGCACAAATCATAAATGATTGCTCCAGAAATACATGGAAATACAGAATTATCTCACCCCGCATGCTAAAAGATTTTCGCGCTTCTTTTCCATATGTAATCTGTGGTATAGCTTTGAAGTTACAAAAACAGCAAACAGCGGTACCTATTTTTTATAAAAGGTCGTAAATCATGCGGTGAGGGTCAAAAGACGCGTGTCAAACCGCAGCGCTGATGAGTCGTCGTGGAAAAAACTTTGATACCGATAAATAAGCGCATCCATTTTTATTGCGATAAATATTTTTTTGATTTGCCTAGAACTGGATGGAAGTAGATTTTCTATCGTTTCCACAATTGTTTCTGATTCGACCGTCATTATTCCCGAGGTAATCCTAATTCAATTTATTCTCGTAAATAAACGTTTATAACGTTATATTTTTCAAAATATTCCATGTTTCCGGAACCAAAGAAATATTATCGTTAATTGCCAGACCCTCGTAAACATTGCAAATAAGGAATGTATATTTCATCTCTATTCATAAATGTTAATTCCTATCAATTCTGAGAGCGGCGCCACTCTCTGGATACAAATTGTTGCCATGCAAGGGTTTCGTAGTCCCTAACTATTTAGGTTAATTTTTCATTTTGAGTGGATGAAAAAATTAGTACATATTTATGAAGATCTAATCTATGTTCCTGTCGTCTCACTTTTTCGAAATTTGATTCAGTTTTTTCTAAAAAAAATCTCAAAATAACGTGTTTTTTGATGATTTTCCAATTTTTTTTTTCGAAGAACCGAATCGAATTTCGAAAAAGTAAGACGACAAGAACATAGATCAGATCTTCATGAATATGTACAATTTTTTTCATCCATTCAAAATGAAAAATGACCCTGAAAAGTTAGGGACTACGAAACCCTTGCATTATTGCTTTATATCATAGTACAACTTCCTCTTAATTGATTCACAATGGTCGATTCCTAGGGAAACCATCCGCCTCAGCATTCCTGGAAAATCCAATACCTATCGTCCTACTGTGATGAAGTTTCAAGTGGAAATAGCGGTGTGAAAAGTGAGTATGAGAATGTCTCTGAAATGGTATTTCATATTACTTTATATTATTTATCTCTTTCAGATAAGTTCCTGTAAAAACCATCCGAATCATCCTTCTACTTGAATCACAACAAAGCAGATATAGCAAGAGATATCAACGTATTTATAGAAATAGTATTTTTATTTTATGTACAGTGTGAAATCTCAGGTGTGTATCCACATATCAGGTTTGAGAATAATTAAATAATATGGAGCAGATTGAGTTCAATTTATGTTATCGAAAAATGTTAACCATGTTATTGTGACAAAATATCCTGTCAGATGTGCTCAGCAGTACGAAATAGTATAGAATCAGACAAAATATACAGTAGAGAATATTTACATGCTACATTTGGATGACATCATCGTGATCTGTAAAACTTTTGAAGAACATCTGGTTAACCTAGAGGAAGTTTTCAAGAGACTTCAGGCTGCGAAACTCACACTCAGTCAGAAGAAATGTCATCTGCTGCAGAAACGGGTTAACTAATTGGGACACGTCGTAGGAAGGCAGGGTGTGGAAGTCGACCCTGAGAAAGTACGAGCAGTGAAGCAATGGCCAGTACCAACAGATAAGCATCAACTCAGGAGCTTTCTTGGACTCTGCACTTATTATCGACGTTACGTTCGAATGTTTTCGGATATCGCACGCCCCTTCCACTGGGATCCAGAATGCCAGGCCGCCTTTGATGCTCTGAAGGAACGCTTGACCACGACACCGATTCTTGGGTATCCACTTCCACAAGGACAATTCCTTCTTGACACAGATGCCAGTAATATCGGCATTGGTGGAGTCCTTTCGCAGTATCAAGATGGGCAAGAGCGAGTCATCGGTTACTTCAGCAAGGTGCTATCGAAGGCAGAACGAAACTACTGCGTTACCAGAAGAGAACTATTAGCCATGGTAAAATCGGTGAAGCACTTCTATAAGTACCTCTATGGACGAAAATTCCTACTCAGGACGGACCACGCTGCATTGAAGTGGCTCCTGAATTTTAAGAACCCCGAAGGCCAAGTAGCTCATTGGATCGAGAGGCTCCAAGAATATGACTTCGAGATAGCACACCGAGTGGGGACGAGCCATAGGAATGCAGATGCATTGTCCAGAAGGCCATGTCCACCTGAGTGCCCACATTGTAGTCATTTGGAGGATAAGGAAGCAGCCCTCTATGGAACCACCGTTGTCAATGAAGATTGGTTACCTGCAGCAATCAAGCAAGAGCAAGAAAAGGACCCAGAACTTCGGAAGCTTCGAGAATGGAAGAAAGCGAATCGCCGTCCTTTTTGGCAAGAAGTAGTACCATTTTCACAGACTTTGAAGGCGTACTGGAGTCAGTGGGACTCCTTGTTATCAGAAGATGACCTGCTCAAGAGGAATCTCGAGAGCGATGATGGGTCGGATAATCGAATGTAGTTGGTCATTCCTAGGTGCCGAGTGTCGGAAGTACTTGGATATGTACATGATGGAACTTCAGGGGGAAATCTAGGAGTGAGGAAGACACTGCAGCGGGTAAGAGAGCGGTTCTACTATGTGAACTGCAGTGACGACTTCAGGGAGTGGTGCCGTAAATGCACTGTGTGCTTTGCCAGCAATGGGCCTCATCGTAAACCAAGGGCACCCATGAGACAGTACAATGTTGGAAGCCCTTTCGAGAGGATTGCTATGGATATTGCGGGGCCGTTTCCAGTGACTGATAATGGAAATAAATACATCCTTGTCTGCATGGACTACTTCACCAAGTGGGTGGAAGCGTATGCGATCACTAACCAGGAAGTCGTAACTGTCGCCGATGTCCTAATGAATCAACTCATCAGTCGTTTTGGAGTGCCATTGGAACTTCACTCTGATGAGGGCCAGAACTTCGAGGGTGAAGTGTTCAAGAAGATGAGTGAGAAGTTAGGAATCAAGAAAACGAGAACAACTCCATCACATCCACAGTCAGATGGCATGGTGGAGCGAATGAACCGAACCATAGGGAGGTATCTCTGCAAAGTTGTGGATCAACACCAACAAGACTGGGATCAACATATTCCTTTCTTCTTGATGGCCTACAGATCTGCAGTACAGGAATCTACAGGACAGACTCCGGCGAAGGTTCTATTTGGATGAGAGATGAGGCTTCCATGTGACTTGGTCTTCGGATGTAGACCTGGTGAGGACATAGTGGGGGAAGATGACGTCACAAATCTGATGAAAAAGATGAACGATATTCACGAATTGGTTCGTACTAATCTGAAAATCGCCAGCGATCGCATGAAAGATCGATACATCAGAGCTGGGGGTGCAGGATACGCAGAAGGAGACCTGGTGTGGTTGTACAATCCACAAAGGAAACGAGGCATTTTTCCAAAACTACAGAGATCTTGGGAAGGACCGTCAAGAAGAAGATCAACGATGTCATCTACCGCATCAGTAAAGAAGCCAGTGGCAAACCATAAGTCCTTCATTTCAACAGACTAGCACCATTCGAGGGAACACAAGATCAACAAGTTCAACAAATTTGTCCGGAAGAAAAGGAGCTCACATTCGACGAATTTATTGGGACATACAGTGGTTCATCAAAAGCAAGGTTTGGCGTCACCAAGGAAGAGCACCGCGACCTTTTTGTCATTCCTGTAGAATACGCACTAGCTCACTGCGTCGCCGAGGATCTTCAGATGTCTCAAGGAATAGCGAACAAGTTCATGAGGAAGTTCGGGAAGTTAGAGGAGCTTCATCAACAAGGTCCCTCCGTCGGTCGAGCACTAGAAATAGAAGATAGCAGCGCTGAAGGAAAAAGGTCTCTGTTTTATCTTATAACGAAAGGAAGATTTTTTGAGAAACCCACTTACAAGGACCTCTGGGAGACGCTAGTCGATTTGCGAAGCACCATACTCGAGAAGGACATACAGAAGATTGCTGTTCCAAAGCTGGGGTGTGGACTGGATGGCTTGAATTGGAGAATTGTAAGGAACATGCTAGAGGTTTTATTTAGATTCACCGGAGTTGAAATTCTGGTATGCTGTTGGAACTCCAAAGGAACTCCAAGAGAGAAGACAGTGCCATGCTATTTCTACCATACTGCACGTTGTGAAAATGAAACCAGTTGTCCCTATCTTCATAACGATCAGAGTGCATTCCAGGAGGAATGTGTTTTGAGGTGGGGGCAGTGTAATGATATTCCCCATAGAGGGGCTTCAGAAATATCAGCAGGAAGGCAGGAGTACAACGATCATCCTGTATCACGCATCCCAGATTATTCTCCAACCTCCCAATGATTCCTACATACACCAGCATATTTCCGAACACTCAATATATGCCGCAGTGACAAATAACGTCACAGAAGATTCTGGAATGTTCTGGAAACAATCGATGGAACAATTAGAGAGAGAGGTTTTGTTCTAAGAAGCTTCTAGAACAAAAAGAAGGAGACGGAAGATCATTCGAGAAGGTTCTCGAACCAAAGCCTGCCAAGTGATCTCATATATAAACGGCCGAATAACTGCCGTCAGTCAGTCAAGCAGCGAGTGTCAGAGAGACTGTTATATACCGCGTGATATAAATCGTTTTACATAAATAGTAGTTATAAGTTCGATATAAATTAGTGTTTCTTTAGTGTAAATAAATCAGTTCGAAAATAAATAGTATCATGTTCGCTTCTGCACCCGAATAACGTAAAAATACTTCCATTTCAGTTTTTTGTTCATTCTGTAAACTGAAAAGGTTAAGAGTTCAAGAGTAGCTATTTAGCTAATCTTCGCCTTTTCAGGGCAAATGCGTGTACATTTGTCAAATAAAGTCAAATTATTATCATTTTATTTATATTCCCCCCTTGACCTTGAAACAAGGACAGCTCGATTCTAGGTTCTTATTGGTCGGAATCCTCAACTATGACTGCATGAACTATCATCCAAAAGCACATGGTCTTAAACTCGCAAAAATGCGAACAAAATGATATTTAATCCTGAATGGGGACAGGAACAGAATCTACTACCCTTGCTAATGTTACTGAATGAATTTGACTGGAAAATATCCAATAACAAAAAAGTTATGACCAGGTAATCATTCATCATTTCAACTGATGAATAATCCGATCAAATTTCATATCATAAGCAAAGGGTTGAAAAATATTGCAGTTTTTAGGGTTTCAATGATGTTTATCAGAGTTAACTATCAGGAACAGCTTTGGGAAGTCAGGAATCAATGCATTACTCGATCAGCTCTCTCAGGTTTTCAGGTTTCGAGCTTTCTAGCAAGTGAAACTCAAGTAGAATCAGTCTCAGGTTACTTAGATATTAATCAAAACCATTCTAGTAATGAAGCTGGTCAAAAACTATTCATCACAATATATACCTGAAATGAACTGTTTTTGAATTTTTCTAGTTTTCCTTGAAAAACTGACAAATGCAGCCTACCGATCATGGGCAATTTTATTGTGAATTGAAAGTTTCAGTGTTATGTCGTGATAAATTCGTGAATATTGAAGGTTGAACGGATAACTGACCAAGATCACCACCACCGTATAATTCACATGGTGCGCAGAAAAGTGGATCCAAAAAGTGAATCTGAAACTTTGAACATGTTCTCGAATAGAAACCCAATTTTCTCATAGCATAATTCAATTCTATAATGAAAATGAGCCCTAGTTTGAATTACATTCCCTATTGAAATTGTCAATTGAATGTTTTACATTCACTTCCTGTACCCCCTTTTTTGCGCACCCTGTAAATCATTATGATTATTGTAAGTGATCCGTTCAACCTTCAATATCCACGATTCAATCACTGCATATTTCTAGAAATTGTAATTCGCATGAAAATGTCGTTTATTTTTGATTTTACAGAAAAACTCGAATAACTCAAAAACGCATCATTTCAGGTAAAGGGTATAATACATAAATTTGAATTAGAATCATGGGACGAATACAAAAACGTTGAAAAATTCACGGTGTTCCATGGAGAATAACAAAAGATGGCGTCACTTCCGGAAATGCCGAGAGCTTCATAATAACGAAAATATCTTTGTTGGATTCTTCATGTTTCCTCCACCGTCCCTACGAATTTTCAAAATTGTGCTACTTTCAGTTCTCCATATACATCGCGTTAACTCACGGGGATATATACCCTGTATAATTATTCGAAAAAGTCTAGGCGTGCGCTGTTTTCCTAATCTCAATCATTGTTATATCTAGGTCGTTTTTCTCAATATAACATGTACGTACTTACCTATTCTGATCTGTAATGAGATTAATTTTCAATAAAATCGAGTCGATTTGTGAAACCTTCGATTGATCTATTTGACAGAGATTCGAGACCGATTGGTTTTCTCATTGAACACCTTCCAGGGACGCTACGATACCAGAATAATAATTCAAAAGAACCCCACATTCAGAAATGGTCGATGGTTTTCTAAACCTCACATTCTGATCATAATGTAACCTCAATGTGAGTCTAATTTCATCGTGAAATCTGGAGTCACATTCAATATGTGTAATAATGTAAATGTGACCAAAAAATGACCAAAAGGGTCCCAAATAGAGAATCTGGAGATGTCGATGTGATTCACCAATCAAATCGCGGGTGTGATCTCAATCATGAATGTGAAGTGTACTGACATCTCTGAGATCGATTTGTGTTTACTGGGCAGCACTTCGTCCGCGTACTACACCCACGCACACACAAGTAGGAGAAGGACAGCTTGCTAAGTCTGTCCTTGTCTACACTTATTCCGCGAAGCGACAGAACCTCTCGCTATGAAGGTTCGATGGCAACTCAGCTTATCAGCTTCTGAAGATTTATGAGTAGATACACAAGGTCGATACTAATATCAAGGTACTAGAATCGACATATGGTTTATTTGATACTAGGTCGATTCTAGTATCAATGATCTACAGCCTTATGTTCCATTTGATCGTAGGTCGATTCAAACATCAATGATCTTGAAACAGTCTTATGGTTTTTGGATACTAGAATCGCTCTATATGTTCTGGGATAGACAATGTCGATTCTAATATCGAGATACTAGAATCGTCCTATGTATTATTTGATCCTAGGTCGATTCAGAGATCAATGATACTAGAATCGACCTATGTATTATTTGATCCTAGGTCGATTCAAACATCAATGATCTCAGAACAGTCTTATGGTTTCTTGATACTAGAATCGCTCTATATGTTTTATGGACCATCGACATATGATTCTGGTTTCAATACGGAAATTCTTGCGATCCCAGAATTCAGGATCAGGTGAAGCATCTCAGAAATTCATATGAGCCGGGGAGAATTCTCCTGCTTGTCACAGTATCAAGTATTCTGAGACCCACTATATTGAACGCAGTACTCTGGGTACTGAGAACATACCTGCCATGATTCAATTATTTTTTTAGGTATTAGTAGATAGGCATTTCGTTTGATTTCAAGGAGTACTGTGGTATTCAAGGAAATACTATCTATAGGGTACAACCTACTATGTTCCATTTTTTCGAGAACAAATAATAACTGAATATTTCATTATTGCCATAAATGCAAAAGCTAAATCCAGCGGTATATCGAGCCGTTGAACTGAATTAAGTGGATAACGGTTTCAAGAGCGAAGCGAGGCAAGGTTGCTTTCACTTTCATATTCCATATGTTTCGAATTTAATTACTGGAAGATTCGGACTGATCAAGTGCATTTTGTAGTGGCCAAGGTACATTCAAAGCACTTCCCAGTTAACCACACATGTCTCAGCTCTATCACAAGAGAGATCAGTCAAAGAACTTTGTTTCATCACACCGTTCTGAAACATATGCAACTTGCATCTAAAATATAACATGCTACTTCTACAAATCAGTGTTTCATCACACGTTCTATCAATGTGATAAAATTGAGACACCCTAGGCGTCATCACACAAGAGATCAATCGAAGAACTTTGTTTCATCACACGTTCTATCAACGTGATAGAATTGAGGCATCCCAGGCGTCATCACAAAGCAGATCAATTAAAGAACTCTGTTTCGTCACACGTTTTATCAACGTGATAAAATTGAGGCATCCCAGGCGTCATCACAAAGCAGATCAATTAAAGAACTTTGTTTCATCACACGTTCTATCAACGTGATAAAATTGAGGCATCTCAGGCGTCATCACAAAGGAGATCAATTAAAGAACTTTGTTTCATCACACGTTCTATCAACGTGATAAAATTGAGGCATCCGCCCAGGCGTCATCACAAAGGAGATCTGTTTCATCACACGTTCTATCAACGTGATAAAATTGAGGCATCCCAGGCGTCATCACTATTGTGTATCTAGCTCGGTTTAACAAATAACACTCTGGGCTGAATAACTAGTTTATTGGAGCAATAATTACACGTGTCTTACAACCAGACTTTTCTCTAGGGTGTGTCCCCATTCCACGACGCTACCTCATTTTATGACATCCCTCTCGAATGTCACTTCACTTCAATGTCAACTTCAAAAACCTTAGATCATGAACTAAGACTAGAACCTAATGATTAATATAACATATACCACACTCCCCCTCACTTATTATACATTCCAATGAGCAGTTAAATTATATTTCAAAAACTACATGTTGTTTGATTTATTGACTCCAAAACAATACTAAAAGATTGGTTTCATAAATTCAACCTATCTGGAGGTTTAATAGATCTCTGTGATCTTCTAATGATAGGTTGGGCATGGGGAGGAAGTATTTTCGATGTGGGTGTAACAGGATTGTTCAATTGGGTTTCCTTCACTGGTGTTCGAGATTGATGATAGTTACCCTGATCTAAGTTACATTCCACATTAATTGATGCCGGCAAGTTTTCTTCAGCTAAACTCATTTCAGGTGCTTTCGACTCTTTATTTTCTGAACTCACTACTTCGGTAGTAGTCGAGTAACTATCTGTTCCTACATATTCGTTTTCCACCAACTGTGAGCTTTTCAAATGATCTGCGTGCACATAACGTATCCTTCCATCTTTCGTTAATATCATATATGTGCGTAACCCTAATGTTTTTAAAACCTTCCCAGGTATCCATTTTTTTTCTTGCGTTAAGTATACCAATACCTGCTGATTTATTAGATACATTTTATTTTCTCGTCTACCTTTGTTCTGAGCTTCTTTCATTTTTTTACCTCTCTCATACTCCACTTTTCCCTCCAAAAATTTGGGATTAATCATATTAGTTTTAGTTCGCGGTATTTGATGTAATATCATCTCTGCTGGTGTTTTCAATGTTACGGAACTAGGGGTATTTCTATAGTTGAATAAAAAGTTATCTAATTTATGTTCCATAGATATACTGCTGTGAAACCGATTGTCATCAAAAATTTCCTTTTTCAAACTTCTTTTTATTGTCTGTACAAACTTTTCTGCACTCCCATTTGATTCAGGGTGGTATGGTGGCGTATTTATAAGTTGGACACCATTTGATTTGCAGAACATATGGAATTCTTCACTATTAAAAGGAGGACCATTGTCTGCTACTATTATTTCGGGTATGCCAAATGTGCTAAAGGTTTTTCTTAATTTATTAATAGTTTTATTTGCATTTGTTCCATTCATTAGGAACACTTCTAACCACTTAGTCACGGTATCCACAATTAATAAAAAATCCAAATTGTTCAGTTTGTAAAAATCTACATGAATACGGTTCCAATTTTTATTCGATTTTGGCCAGGTTGATAGAAAAACGTCTTTCATTTTGGTAGCATAAGTTTGACAGGGTAAACATTTATTCACAGTAGCTTCAATATCGTCATTCAACTTTGGCCACCAAAAATCACTACGTGCTCTTAATTTCATTCGTACCATACCTGGATGACCCTCATGCAGAAGTCTAAGCATTTCCTTTCTTAACGATTCTGGGATTACAACCCGGTTTCCCCAAGTTAAACATCCGTTTTCTACACTTAATTCTGATTTTCGTGTGAAAAATGGCTTCAAACTATCATCATTGCAGAAAGACCATCCATGTTTTATTGCATCAATTACTTTAGTTAAGGAATGACTTTTTTTTGTTTCTTCCAGAATAGTTTCTGCAGTGATAGGTAATGAATCGTTATATGTGAAAGAAAATACTTGTTCATCTTCAAATAGCTCATTTAGGGGCAGTCTTGACAAGGCGTCAACGTTTGACATATCTGCTGCTTTTTTATAACATATTTCATAATCATATGCGGACAGAATTACAGCCCAACGTTGAATTCTAGCATGAGCTAGTGTAGGAAGATTTTTCCTTTCTCCAAAAATAGTTTTCAATGGCAAATGGTCAGAATAAATAATAAATTTCCGCCCATAAATGTACTTGTGAAATTTTTTTATTGCAAAAATGATAGCATATGCTTCTCTCTGAATTTGAGCATAATTTCTCTCAGTTGGTGACAACGTACAAGAAGCACACATTATGGGTTTGACTTCACCATTGTCTATTTGACTTAATATCGCCCCCAAACCATAAGGTGAAGCATCAGCTGCAACAATCAGTTGTTTTGAAGGATCATAGTGTGCTAATCTCACACAATCAGCCAACAGTTTCTTACACTTATCAAAGGCCATTTGTTGACGTTTCTGCCAAACAAATGGTGAGTTTTTCTTCAACAGTTCATTTAATGCCTGAATTACTTCTGATAATTTTGGGATGAACCTAGCATAAAAATTTAATAATCCCAGAAAAGATTTCAGCTGAGTTATGTTTTGTGGAACTGGTGCTTCTTCAATTTCTTTCACCTTGGATTTCAATGGACTAATTCCATTTTTATTAATGGAATGTCCCAAAAATTCGATTTGATCTTTGAAAAATGCACATTTTTGATTGTTTATCTTGATATTATGTTTCTCAATTCTAGACAATACGGCCTTAACATTTTTTACACATTCAACTAAACTTCTACCTGAAATGATGACATCATCTAGGTACACTCCTACCATTGGTAGACCTTTTACTATTTCTTCCATGGTTGACTGGAAAATAGCAGGACTACTAGATACTCCATAAGGTAACCTAGTATATTTGAAAAGACCCAAATGGGTGTTGATTGTGAGAAATTCTTGACTTTTTTTATTCACTGGAAGCTGTAAATATGCATTCGATAAATCTAAGACAGTAAAACAACATCCCCCAGATATACTGAAGAACATTTCTTCTAATGTTGGCAATGGATAGTGGTCCGTTTTAAGAATCGGATTCAGAGTTTTCTTAAAATCCCCACAAATCCTGATTCCTCCATTCTTTTTAGGAACGACTACTATGGGACTTGCAATATCTGAGTGTTTTATTGGTATCAAAATTCGTTCCCTCACCATGCCTTCAATGGCAGTTTTCACCTGATCTCGTAATGAAAAAGGAACACTGTAAGCTTTATGAAAAATCAACGTTGCCTCCTCTTTTATTACAAGGTTAGCCTCAAATCCTAAAATATGACTTTTTCTGTCTTCATTGAATACCATAGGAAACCTATCTTTTATATCCCTAATAATGGGAATACTTGCAGGTTGGGAATAGGTCCTACCTATTTTTTCATCAAAACTGTTTTCAAAATTCAAAGTGGACCTCCATTTAGGAATCAATTTATCTAACCAATCTCTACCTAACAGTGGTTTGAAATTTGACTCTGAACCAACAATTATCAATGGTAGTACAACTTTTATATCACCTGCCACTACGTTTACTAAAATCTGACCTGTTACTGCTAATTCACTACCACTCACAGTATTAATTTTCAAATGACATGGTTCTGAAGGAATATGACTAAAACATTTTCTATAAAAATTATCAGACATAACACTTACACTGGCTCCAGTATCAACTTCCATTTGTACTGGTTTACCTTCTATTTCTACTTCTACTTCCTGACTGCCACTTGAGATATGATGAATGTGAAGAACACTCTCTTCGACTTCTTCTTCTTCCTGTGCAATTTCTCCATCATATTCTTCTTCTGCTTCTTCATCTACATAGTATACTTTAGCTTTACACATTGCTGATCTAGATGTATGACCCACTTCATTGCATGTAAAACACTTCCATGCAATTGCAGGACACTTGGAATTGTCTATATGTGATCGAGAGCATCTTCTACAACTCCTTCTAATATTTGAACTGACCTGGGGCTTAACATTTCTGTTTGGTTGACTTTGATGAGACTTATTTGTACTACTCTGACTTGACACTACAGAGCGAGATGGACCAGACTTGACTTGACTTGTATCACGACTAAGATGAACTTTGTTCAGCTTCTCAGGGCAGATTTCTCGTGCTTGACCCTCAGGTAACTCCATGCTTTGGGCCAACTGACAAACTTTGGCATATGTCAGATTGTCTTCTGATAAAAGTTTCCTCTTTATATTCTCAGATTTTATTCCGCACACGAATTTATCTCTCAATGCTTCTTCAAGAAATTCTCCAAACTGACAATGTTTAGCCAAATTTTTTAATCTGGCAGTGAACGACATGAGATCTTCATGACTATCTTGACTACAATTGTGAAACTTATAGCGCTCTGCTATGATCAGCTTCCTCGGGCTGTAATGGGCCACTAGTGCATTTTTTAACTGCACATAGGTCCTGGTACTAGGTTGCTCTGGTGAGATTAGGTCTTTCAATACACTGTAGGCCTCCCCACCAATCAGAGTCAGAAACAAAGGAACCTTTTTTTCTTCTTCCACATTGTTACAAAGGAATAACTGCTCCATCCTTTCAATGTAGGTATTTACCTCCGTTTCCTTAGATTTGAACGGTTCTATACTGCCTATAAGGGACATGGCTAGGTACGAATAGAACTTGACAAGACTGGACAAGACTTGACTGACTGGACTCACTGGACAGACTAGACAGACTGGACAGACTAGACAGACTGGACAGACTGGACTGACTGGACGGACTGGACAGACTGGACGGACTGCCGGACTGGACTGACTTAACTTATGTGGTGACTGTCCGACTGTTGTTTACCTCGTCGCCAATTATTGTGTATCTAGCTCGGTTTAACAAATAACACTCTGGGCTGAATAACTAGTTTATTGGAGCAATAATTACACGTGTTTTACAACCAGACTTTTCTCTAGGGTGTGTCCCCATTCCACGACGCTACCTCATTTTATGACATCCCTCTCGAATGTCACTTCACTTCAATGTCAACTTCAAAAACCTTAGATCATGAACTAAGACTAGAACCTAATGATTAATATAACATATACCACAATCACAATATAGATTGATGTAATATTCTCACTCAAAATTATTTCTGACAATCATTGATACTAGGGGAATTGAAAAGAGAGAGCTCGATATATTCATGTTATTGTCATTGTCAAGTTGATAAAAGTCGATTAAAGCCTTATCACTCTCAAAAGGTTTTCCTTACATAGATCAATTAAAGAAATTTGTGGCATCACATTCCACAACGTTCTGAAATTGAACTGATGCAAATTGCATCCAAAATATAATTCTTGCTTGTATTGTAGGTTTAATAGTGATCATTTGAGTACGTGAAATTCATTGTGGTTGTGGTTAACGTGGTTTAACAATCACGAAGACGAAGAATGTGGTTTACTGGGCTTTCCTAAATCCTAACCTCACTTTTTCGTGGATTTTCAAGAAATTCGGCAACGAAACGAAATCAGCAGCACAAAAGGATACCTCGTTGTTTACAAAACAAAACTAATGTATTTCTTATTTTACTAAATGACCAGAACAACAATGATCTGCCATTCACCAAAATCACCAAGATGACTCTTGTTTTATTGGGACATTGAAATGAATTTCAGGTAAAACTGCATTCAGCATGCGATGGTTTTTTTTTCGAAAATTTTTTTTGGTACTTACGTATTTTTGTCTGAAAAACACGAATTTGATAATGAAAATGTGAACAAACAAAATGTGTAAATGATTAATATAACATATACCACAATCACAATATAGATTGATGTAATATTCTCACTCAAAATTATTTCTGACAATCATTGATACTAGGGGAATTGAAAAGAGAGAGCTCGATATATTTATGTTATTGTCATTGTCAAGTTGATAAAAGTCGATTAAAGCCTTATCACTCTCAAAAGGTTTTCCTTACATAGATCAATTAAAGAAATTTGTGGCATCACATTCCACAATGTTCTGAAATTGAACTGATGCAAATTGCATCCAAAATATAATTCTTGCTTGTATTGTAGGTTTAATAGTGATCATTTGAGTACGTGAAATTCATTGTGGTTGTGGTTAACGTGGTTTAACAATCACGAAGACGAAGAATGTGGTTTACTGGGCTTTCCTAAATCCTAACCTCACTTTTTCGTGGATTTTCAAGAAATTCGGCAACGAAACGAAATTAGCAGCACAAAAGGATACCTCGTTGTTTACAAAACAAACCTAATGTATTTCTTATTTTACTAAATGACCAGAACAACAATGATCTGCCATTCACCAAAATCACCAAGATGACTCTTGTTTTATTGGGACATTGAAATGAATTTCAGGTAAAACTGCATTCAGCATGCGATGGTTTTTTTTTCGAAAATTTTTTTTGGTACTTACGTATTTTTGTCTGAAAAACACGAATTTGATAATGAAAATGTGAACAAACCACTATTTATCGAGATATTTCAAAAAAAAGTTCGAAATTTCGACTCCTTTTTGCCCTTGCGTTGGATGCATTTACAGGTACTTGCTCATCTTATTTTGTCATTGGACACTTTGTATACTATGATGTACTTCACTGACATATTTTTATACAGAAAATTCAAGAGGAAATATGATTTTTATGGTGAGTTTTTCCTATTTAGTGAGCAAGCATACCAGATGACGGCCATTTAATCCAAAGGCAAGCCAAATACGAGATGTCAAATGTCAATAGATTGCTTTGGAATGACATTACACACGCCATTATTTCAAATGATATCCTTCCTTCTTTTCACTAAATATGGATAAATCACAAGAAAATCATATTTCTAGTGCTCAATAAATGAAAAAAATGACATTGACATCTCGTATTTGGATTGCCTTTGGATTAAATGGCCGTCATCTGGTATGCTTGCTCACTAAATAGGAAAAACTCACCATAAAAATCATATTTCCTTTTGAATTTTCTGTATAAAAATATGGCAGTGAAGTACATCATAGTATACAAAGTGTCCAATGACAAAATAAGATGAGCAAGTACCTGTAAATGCATCCAACGCAAGGGCAAAAAGGAGTCGAAATTTCGAACTTTTTTTTGAAATATCTCGATAAATAGTGGTTTGTTCACATTTTCATTATCAAATTCGTGTTTTTCAGACAAAAATACGTAAGTACCAAAAAAAATTTTCGAAAAAAAAACCATCGCATGCTAAATGCAGTTTTACCTGAAATTCATTTCAATGTCCCAATAAAACAAGAGTCATCTTGGTGATTTTGGTGAATGGCAGATCATATTTCTAGTGCTCAATAAATGAAAAAAATGTGGCTTACATTGTGATATAATATATAAATTGTCCATTGATGGAAAAAGAAGGGTAAATTGTTTTAAATTCAATCCAGAAGACAGGCGGAAAAGTAGGTGAAATTTGTAACTTCATAGTGAAATATCTTGATAAATAATGGTTTGTTCACATTTTCATCATCAAATTCGTGTTTTTCAGACAAAAATACGTAAGAACAAAAAAAAATTTTCGAAAAAAAAACCATCGCATGCTAAATGCAGTTTTACCGAATTTCATTCCAAGTAAGCCACTTGTGTGATTCGAAGCCCTCTGCTGATGTAGTCATCAGTACCACCGTATACGGTGTCAGTACCTACCAAGGTAAGTAAGTTTTAGATATGATTTGCCTACCTTTGCAGTTTGCACACCATCATGTCTAGGTGGAATTCATTTCAATTGTATAACAATTGAATTTATAATCATTGAATAATCATTCATAACTCATTGACCACATGAAATAGATATCTGCAAATAGATGATAATGTTTTGATTCTTTATTTTAGCTAGGTTTGAGGCTATTTCTCAGTTATTAAGTACTTATTGTGATTCTTTGTATCCAACAAGGTGTTTTGTGTAATATTTTTATTATTATTATAGGTATTCTACTAGTTTGTAGTTTGGAATTGAATTTTTATTCCAGCTGGACTTCAAGAGAGGAAAATCATCAATTTTGATTTCAGAAAGCATACTAGGTACAAAAATATACTGAAGAGACCAGGTTTTGATTCCCGTGTAGCTAAGACCAGCTGGTTAGGCCAATCTGAGAGTTTTCCCAATAATGACAGGTGAACATACTTGTTCTGTATACTTTTATTTGCACTGAAATATTATTTATTCTAGTTGTAGTCAGCTCGACTAAAGATTTTGATCTCAATTTTGATGGAAAAATGGTTGGAGAGAACAGTAAAAACAAAACAATGATCTCTCATGAAAATGAATGATAACTTTTCTATGCATCACTTCCAAGAGATGGAATCTGCAGGTAAAAATTGAATAAATGAAGGAGTTATGGAAGAAAACCATGCTGTGATCATCATGATAACTGGGAACGCCCTGTGTAGATATATATTATATTTCATATTTTTATTTTACATATATTTTGAGGTTTATTTATAGTAATTTGTCAATGGATTGGAATAAAGTTTACATTTTTACTCCTTTTGTTTCACTGTTTTGAATGCTACTCCATGTGTTTAGGGGTATATTCATGGATTTTTTGATATCAACATCTGAAAATCCAAGAATATATCCTAAACATTATGGTGTTGCATGCGAAACTGATTCAAATACTGGTGGAACCAGTATAAATTTATGGATGATTTGAGATGGAGCTAATGCAGAGCACAGATTTATCAGAAACGTCTCTGGTATGCTCATGGAGAGAGCTATGTAGATACATAGTCATCACTGTGATCTCACAGGAGCATATCTTTTTCAAGTTTGATGTTGCATCACTGATATAAGTCTGTGATTTCATTTGAGGCGGACATTCATCTATGCTATATCTCTGATGGGAAAATCTCTGTGAAGAAACATGGAACATTTGAAATGCAGCAGGGATAAAGCTGCGGCATGTTTTGGTCAACTGGGTTATTTGTTTTTGAATCTATAGTTGGTATTTTTGGGTGATAATTTTGTGTGGAATCAGTGGTTTTTCATTGCAATATTATGGAGTTATAGTGAAATACAGATAGAAAAGTCATTGCTTAAGATACCGTTTCAGGTATTTTTTTAATGTTGGCTTACTATTGAAATATGCAGTTGAAGTGAAATGCAGGAAGAAAAGGATAGTGCTTAAGATACCGTTTCAGATATTTTTTTTAGAAGAAAGTCCTTCAAAATGGCATATATATTCAGTTGTGTTTGTGATATCTGAACAGTTTTGTGTGACTACATTGTGTGAAAAGTCTGAAATGGGTAAGTTTTTTCAATAATCTGATCTGTATATGGGTGTTCTGTTGCCGGTTATTGACCCCGTAAACTTGTGATTCAATTCGTGATACCTGGTCATGTGTTTCAAAGTTTTTTTCACGAAGACATCGCATACTTCTTGCCAAACTTTTAGAAACAAGAAATACTCCTCAGGTTGTCAGTAAAGTATGTATACTAGTCTGCTAGATAATGCTTTCATGTTTGAGTTCGAATCGTTTGAAACAAATATAGGTATTGACTTTGATATAAGATACAGACACAAAATATATGGGGTGATTGATGTAGCAGTTATATACAAAATCCAACTGGAAGTTTCACATTTTGTCATGGAAAAATAGTTAATTTGCTTTATACAGGGTGTCACATATAAATAGATGTTTGAGTAAAATTCATTGATGATGTCTGAAGAATCGACTTTGATACAAGCTACAGACACAAAATATATAGGGTGATTGATGTATCAGTTATATACAAAATCCAACTGGAAGTTCCACCTTTTGTTTTTGAAAAATAGTAGTAGGTAGTCCGTTGCTCCAGTCCAGCCCCACCCCTCCACTTTCCTCCAAACCATGTGACCCGACTAGCCAATCACAGGCCGGCCTGACTCGGCTAGCTACTAGCGGCCCCACGAACGGAGCGAAATTCGAATTGTATGACGTCATGACATCATCATCGTGAAAAGTTAAAAAAGAACCTTCACCCCTGGGGAACGAACTCGGGTCCTTTGCATTATGATGAAGCGTATACACGCACTGAGCCATTCAGGAGGCGATGAAAGTTTCAGTATGAAAATCGTATTCAAATGGGATCGTCGCGAGGATCAGCGAGCAATACTATATATAGGTTGATAAGACGTTATTACAACGAAATAAAATTATAATGGAATATTCAGATAATAGCGACATCATACCAAGACTCTGCGTGATAAGAGTCGCTGCCTTGAACAATGTTGCCAGACCGCCAGCTGAAAATGTTTTGTGTGGCATGGGGGACATAGTAGAGCTAGATGTGTATAAGTGATATTTTGCACGAAGGAATGACATCAACAATCATATCAGACTCAGACAGCTGACGTGCTAGCTGATGCACCCGTTCAATACACAGTGTGCTCGGATAAAAAATATATACATAAGGGGCTCACTGCAAGAACCGGCCATATGGAGGACCCTGCAAACATATAGGTACGTAACGTATGACAGATATGATGCGCTAATTGATTATTCCGATCAATAGTGAAATACTGATGAAACCTAGTTGAAGCCTTCGAACTGGCGCTATTTTTTGTGTGTGATTAAAGTTCGAATAACAATATGTCTCAGTTATCGGAGTCTTATTTCAATCTTTATTCGTGTTGGACATAATTATGATACAGTGTGTTTTTATTGCCAGAAAAAACATCTGTGAGGTGAAAGTGAATCTGTGTGGAAAATTAGAATGGAGCGGTCATTGCTGCATATACTCGTTCATTTCTGGATATATAGCTGTTGTTCAACGAAATTGGTGAGTGGCTTATTTTTTTGGGTTGAAGTTTTCCGAGAGGATAGGTAGGTATCATAATTATGTGAAAAGACATAAAAACTATAGTTATCAAAGTATTATTGTGTCTTAGCGACGAATCAGGATTTCATTTTAGCTCTTTGTAATTATTGTTAGGTTCATAACAGAACATTTACAGGAATTTTGTAAACGCATGAATTTTGGGCAACAAAAAAAACAACAACAGAGGCTCTGCTTACAACATCATAAATAACAAGGAGCAAAAATTGATGTAGTTGAAGTTGATGTACATTGTACAAGGTGTTTCGTGAGACATTAGGTTTTATATTTTCTAGAGTTCCGCTAACAACAGAAATTGAATTTTATGTATCGTGAAACATTAGGATTTTCAGTTTATTCTATATTTTCAGCTAACAAAAGAAGTAGTAATTTTTATTTTCATTCACAGCTGTCTCTGTCGTAGTTACCGGGTGTTTCGTGAAACATTAAGATCTTCAGTTCTATATTCTTCTAGATTTCTGTTAACAATAGAAATTGCATGTTATTTGGATACAGGGTAATTCATAAAGCATTAGGATTTTCAGTTTCATTCTGGATTTACAGCTAACAAAAGAAGTAGGAATTTAATTTTCATCCATAGTTGTCTATGTCGAAGATATAGAGTGCTTCATAAATCATTAGGATAACAGGCCTTTTCAGTATCGTGAAATTTTACCCGTTTTGCCATAATGTTATAAAGGCAGGTCAAAACTATAGGATTTCAGAATAAACAGTGTTGAACCTTCTTGTATGTTTTGGCTTTTGTTTGAAACGTTTTTCAATTTCAAATTATATTGTATACAGGATGTTTGGGTTCTGGCTCTGGAAAAATATACAGGGACTTTTTAGAAAAAAGTTTTTCGATTTCAAATTATAAAGTATACAGGATGTTTTAGTTTTCTGTTTTGAGAAAATAAACAGAGTCTTTTCGGAAGAAAAAGTATTTCAATTTCAAATTATAAGGTATAGAGGATATTTCGTTTTTTGTTTGATGAAAAATATACAGTGTCTTTAGAAACAGTTTTTCAATTTCAAATTATAAATACAGGGTTTTGAACTTCTCGTCCGAAAAATATGTCTTGAGTTCTATCTGAACAGTCTTGAACAGGAATTCACAGGGTGTAATGGGGTCAATGAAATATGGGAATATTTATCAAACATTTTATTGACACATGAGACAATAACAAACTATATCATTCTATTTAATGATGAGACAATCAAAAAACAATCTATTTTATTCTTTTCTTGAAACAATCTTCACACCATGCCGTGAAACTGTAGGTGCCTATCCCTTTTCTGTTGGTGCTGTAGCCTTCGATTACATGATGAACCCTCTCTTTACGGCAGAAAGAGCAGAAACTAGGTTTGCAGTCACTGCATTTGCATGGCCAACCCCAGCCACAGTTTGGCATTGCTGATTACGTCTGTACTGTTGGAAAGCTGGTGAAATACTGAAGAGCTGCCACACTGACATTAACAGTTGGTATGAGACCTAAAACATAGTAAAAAACGCTTGTTTCCCCATCACCCTCGAGGTAAAGCGTTGGCGCGTTTGCTTTTTTTTTCGTGGAGAAGCATCCCCTATAGGCATATAGAAAAACCACAGAATCCAAAGATTTTGGGTGAATGATTCATTACAGAACGGGTGACTGTTGACACGAAATCAGAGCAGTTTTTGTTTGTTCAATTTCTAGCTGCACGAAGACCAATTTGTTATTTAAAAGAAACACTCATTAATTTGCCAGAAAAATGACACTTTTTTGAACAGGTGACTGTTGACAGGAAATCAAAGCAGTTTTTGTTTGTTCTATTTCTAGCTGCACGAAGATCGATTTTTTATTTAAAAGAAACATTTCTTCAATTTGCCAGATGATTGGAGTCTTTTTTCATTGAACTATTCACCTCAAATCTCTAGAGTAGCCGTAAAAACGACTGATTTTTCAGAATTCACTGTACAGACCGGCGGTGATTACGATTACTTTTCCCCTCTCTCTCTCTCTCTCTCTCTCTCTCTCTCTTTCTCTCTCTCTCTCTCTCTCTCTCTCAAGGTTCGTGATTAGCGGTTGAATTTATTTTATCGAATTTTGGAGAGAACATTTATTAGAAAGCTTCAAGCGTTATTTGTTCACCTCTGATAGAAAAAATGGTGGGACGATAATGTGATTTTGAAAAATATTTATGATTTTGATTTTGAGAAATTTTCGCTTCAAACTTACAGGCTTGTACTTTTTGGTTACATCAACTGTGATGACCTCATGTTCCTTGGTTCGTCGGAACTGTTTGCTCAAAATTTCGACAGGGGGGCCAGGGTTCAAAATCATATCTTTAATAGAATCAAAGTTAACCAGCTGTGAAGCAGCATAGTTAAGTGAGAGGCCTTCAACTTGTAGCATTTGAAATTGCCACAATAAGTTTAAGTTCATTATCTTTATGAGTAGTTTATTTTTAGCTAGTGTATATAAATATTCACATGAAAAAAGGTACATACCTACAGAGAACACTCAATCATTTGATAGTCCTTGATAAATCAGATCATCTTTATTATAAAACACACAGCTGATTTCATTTAAAGATATTAAGTATTCAGATTATTTTTCCTGAGACTCAGCATACCTGTAGGAAGTGATGATTTCAGCTTCGGCTTCGTTCTCTGATCCAATGAACAGGTCCTGAAAATTGGGGAAAATAATTATTAGAGACTTACTCTGTTTTGAGGTAGAACAGCTAACTCACCTGTGGTGTTCCACGGGGTGTTGGTGCCATTGGAGATTCTAGAGGTTCTTACAATTTCAGATGAAGTCGTTCGAATTATTTGTTTTCTTTGATTTTCCAGGATTCTTTTGTTGGTTAGGTATGTCCTATTCTTGTTCTAGCGTGGTGCTTCGGTCGTTGTCAACATCAATAGTCTTCGTGACTCGCCGAGGAAAAAAAGGAGAAATAGAAGAAACAGTCATCAACCTTGTTTGTTTATTCACATCATGGTTTTGCGTTTATTCGACGAACATAGAACTGTAGGACATATTTTCTATACACTAGGGTGCTAGGAGAGGTTAGGAAGCACTAGGTCGGTCTGACCTGCCGCCGATCTCCTGAGCGTTGGCACGCCGGGAGGAATGCCCAGGACGAGGGGCTGCGGAACCCCGCACACTGGATCAGAGGGGGTCCTCTTCATCCTTCTCTTTATGCTGGAGCTAATCCTCTGAGCTGCATGCTGTCGTCACGCCGGGAGGAATACCCAGGATGAGAGACTACAGAATCCAGCCCAGTGGATTAGTGGAAGCACCTTCTACTTCGACGCTGGACTTCTGGATTGACTGCTGTAGCACGCCAGGAGGAATACCTAGGAGCAAGGGCTGCAGCACTGGGCCCAGCAGTTCAGCATAGATCTTCACCCATCGCAGTCACCTATGCTGCCAACATCTTTACACCCAGCGGACCGTGATAGGGGTGATATGGACCTCTGGAGAGGACCATCCCCCTGATTTCAACCAGGTTTTTGTTAGGGCCATTCAAAATCTCAAAAATTAACTTGATTCACCATATTCACGTGTAAAACTCCCTGTGAAGCTTCCCCATGGTACCATGAGACAGCGGTCTCAGTTTTACATTTTTTTGATGATGTTTTAGCTTAACACATAGTAGAATAATGACAATTTCCCCACGTATTTTATCCTTTAGATATTTAGAAGTTATCAATATTTAGCTGATATATACCTAGTTTGAAGTATGTGGTAGGACGTCCTCTACAGTGGTCTGAATGTGCCTTGTCTGGCTTGGGTGTAATAAATAGGTTGCAGGAATACACATTCCCAGGTAACAAGCTGACGTCATTTGTACGTCATTATCACGTCAGGCCTGACGTCAGGATGACTTCCAAAATGACGTCATAATGACGTTTATATGACCTTCTAAGTCAAAGACGAATGACGTCATTTTCATGTCGTCAAAATGACGTCATCCTAATGACGTCAAAATAACGACATCCTAATGGCGTCAAAATGACGTGATCTTTACAATTATCTAATTATATTGATGTTCCTTTACCACATTAAATGCAAAATAATATTATAGGTAGGTACTATAAATACCAGTTTCATAAAATGTTCTTTTTATTGGGAACTTATTCCATTCGGATGATGCACTCAAGAGATTTCTCAGAACCCTATGGTATTCCTTCAATGGCGTCCAATTCATATTCTGCTTTTTCGGCATACACCACTTGTCTAAAATAATGACCATGCTGCCATCCTCAAATTCTACTACTTGATATATGAATATGAATAAGTATGACCACCACACCACACCACATAGATAGCCGAATAACATGATAATGATGGCTTTCTATGTATTGTTATTTTGTTGTTATGGTCATCATGGCGGCAACGGCGAAGCGAAAGTGAACGGCTTGGCCACAGCCGTCTTCTGAATACGGCTGTGGGTTGGCGCTGGCGGTCGACGTTCGCATGTCTGCGCAAAGTCCGTGCCGACCAATCAAATACAGTTCTCTACGCACTCTCCCGCTCTGATTTGAATTCGCATTCCGGAATAACAACGTTATAAGCTTTTTATGACGTGACATTCGGTCGTATATTTTTAATAGCTATAGGGAGAATACTTTGCACAGAAGGTATATAATTAACAATTATCTCAGAGACCATCGAAAACACACATCTCGCACAGATTAGAGGAAAAATTATTATGAAGCATAAAATATGATGAGTGACATAATAATATATGTTATAAAACATAACTACTAACGTTTTCATATAACAGAGATGGGAAACTTCTTGATTATGGATTTTCCTTGATGTAGATGACTCAATAAATGATGGTCATGATTAGTTATGAAAATGACCATCAGATGACGTCATAATGACGACATATCAAGGACGTCTATATAACGTCATATTATGTACGTCAAAATGACGTCATTTTGAGGTCATATGACGTCAATGACCATAAATGATCATATATTGACGTACAAATGACGTCAGCTTGTTACCTGGGTTTGTTTCATTCTATTAGCTGTCCATCTCAAAATTTTCAGGAAACATATTTTGAAAGTATTTGTTGCTTACCATCAGTTATAGATATTTATTTGGTTCTCTCAATTATCCAAATCAACTACTAGTCTACTATTGAATTGAGTGGCGTCCAAAACTCAATATCAAACTCGAATATCAACCTCGAATCCATATCAACTGTTCTCTGGCAAACAGCAGCCGTTCGCAAGTGTGACTTATTCCTCTTATTATTCTAGCTGAATGAAATTAATCCTAAGTTGGAAAACTAGGTAACAAACTTTGCATACAACTTTGAACTCTTGTTCCTTGGTTGACCATAGCTTGTAGGCATAATTTTTGGGACCACCAGATACAAACTCTGTGATATGTGAACCAGGACCGTAACATTCCATTTCATCGGTCATATCACCAATAAATTGACCAGTAGGAATGTCAAATTCCCCTGGTCTGGAAACATAGATAACTGAGTCTGTGTCGTAGTATAACACCCTTTCCCCAAGCTGCTGTAAATAGCTGTAAAGTTTCAACCGAGCTAAGGCTGTTACATATGCAGCTATAACGACATTGACAGTGGAAAGAGTGTCATAGCTCTCCTCCTTATACTCCCAATTAACAATGAGGGTATCCTCGTTCATCGGGAGTACTGTATTGACAATAAGGGAGGGATCCGTCATCATCGAGAAGAATTCCGAGGGCTGATTGATGATCGAAGTTTTCGGTTGGTTTTCACGCTGACCAAACTTACCCCAGAAGGAATTCAGCATAAGCTTGGCCAGTGCTCGCAATCCGGGGTTATCGGTAATTTTAGAAAATTCCAGCAAAACATCCTCCCGTTGTAAAAATTCGTCAATGTACCTATCTCTCTTCTCTTTGGTCTTACAATTCTTAGGCCAATCTGATGATTCCTGCTTCACCTTGATGAATTTATTCATCATGTCGGTGAATAGGCCTGAAACATCTTCACCAAATTGCACGGTATCATAAGACCAAATCTCTTTGATCTCGATAATCCGATACCCCACCTCAATGGCTTTCAATATTTCTTCAGCAGTCCATGTTCCTGTCAATGTACGCTCTTCATCAGTGTGATGACAACTACTAGTATTATAAAGAAAAAAACAATTAAAAATCCCAAAGTCTGTCGACCACAAAATCATTTAATAAGCGACGTGTTACTAGTTTCGGCCACAGGCCATCATCAGACACAAAATTGATGTAATATATGAGTACCTAAAATATAATGATAGACAATGTTATGGGGTAAAAAGAGTCATACAATCATATACTAACCTTATAACATATTGAGAAAAATTAAAATTGAAAAGCTAAGTCCAAAAAATTCAGTTGAGTGTCCAGCATATTCAAGTGGTTTTTAATCTGGAGAATGTCCAGTAAAACCAAATTAAAATTGGGTTATTGGCGAAGTACATCAAAAAATTATTATTCAAAAATTCTCTCACGTGAGATTCATCAAGAAATGCGAAAAGCAAATGGAAGCTAAGACAGAATTCAAGGGACCAGAAACATCATAAATCGCAAGGAAATAAATAGTCAAAGAATGAGTGACACATATCAAAGTCAACCGGAACTGACATGAAACTAATAACTGAGGTGGTGACACAGAATATGACACCGACAAGGGACGTCAATATAATAAATTAATTAACAATAACCAAAACATTAAAATCAAAATTCGAAACAATGAGACCAAGAGATTGGGAGAAGAATAACAGTAGATCAATCTGGGTTATGTTGATCATTGAAATTTCATAGTACGAAAAATGAGGTTACGTTCAAAGTTGGTTTGATCATTAAGACATGTGAAATTGGGATTGTTTATACATTTTTGAATTTCCAGCATTTCCGATAGGTTCAACCTGGAGCCTTTATTACAAATGTGAAGGAATTCCATGTTGTCAGATATATTGAAATTATGGTTAGATTCAATTATATGGTTTGCGAAGGAGTAACTAGTGTTTAAATTATTGATGTTCCTATTCCTCCTAATCGCTCTATTATGTTCAGAGGTTCTAGTTTCAAAACTCCGCCCAGTTTGACCAACATAAGAGGAGTTGCAGTCATTGCAATTAAGTTTGTAAACTCCGGATTTTATAGAAGTAGGGATTTTGTCTTTAGTGTTCACTAATAAGGTTTTGAGGTTGGAGTTAGTTTTAAAAGAAATATTGAAATTGAAACTTGAAAACAGTGTTTTCAATTGTATTGAGTGCCTGTCAAAGTAATGTAAAGATTTGAACAATGGTAATTCTTTCTCTTGTGCTGTTATAACATTGAATGATAATCTGAATTCTGTGAAAAATTTAAAATAAATTTTCATAATTGGATCTAGAGGAAATTGATTATTGATGGTATTTTGTTTAATTATATTAATTTTACAATTAAAAGCTGAATCAGACAGTGACAAAGAAAAGGCTCTATGAAAGAAGCAATTGAAAGAAGCAAATTTATGAGAATAGGGGTGGTTGGAATAGTAGGGAATGACAGTATATCTGTGGCAGTAGGTTTTCTGTAAACTTGAAATTCAAATCTGGAAGTATTGATGTTTTTTGTGATGAGTAGATCAAGGAAAGGTAGTTTGAGGTCACATTCTGTTTCAACAGTGAATTTAATATTAGGATGTAATGTGTTTATATAAACTAAGAAATTAGACACGTCTGAGGGGAAGCCATCAAACAGTAAAAGGCAATCATCTACATATCTGTAATAAAACACTAATTTAGAATTGAAACTTGGGTTATTTAAAAATTGTTTTTCCAAATTATTCATGGAAATTTCCGCTAACAAAGGAGAAAGGTTGCTACCCATTGCTAAACCTGTTGTTTGTCGATAAAATTTGGAGTTGAATTGAAAAAAATTTTGATTGAGAACAAAATCTAGTAAATCACAAATATTAAGAACATGGTGTGTATCAATATTATTTTGAAACAGAAGGTCTCTCACTAGAGCAATACAATCTTCAGGTGGAATGCTAGGGAATAAATTAGTGACATCGAAAGATACTAAAACAGAGTTAGAAGGGATAGGAACATTCTTAATTTAAACACTAGTTACTCCTTCGCAAACCATATAATTGAATCTAACCATAATTTCAATATATCTGACAACATGGAATTCCTTCACATTTGTAATAAAGGCTCCAGGTTGAACCTATTGGAAATGCTAGAAATTCAAAAATGTATAAACAATCCCAATTTCACATGTCTTGATGATCAAACCAACTTTGAACGTAACCTCATTTTTCGTACTATGAAATTTCAATGATCAACATAACCCAGATTGATCTACTGTTATTCTTCTCCCAATCTCTTGGTCTCATCGTTTCAAATTTTGATTTTAATGTTTTGGTTATTGTTAATTAATTCATCATATTGACGTCACTTGTCGGTGTCATATTCTGTGTCACCACCTCAGTTATTAGTTTCATGTCAGTTCCGGTTGACTTTGATATGTGTCACTCATTCTTTGACTATTTATTTCCTTGTAATTTATGATGTTTCTGGTCCCTTGAATTCTATTTCAGCTTCCATTTGCTTTTCGCATTTCTTGATGAATCTCACGTGAGAGAATTTTTGAATAATAATTTTTTGATGTACTTCGCCAATAACCCAATTTTAATTTGGTTTTACTGGACATTCTCCAGATTAAAAACCACTTGAATATGCTGGACTGTCAACTGAATTTTTTGGACTTAGCTTTTCAATTTTAATTTTTCTCAATATGTTATAAGGTTAGTATATGATTGTATGACTCTTTTTACCCCAAAACATTGTCTATCATTATATTTTAGGTACTCATATATTACATCAATTTTGTGTCTGATGATGGCCTGTGGCCGAAACTAGTAACACGTCGCTTATTAAATGATTTTGTGGTCGACAGACTTTGGGATTTTCAATTGTTTTTTTCTTTAAAATCAATTGGACCACTTTGAGAAAAATGGATGATTTCTATGATTTACTAGTATTATAGTTTTCACCACACACACGACAAAGAACGAACATCAACTTCTTGTTCATTTTCTGCGGTAAAACAGGATGAAAAAGATCTTGAGGTGGGAGAATTGCACATTTAACGAGACCTGAGATAGAGGAAAGAGGCGAAGCACACGTATCCCCCTCACTTACAAGTACTTTCGGGTGACCCACAGGAAATTTGCCATATTTACATACCCATGGGTAGAGTGAACAAACGTCAACGTATTTTATTTGTTCACCATCCTCGGCCTTGTAATATTCGACAATGTTTCCCGTTCGGCCACCATAGAAAGCATCTCGAGGGTCAAGGGGTAAATTTTTAAGCAGGGGGTGATTGCTGACAAAGTTGTAAAGCTCGTCACTGCTGGAAAGTTCCTTGCGAAAATCACACTCCCATTTTTCAATAACTTCATACCCTAAGGATTTGATTTTATTGATTTTGGCAATGGTCGTGTCATAACGCTGGTTCATAGTTTCGGAAGGGCAGTTTCTGAGAGGAGTATCTCTCTGATCAGTATAGCAACGAGGACAGCCATGAAAGAAGCAGCCTTGAAACTCGAAAACTTGTTTTGTTTCCTCGCAATACCCATCAACTTTAAGATTACCGATAAGAGCCTGTGAAGATCGGCAGGCCTGCTGGATTTTTATATCCCGTAGTTTCTCCTCCCAAAGTAAACACTGGGTGGCTATCACAGATTGATTATCACGATGTCTGTAGCCACCTTTGGGAATGATACCTATGGTGTTTGGTTTGAGAAAATTCCTACGGAAAACCTTATTGCATGTCGAAGCAATCGTTACGGCTTCAGTGAATGGACACACCCTTGAACATAACGTTACGGCCCTTGTTACCATATTGGTAAACAGTTATTTTATATGATGACAGAAACCGTTGGAATTGTTGTAACTCAGGTATTCCGCACCCCTCCGTAGGTACGGTGACTCCAGCATCAGACACTAACTGCAGAGCTCGCTGGCTCTGCAATTTCCTGATATTCCTTCGTACATCAGTACATTTGGGGTCTTTGTCTGTGTATGCCTGAGCTACAACAAGCGCCCGAGGAGGACATAAATTTTCTTTATTATTGATTACTATGATCCCCTGTCGTTTGCTACATTCCTCGTCAAAATAGTTGTAGCAGCGCTCTCTCCTACCCTTGCCAGCAGGTAACCTACAAGAGGTTACACCGAGACAGAAAGTGTCGGTGTTTAGGCCACAAGAGTTCGATTGGTAAATTGATGAAATTTTCTCACAAAGATCGTCCACAGAAACATCTGCAGCGTCTTTAAATGATATCCACCCTGGTCCCCTCGCGAAATCTTTAGATAGATAGATAGATAGATAGATAGATAGATACCAATTTATTCCAGTCACATTTTTACAAATTTACAAACGTGCAATTATAAAAAACATTCAGGAACAAGTCAAAAACATAAGGACACTAGAATATTAATAAAATAAGTGTATATGAGTCAATAATATCCTATGTGTACATAATATATATAGTAATTGTAAAAAAATATTATGTTATACTAAAATGTAAGAAAGATCACAGAATTTTCAGTGAGTAATAAAATCAATGGAGTGAATAAAAACAAAACTTTGTACAATCATTCATTCTTGCTTTGAAATTCCAGAAATTCTCTAACATTATATGGTTCAATTTCACAAATGTATTGGAATACTTCACTCTTGAATTTCTCAAGGTTTTTGATATTCTTGATTGAACTTGGTAAGTGGTTAAAAAACGTTATAGCTGAATAAAAGCAATTTTTTTCTGTCACTGCTAAGGTGTGATTGGGATAGGTATAGTCTTGCTTATGTCTAGTTGAATAATTATGTGTCTGTTCACAATGAAGAAATTTTTGTGGATGTTTTTTAACAAACAATATACATTCATATATATATATTCCAAATGATGTGAGCAGATTCTCTTCAATAAAGATCCCCCTGCAAGATTGATTGTGTTTCATTTTTCTCATGATACGTATTGCCTTTTTCTGCAGTACAAAAACTTTCTCAGAAGATGAAGCCTGTCCCCAGAAGATGATACAATATTTTAGTACAGAAATGAAATTGCTATAATACACTGTACGGACGACTGATACATCTAGGTTCTTGGATATTATTCTGATGGTATATATTATAGACGATAGTTTACTGCAAAGATGTTCAATGTGTGTTTGCCATTTGAGATTTGAGTCAACGTAGGTACCAAGCAGTTTACTGTAGTCCAGCAAAGTTACTGATACATTATCTGTTAATGAAACTGAAATTGGCTTACATATTTTATTTTGTGGTGTCTTGAAAAGTACACATTGCGTTTTTCCTTCATTCAGGACAAGCCCATTTTGATGGAACCAGTTTTTTAAATCTCTCATTTGACACACGGTACTTGTTATGAGTTGGTTTACATCTTTGGCTGGAATAAGAATATTAGTGTCGTCGGCGTAATTGACTAGAGTACATGAGGTTATGTCAGATAAGTCGTTCAGGAAAATGATAAAAAGTAAAGGTCCTAAAATACTACCCTGGGGTACTCCCATATTTGAATATAACGTGTCAGATATCGCACTGCCTTGATTGTTTTTTATAATAACTTTTTGGCTTCTAGATGTCAGATAGGATTCAACCCATGTATAGGCATTACCTCTTACTCCAAACTTTGATAGTTTTTGTAACAGAAGCTTATGATTTAGACAATCGAAAGCCTTAGAGAGATCTAGGAATAGTCCACAGGCAAGATCACCTTTCTCTAACGTATCTAAGATTTCTGTGACGTATTCAAAAATTGCCGTTTCCACACTTTTGTTCTTTATGAAACCATGTTGGAATGAGGAGAATAGGTTATTATTAATGAAATAGTTCAACAATCTAAGATAGATAATTTTCTCAAAAAAATTCGAGAAAGATGATAGTAATGTTATCGGTCTGAAATTTTCAAAGTTGTTGTGGTCACCTTTTTTATAAACGGGTATCACAAGCGCCGACTTGAGTGCTTCTGGGTACTTGCCTTCTGTTAATGAACAGTTAATTATATGACAAAGCGGTTTTACAAAAGCACGAATACTACGCTTTAATAAAAAAAGTGGGATATCATCATCTCCACTGCATTTTTTTATTTTTTAAGCTCTTCGCGATTTCAAGTAGTTCAAATTCGGTAGTCGGAGCTAAGAAAATTGATTTTTCTTGACTATGTTTAATATTGCAAACAAAATTTGAATCCATATTGTTCATGTTCAAAATTTTTTGTGGATTCTCAATGAACAGTTTGTTGAACTTGTTAGCTATGGTTTCCTGTTCACCTTCTGGTAGGATGTAATCAGTTTGTGACTTGTTATTTGTGAGTTCTTTAACTATTTGCCATGTTGTTTTGTTCTTATTGTGTGAGTTGAGAATTCTTCGGTTGAAATTTTCACTTTTTACCAGCTTCAACATATTATTGTATTCTGTATTTTTGCTGATGTATAACTGTTTGTACTCAGGATTTTGTTGCGCTAAAGTGCCCAGTAGATTCAGGTCTGTTCTGCATTTGTCCAGTTCAGGGGTTGATTTTAATTTAGTTTTACGTTGATTATTATAGTATTTTTTCAATGGGAAATGTACCTCATAATAATACGAAAAAGTGTCTTTAAAAACTTCCCATTTCATATCAATGGATTTAGCTGCATATACATCGTCCCAACATTCTTTTTCAATGCTCGACATGAAATTTTGGATATTTTCTTCAGAGAATGTTCTTCTATTTGTTGTTTGCTGTTTTGCTTGGATTTTTTCAACATTCACAGAAACTAATTGAGCATTATGATCAGAAATGTGACTTGAGATTGTTTTTGCAGTAAATGATAAACATTTGTTGAGGAAAATATTATCTAAACAAGTGATACTATCATTTGAAACTCTAGTACCCTGATGAATCGCTGTTGTTATATCGAAAGAGTCAGATAAATTCATAAGATCTCGCTTATTTCTGGAATTTCCTAAAAAGTTTACATTAAAATCTCCTGCAAGAAGAATTTTTGCATTTTCGTTTTTTGCTATTTCAAAAATATTTTCAAAAATGTTCAGAGTTTTCATAAAATCTCCACTAGGTGGCCTATATACAGACATAATTAAATATTTTTGATTATCTATGATATATTCACAACATGAAATTTCTAATTCATAACTTACAGACATATTCACAATATCTATTCTCTGCTTGCAATGATTCATACTCGCTTTGGTATACAGGGCAGATCCACCATGTTGACCAGATTTTCTGCAGAAACTTGAACAGAACGAGAATCCTACCCTTATCGGTCGGATGCAGTCCCTCAGTACCCTTCAAAACAATTTCGGTGATAGCATCCTTGATGTACGCCACCGGTTCCTTGCCTTGAGGAATAGATTTTATATTGAACTCTAAAGTGCGAGCCTGTACGCCGAAGCGATAATTTTTCTTGACCACATCTTCAACAATCAAATATTTCTCCATGATAACTTAAAATTAACACTCAAATTAATCACACTATCTTCGAATGATAATAAACAAAGCAAGCACAAATATATACAGAAGAACTGAAGGTAATGTCGGTGAGAGGTAACGATTGAAAATTTCAAAAATCAGCACTCAAATTCCAAAAACTCGAAATTATCGACAAATTCGAAATTTGGAAAAACTCAAATATTTTCAAAAATCAACACAATATTAGCAAAGCAGCGAGCCTGTATGCAAACAGCGTTTTAAATTCGTCTGAGGACTCAAAATAGATAATCAAATTATTTCTTACACACACAGAGAGAGAGAGTAACCGTTCACCACGAAGACTGATCAGGAAATGAAGTTCGATTAGCACTGCCGTTAGGGTATTTGACACACCTAGGATGAGTCCCGGAGTGTAGGGGGGGGGGGGGTAGGATGATCAGCTCTAATCACGCTTGGACATGTCCACTTGGGAAAAGAGGTGATGCAATAGCTTCGTCGTCGTGCTTCGATACGTGTCAAGGTCATTTTAGGGTGAGTATCGACTATGCACCGATATGAAAAACGAAATTAACTCAAGATAAAAACTATTATGCTCTCTTCCATATAGTATTATCAACATGTTTTTTTCCCGTCATATATGCACCCATCAAGAAATGATATATCGGAATATTATATAATTTTTTTTTTCTCAGATATCACTCATTCCCGGCATCACGGCATCGAGCAACCAATCACAGCGCTCGATTCTCTCAATCATTATCTACTCGGAGGAATATCGGGACTTAGAAAAAATTTCATCAAAAATATGAATTAGACTGATGAACTTTGCCCGGTCATCAATTAACTTCAATTAAAGTCAATCAAGACCCTGGGACCTGTAATATTTCCTAATATATACCTTTTGTGCGGTATTGAATCGTTTTTATATTTATTGATAGCCACCTCCAGAAAAAAAATTTCGCTCAAGGCCCTTCCGCTATTCTTTTCTTGCAATAAGAATAAGAGTTGTAATAAATAATATGTGAGTCGAAGGTATGGATTTATAACAGTTGTATCATATCTTTCCGACGAGAACAGATGTCTGGTTAGGCAGTTCAGAGAGAAGTGTTGACGACATAATTGCTATATTTATTTAGGATTGATAAGAAGCGTACACATACCTGTTTAATCAAATCCTCAACTACCTCAATAAAAATGTCCCAATTAGTTATAACATCTATTCCGTTGTCTCTCTGATTATGCCCCCTTTACTCGTGGGAATGAGTGATATCTGAGAACAAAAAATTATATAATATTCCGATATATCATTTCTTGATGAGTGCATATATGACGGGGAAAAAAACTTGTTGATAATAATATATAGAAGAGAGCATAATAGTTTTTATCTTGAGTTAATTTTGTTTTTCATATCGGTGCATAGTCGATACTCACCCTAAAATGACCTTGACACGTATCGAAGCACGACGACGAAGCTATTGCATCACCTCTTTTTCAAAGTGGACATGTCCAAGCGTGAATATTGATAGAGACCTCCTAGAAACATTTCTGGCCAACGCCCCATTTGAGTTTATGATCCATTTACCAAATGTTAACGAAAAAGTGTCATATATGAATAAATTATTACTTGAAATATTCGATATCTTGGCACCTGTTAGAGAATTTGAAGTCAGAAATAAAAAGCCAGGTTGGTTAACAGATAACCTTAAAGCAATGATAAGGCTTAAAGAGAGAGCATACAAAAAATATATCAAAACAAAAACTGATATGCGAATTTTAATTATTATAAGCAAGTGAGAAAGCAAACCAATATTGCCCTGCATAATGAAAAAAAGAGTTACTTAGAACACTGCATAACAAGAAATATGAGCAATTCGAAAGAACTTTGGAAAACATTGAAGGAAAATAATATTTATAGAAAAACTCAGCATGTAGAGATGCCGGGTCAACTCGATATTCCAGAAGATATAAACAAACATTTTCTACAATTCTCTACAAGAAACACTCCTCCTGATGATTATGTCTTGAATTATTATAAAAGAAACATTAAAACTGATTTTGTGGAATTATCTAGTTTTCATACAGTTTCTGTAGATACGGTTAAAACATATCTATTAGAGGTTACCTCTACTGCCATAGGGTCAGATCAGATAAGTTTAGAAATGATTCTTCTATGTTGTTCAAGAATTCTTCCGTTCATCACCAATATAGTAAATTCCTGTATTTTGGATAACATCTTTCCAGATGACTGGAAAATCGCCAGAGTTATTCCATTACCAAAAAAAAAAGATCCGTCTGCCTATAACGATTTACGACCTGTTATCATTTTACCAGTTTTGTCGAAGGTTATTGAGAAAATTATGAATTATCAAATCAGGGAACATCTGAATACTTTCAATATATTGCCACAAAATCAATCAGGATTCAGACCAGGATTCAGTTGCACCACTGCTTTACTAAATATCACAGATGACATTATAAGAGCAACAGATCAGGGAAAATCAAAAGCCTTGGTGCTTCTTGATTATTCGAAAGCATTCGATACCTTGAATCATTCCTTGTTAATATCTATATTACATTTCATTGGATTCTCTGAGAATGCGATCGAATTAATGAGGGATTATCTAACAAACAGACTTCAATTTGTAGAAACCAGCAAAGGTGTTTCAACGAAACAACTTTCAGTATGCGGAGTTCCTCAAGGTTCAATACTTGGCCCTCTTTTGTTTGGTATATACACATGTAATTTAACAACGTGTCTGATGCATTGTTCTGTTCATTTATATGCAGACGACACACAATTATATTTGTCTTTTTTCCCAAGCGATAAACAACTAGCTCAAGATAAAATTAACTCTGATTCAAATCGATTAATCGCATTTTCAGATAACCATAATTTACAATTGAATGCATCAAAGTCATCAGTATTAATATTCGGTAGACAAAAGCAGTTGGTAGAATCGGTGTTTAGTGTTAAAATTCAAGATAATTCTTTGCAGTGCTCCAAAAATTCAAGAAATCTCGGTCTCGAATTTGATACTCATTTACGTTTCAAGCCGCACGTTAATAAATGTATCCAACGAGCGTATGATAGCTTGAAAATGTTGTACCCTAATCGCCATTTGTTGTCAGAGTCATTGAAAATAAAATTAACAGATTCACTGGTGCTGAGCCACTTTAATTACTGCGATGCTGTATATGGACCGTGTATAGATAAGAAAGATAGTGAAAGAATCCAGAAAGTTCAAAAATCGTGCTTAAGATTCATCTATGGCATTCGCAAATATGAAAGTATCTCCTTCAAATTGAAGGAAACCCAGTGGTTGAGCATGGAAGAAAGACGTAAAATCCATGCAGTGAATTTATTCCATAATATTATATTCACCAAATGCCCTCCTTATTTATGTAATAAAATAAAATACAGAACTGATGTACATACGTTGAATTTAAGATTCAAAAGTTATATTTCTCCCCCACCTCATCAAACACAGCATTTCCAACGATCATTCACTTATAATGTATTTAAATTATTTAATGAACTGCCATATGAAATGAAATCTTTGAAACCGGAAACTTTTAAAAAATCATACAAGAATCTCGTCATGAAATACTGAACTATATACATGAAGTACTAACTGATTTTCAATCTCCAACAGCCAACTTAGTAACATTTACATTGCGGAAATATTTTATTTTTTTAAATTATATAATTCCAGGGGTTGAACTAGGATCAATTTTAATTGTTTTCAACCCCTTTTTGCAACTAATATTGATTATCTGATTTATGAAATGTATTATGCATATTTATAGTTGTGAATAAATTATTATTATTAGAGCTGATCATCCAACCCCCCCCCCCCTCTTCTACACTCCGGGACTCATCCTAGGTGTGTCAAATACCCTAACGGCAGTGCTAATCGAACTTCGTTTCCTGATCAGTCTTCGTGGTGAACGGTTACTCTCTCTCTGTGTGTGTAAGAAATAATTTGATTATCTATTTTGAGAATTTTGAGTCCTCAGACGAATTTCAAACGCTGTCTGCATACAGGCTCGCTGCTTTGCTAATATTGTGTTGGTTTTTGAAAATATTTGAGTTCTTCCAAATTTCAAATTCGTCGATAATTTCGAGTTTTTGGAATTTGAGTGCTGATTTTTGAAATTTTCAATCGTTACCTCTCACCGACATTACCTTCAGTTTTTCTGTATATATTTGTGCTTGCTTTGTTCATTATCATTCGAAGATAGTGTGATTAATTTGAGTGTTAATTTTTAGTTATCATGGAGAAATATTTGATTGTTAAAGATGTGGTCAAGAAAAATTATCGCTTCGGCGTACAGGCTCGTACTTTGGAGTTTAATATAAAACCTATTCCTCAAGGCAAGGAACCGGTGGCGTACATCAAGGATGCTATCACCGAAATTGTTTTGAAGGGTACCGAGGGACTGCATCCGACCGATGAAGTAGGATTCTCGTTCTGTTCTAAAGATTTCGCGAGGGGACCAGGGTGGATATCATTTAAAGACGCTGCAGATGTTTCTGTGGACGATCTTTTTGAGAAAATTTCATCAATTTACCAATCGAACTCTTGTGGCCTGAACACCGACACTTTCTGTCTCGGTGTAACCACTTGTAGGTTACCTGCTGGCAAGGGTGGGAGAGAGCGCTGCTACAACTCTTTTGACGAGGAATGTAGCAAACGACAGGGGATCATAGTAATCAATAATAAAGATAATTTATGTCTTCCTCGGGAGCTTGTTGTAGCTCAGGCATACACAGACAAAGACCCCAAATGTACTGATGTACGAAGGAATATTAGGAAATTGCAGAGCCAGCGAGCTCTGCAGTTAGTGTCTGATGCTGGAGTCACCGTACCTACGGAGGGGTGCGGAATACCTGAGTTACCACAATTCCAACGGTTTCTGTCATCATATAAAATAACTGTTTACCAATATGGTAACAAGGGCCGTAACGTTATGTTCAAGGGTGGGACTGAGGGTCTCTCGTTGAATTTGATATACCATGAGGGGTACTTTAATGTCATTACCTCACTTACAGCAGCCTCTCGCTGCAGTTATTACTGTGAGGAATGCCATGCTCCTTATGAGCATCGTGACGAGCATCGTTGAGGTGGTACTTGTTTCTCGTGCCATGGATCACCACCCTGTTTCAAAAATAGTGTAAAATTTCCATGCGAGTCTTGCAAAAGGTCTTTTCGCGGGCAGAGCTGTTTTGATAACCATATTCAAAACGGTGTTTGTGGTAAGATTAGACGTTGTGTGGAATGTTTCAAAATTGTCCCCGTCAATAGAACTCACACCTGCGGAGAGATCTATTGCAAGATTTGCAACAAGCAACAACCTTTTGGTCATTTATGCTATATTCAGCCCGACACGGAAGTACCAAAGGCTGATGATCTCTTGTTTGTCTTTTATGATCTGGAGACTCGTCAGTAGAGGGTACAAGCTGATGGATCTCTTCTCCATGAACCTAATCTGTGTATCTTTCGTCAATGCTGTGACGTCTGCATCGATACCACACAGCAAATTTGTTCGAAATGTGGGGATCGTTTACAAATTCTCAAGTGTAACGATCCCATATCCCCATTTGTTCATCATGTGTTGACAATAAGGAAGAAATTCAAAAATGTCATCGTTATAGCTCACAACGGCGGAAAATTTTACCACGCCTTCATTTTGAATTATATTCTATCAAAAACTACTCTGAAACCTGATATTATAACGAGAGGTACACAATTGATTTCCATGACTGTCGGCAATGTCAAGTTTTTGGACTCTCTCAATCATTTCCCAATGGCCCTGGCAAGACTGCCCAAATCTTTTGGCTTCTCTGAATTGTAGAAGGGGTATTTCCCCCACCTCTTCAATCGTATGGAAAATCAAAATTACAAGGGCCCAATTCCTTCTCTAAAGTTCAATACCCCCGACAATCTTGTTTCGGATGCACGCACATCTCTCATAAAATGGCATTCTGAAAGAGTCGCTGAAAACTATGTTTTCGATTTCTCTCGAGAAATCATAGATTATTGTATTTCGGATGTGGATATACTGACCAAGGCCTGTTTGAAATTTCGGCAACTTATGTTGTCTGAAACTAATGTGTGTTCTTTCACTGAAGCCGTAACGATTGCTTCGACATGCAATAAGGTTTTCCGTAGGAATTTTCTCAAACCAAACACCATAGGTATCATTCCCAAGGGTGGCTACAGACATCGTGATAATCAATCTGTGATAGCCACCCAGTGGTCACTTTGGGAGGAGAAACTACGGGATATAAAAATCCAGCAGGCCTGCCGATCTTCAGAGGCTCTTATCGGTAATCTTAAAGTTGATGGGTATTGCGAGGAAACAAAACAAGTTTTCGTGTTTCAAGGCTGCTTCTATCATGGCTGTCCCCGTTGCTATACTGATCAGAGAGATACTCCTCTCAGAAACTGACCTTCTCAAACTATGAACCAGCGTTATGACACGACCATTGCCAAAATCAATAAAATCAAATCCTCAGGGTATGAAGTTATTGAAAAAAATAGGAGTGTGATTTTCGCAAGGAACTTTCCAGCAGTGACGAGCTTTGCAACTTTGTCAGCAATCACCCCCTGCTTAAAAATTTACCCCTTGACCCTCGAGATGCTTTCTATGGTGGCCGAACGGGAAACATTGTCGAATATTACAAGGCCGAGGATGGTGAACAAATAAAATACGTTGACGTTTGTTCACTCTACCCATGAGTATGTAAATATGGCAAATTTCCTGTGGGTCACCCGAAAGTACTTGTAAGTGAGGGGGATACGTGTGCTTCGCCTCTTTCCTCTATCTCAGGTCTCGTTAAATGTGCAATTCTCCCACCTCAAGATCTTTTTCATCCTGTTTTACCGCAGAAAATGAACAAGAAGTTGATGTTTGTTCTTTGTCGTGTGTGTGGTGAAAACTATAATACTAGTAGTTGTCATCACACTGATGAAGAGTGTACATTGACAGGAACATGGACTGCTGAAGAAATATTGAAAGCCATTGAGGTGGGGTATCGGATTATCGAGATCAAAGAGATTTGGTCTTATGATACTGTGCAATTTGGTGAAGATGTTTCAGGCCTATTCACCGACATGATGAATAAATTCATCAAGGTGAAGCAGGAATCATCAGATTGGCCTAAGGATTGTAAGACCAAAGAGTTGAGAGATAGGTACACTGACGAATTTTTACAACGGGAGGATGTTTTGCTGGAATTTTCTAAAATTACCGATAACCCCGGATTGCGAGCACTGGCCAAGCTTATGCTGAATTCCTTCTGGGGTAAGTTTGGTCAGCGTGAAAACCAACCGAAAACTTCGATCATCAATCAGCCCTCGGAATTCTTTTCGATGATGACGGATCCCTCCCTTATTGTCAATACAGTACTCCCGATAAACGAGGATACCCTCATTGTTAATTGGGAGTATGAGGAGGAGAGCTATGACACTCTTTCCACTGTCAATGTCGTTATAGCTGCATATGTAACAGCCTTAGCTCGGTTGAAACCTTACAGCTATTTACAGCAGCTTGGGGAAAGGGTGTTATACAACGACACAGACTCAGTTATCTATGTTTCCAGACCAGGGGAATTTGACATTCCTACTGGTCAATTTATTGGTGATATGACCGATGAAATGGAATGTTACGGTCCTGGTTCACATATCACAGAGTTTGTATCTGGTGGTCCCAAAAATTATGCCTACAAGCTATGGTCAACCAAGGAACAAGAGTTCAAAGTTGTATGCAGAGTTTGTAACCTAGTTTTCCAACTTAGGATTAATTTCATTCAGCTAGAATAATAAGAGGAATATTCGAGTTTGATATTGAGTTTTGGACGCCACTCAATTTAATAGTAGACTAGTAGTTGATTTGGATAATTTAGAAAACCAAATAAATATCTATAACTGATGGTAAGCAACAAATACTTTCAAAATATGTTTCCTGAAAATTTTGAGATGGACAGCTAATAGAATGAAACAAATGTGTATTCCTGCAACCTATTAATTACACCCAAGCCAGACAAGGCACATTCAGACCACTGTAGAGGACGTCCTACCACATACTTCAAACTAGGTATATATCAGCTAAATATTGATAACTTCTAAATATCTAAAGGATTAAATACGTGGGAAAATTGTCTTTATTCTACTATGTGTTAAGCTAAAACATCATCAAAAAAATGTAAAACTGAGACCGCTGTCTCATGGTACCATGGGGAAGCTTCACAGGGAGTTTTACACGTGAATATGGTGAATTAAGTTAATTTTTGAGATTTTGAATGACCCTAACAAAAACCTGGTTGAAATCAGGGGGATGGTCCTCTCCAGAGGTCCATATCACCCCTATCACGGTCCGCTGGGTGTAAAGATGTTGGCAGCATAGGTGACTGCGATGGGTGAAGATCTATGCTGAACTGCTGGGCCCAGTGCTGCAGCCCTTGCTCCTAGGTATTCCTCCTGGCGTGCTACAGCAGTCAATCCAGAAGTCCAGCGTCGAAGTAGAAGGTGCTTCCACTAATCCACTGGGCTGGATTCTGTAGTCTCTCCTCCTGGGTATTCCTCCCGGCGTGACGACAGCATGCAGCTCAGAGGATTAGCTGCAGCATAAGGAGAAGGACGAAAAGGACCCCCTCTGATCCAGTGTGCGGGGTTCCGCAGCCCCTCGTCCTGGGCATTCCTCCCGGCGTGCCAACGAAACACAGCTCAGGAGATCAGCGGCAGGTCAGACCGACCTAGTGCTTCCTAACCTCTCCTAGCACCCTTGTGTATAAAAAATATGTCCTACAGTTCTATGTTCGTGGAATAAACGTGGTACAAAAATGCTCCTGCATCAAAACCAGTCGTTGAAAGCATCACTCACCTTCTGAGAAGGGTTGAAGAAGCGCCAAACAGCATCTCGGCTGGGGCACGCGGCGTGGGCATGGCTCCAAAACAGCGAAAACCATCCCAAATAGGTGATGGTGATTATGACTAGCGTCGAGAACGTTGAAAAAAATAATGTTTGTTTGATATTTCACCTGTACATCAAATATCACCACCACACTTAATGGCTCGCGTCTTCCATCATGGCTGCCCAAGAAGAGAGCTTCAAGAACCTCCAAGTCTCTTCAAGTCCACTATTCACCCACCCTCAACATCGACCGCTCACGAAACAACCAAAAATCCGAGAGACAAATATTTCCTCGCATCCTATTGGTCGAGATAAGGCTGGGAACCAGTAGGTCAAATAAACTTATTCGAAACAGGAACCAAAGACAGAAGAATCTCTCATTCTTCTTTTTCGCTTTCGCAAAACCATGATGTGAATAAACAATAAAGGTTGATGACTGTTTCTTCTTCTCCTCCTTTTTTTCCTCGGCGAGTCACGAAGACTATTGATGTTGACAACGACCGAAGCACCACGCTAAAACAAGAATAGGACATACCTAACCAACAAAAGAATCCTGGAAAATTAAAGAAAACAAATAATTCGAACGACTTCATCTGAAATTGTAAGAACCTCTAGAATCTCCAATGGCACCAACACCCCGTGGAACACCACAGGTGAGTTAGCTGTTCTACCTCAAAACAGAGTAAGTCTCTAATAATTATTCTCCCCAATTTTCAGGACCTGTTCATTGGATCAGAGAACGAAGAGGGATTTGAGGTGAATAGTTCAATGAAAAAATACTCCAATCATCTGGCAAATTGAAGAAGTGTTTCTTTTAAATAAAAAATCGATCTTCGTGCAGCTACAAATAGAACAAACAAAAACTGCTCTGATTTCCTGTCAACAGTCACCTGTTCAAAAAAGTGTCATTTTTCTGGCAAATTAATGAGTGTTTCTTTCAAATAACAAATTGGTCTTCGTGCAGCTAGAAATAGAACAAACAAAAACTGCTCTGATTTCGTGTCAACAGTCACCTGTTCTGTAATGAATCATTCACCCAAAATCTTTGGATTGTGTGGTTTTTCTATATGCCTATAGGGGATGCTTCTCCACGAAAAAAAAAAGCAAACGCGCCAACGCTTTACCTCGAGGGTGGTGGGGAAACAAGACTTTTTTACTATGTTTCAGGTCTCATACCAACTGTTAATGTCAGTGTGGCAGCTCTTCAGTATTTCACCAGCTTTCCAACAGTACAGACGTAATCAGCAATGCCAAACTGTGGCTGGGGTTGGCCATGCAAATGCAGTGACTGCAAACCTAGTTTCTGCTCTTTCTGCCGTAAAGAGAGGGTTCATCATGTAATCGAAGGCTACAGCACCAACAGAAAAGGGATAGGCACCTACAGTTTCACGGCATGGTGTGAAGATTGTTTCAAGAAAAGAATAAAATAGATTGTTTTTTGATTGTCTCATCATTAAATAGAATGATATAGTTTGTTATTGTCTCATGTGTCAATAAAATGTTTGATAAATATTCCCATATTTCATTGACCCCATTACACCCTGTGAATTCCTGTTCAAGACTGTTCAGATAGAACTCAAGACATATTTTTCGGACGAGAAGTTCAAAACCCTGTATTTATAATTTGAAATTGAAAAACTGTTTCTAAAGACACTGTATATTTTTCATCAAACAAAAAACGAAATATCCTCTATACCTTATAATTTGAAATTGAAATACTTTTTCTTCCGAAAAGACTCTGTATATTCTTTCAAAACAGAAAACTAAAACATCCTGTATACTTTATAATTTGGAATCGAAAAACTTTTTTCTAAAAAGTCCCTGTATATTTTTCCAGAGCCAGAACCCAAACATCCTGTATACAATATAATTTGAAATTGAAAAACGTTTCAAACAAAAGCCAAAACATACAAGAAGGTTCAACACTGTTTATTCTGAAATCCTATAGTTTTGACCTGCCTTTATAACATTATGGCAAAACGGGTAAAATTTCACGATACTGAAAAGGCCTGTTATCCTAATGATTTATGAAGCACTCTATATCTTCGACATAGACAACTATGGATGAAAATTAAATTCCTACTTCTTTTGTTAGCTGGAAATCCAGAACGAAACTGAAAATCCTAATGCTTTATGAATTACCCTGTATCCAAATAACATTCAATTTCTATTGTTAACAGAAATCTAGAAGAATATAGAACTGAAGATCTTAATGTTTCACGAAACACCCGGTAACTGCGACAGAGACAGCTGTGAATGAAAATAAAAATTACTACTTCTTTTGTTAGCTGAAAATATAGAATAAACTGAAAATCCTAAACGATACATAAAATTCAATTTCTGTTGTTAGCGGAACTCTAGAAAATATAAAACCTAATGTCTCACGAAACACCTTGTACATCAACTTCAACTACATCAATTTTTGCTTCTTGTTATTTATGATGTTGTAAACAGAGCCCCTGTTGTTGTTTATTTTTGTTGCCCAAAATTCATGCGTTTACAAAATTCCTGTGAATGTTCTGTTATGAACCTAACAATAATTACAAAGAGCTAAAATGAAATCCTGATTCGTCGCTAAGACACAATAATACTTTGATAACTATATTTTTTTTATGTCTTTTCACATATGATACCTACCTATCCTCTCGGAAAACTCCAACCCAAAAAAATAAGCCACTCACCAATTTCGTTGAACAACAGCTATATATCCAGAAATGAACGAGTATATGCAGTAATGACCGCTCCATTCTAATTTTCCACACAGATTCACTTTCACCTCACAGATGTTTTTTCTGGCAATAAAAACACACTGTATCATAATTATGTCCAACACGAATAAAGATTGAAATAAGACTCCGATAACTGAGAAATATTGTGATTCGAACTTTAATCACACACAGAAAATAGCGCCAGTTCGAAGGCTTCAACTAGGTTTCATCAGTATTTCACTATTGATCGGAATAATCAATTAGCGCATCATATCTGTCATACGTTACGTACCTATATGTTTGCAGGGTCCACCTATGGCCGGTTCTTCCAGTGAGCCCCTTATGTATATATTTTTTATTCGAGCACACTGTGTATTGAACGGGTGCATCAGCTAGCACGTCAGCTGTCTGAGTCTGATATGATTGCTGATGTCATTCCTTCGTGCAAAATATCACTTATACACATCTAGCTCTACTATGTCCCCCATGCCACACAAAACATTTTCAGCTGGCGGTCTGGCAACATTGTTCAAGGCAGCGACTCTTATCACGCAGAGTCTTGGTATAATGTCGCTATTATCTGAATATTTCATCATAATTTTATTTCGTTGTAATAACGTCTTATCAACCTATATATAGTATTGCTCGCTGATCCTCGCGACGATCCCATTTGAATACGATTTTCATACTGAAACTTTCATCGCCTCCTGAATGGCTCAGTGCGTGTATACGCTTCATCATAATGCAAAGGACCCGAGTTCGTTCCCCAGGGGTGAAGGTTATTTTTTAACTTTTCACGATGATGATGTCATGACGTCATACAATTCGAATTTCGCTCCGTTCGTGGGGCCGCGAGTAGCTAGCCGAGTCAGGCCGGCCTGTGATTGGCTAGTCGGGTCACATGGTTTGGAGAAAAGTGGAGGGGTGGGGCAACGGACTACCTACTAATAGTCAATTTGCTTTATACAGGGCGTGACATATATAAATAGATGTTTGAATAAAATTCATTGTTGATGTTTGATGTTGGGTATTTTTGAGTTCCTGTCAAATCTATCTCTTGTTTACAAAAAATAATAAATTTGCTTGCGTGTCGTATATGTATTTGAATTAAAATCACTGTTGCCTGGATACATGTTGGTAGTAGGTCTGAACTTTTGTCATGTGAAGTGATATTTTGAGTTACCAAACCCTGCAAATCAAACTTTTATTATGGAAAAATGATGAGTTTGCTTTATACAGGGCGTCACATATATAAATAGATCTTTGAGTAAAATTCATTGATGATATCTGAAGGGACTCGGTTTGAACTTTTGTGCTGTGAACATTGAGTAAGATATTTTTGAGTTCCTGGAAAATCTATCTCTTTTGTTTACGGAAAATAGTGAATTTGCTTGAGTGTTATATACATGTTTGAATAAAAATCACTGTTGCCTGAATAAATTTTTGTACTAGGTCTGAAGTGTGAAGTGAGATATTTTCAGTTACCAGACCCTGGAAATCGACCTTTAATTTTGGAAAAATAGTGAATTTGCTTGAGTGTTATACACAGCTAAATATGTGCTTGACAAAACTCACTGATGCCTGGAAGAATTTCGGATCTCAACTTGTTCCTTGCATGTCCTATAAAAATTATTATTGAGTCACCAACCTGAAAAATCGACTTCTGCATGGAAAAATCCAACCCTTAACATTTGTTTTTCGAAAATAGTGAATTTATTTATACGGGGTGTTATATACGTGTTTGAATAAAAATATCACTGATGGCTGAATGCAACTGAAAGTTTGATCTTCTGTTTCAGAAAAAATAATCATTGAATTTGTTTCAAAGAAGTTAGGAGGATTTGATGTGAGTTATCAATTCAATATGATTGTAGTGATTTATTATTTGGGGTTGCAGAATTAGGTGAGGTGAAATGGCAGATGTCATATTTTATTGATGATGAGATGGGATTTTTTGTGATATATGCAAATGGTAGGTATGCATTTGATCTGATCATAACAGATTGAAACATTTTAATTTTTTGTTTGTTTCAGAATTGGAATAACTATAATAAAGAAAAAAATACTATGCATTGATATATTATTTTACCTCATTTTTGAACAGAAATACGGTTTGAAAATTTTGTTTGCAATATTTTATTCAATATCGGGTTCTATGAACGAAAAGACATGTTTTTTCAATTCAAAAATATTTTTCACAATGTATCCTAATATTGTTGAAACTAAAATCATAAAAATAGAATACAGGATGATCAGAGTTACGTTGGTCTGTGATATTTTCTTGAGTTGTTGCCGTTCATATGAATCTTCGTAAGCACCATTTTGATAATAAATTCTCAATTTGTATTCACTGGAATTGCTTGGAATGTATGTCATGTAGGTAGAGAGCAATCCATTATCCACCAATGTATACTCCATTCTTTTCCACGATGCAGGCCAACTATAATTTTTTATGCCATTGTTATCAAATGATATGAAAACTTCCTTGAAATTATATTATCTTGAAATATATAAAACATTTTGCTGGATGAAACTCAAAATGATAAAACAAGGCTTTAGCACAACCATTTCGAACTATGGTTTGATCAAGAATGAACATTCTCTGATGAAATTTTTTGCATGGAAGGACTGTCACGTATCATTATCATAGGTGAATATAATTCAGAGAGTGGATATTTTGTATAAAATGCACTGATTTATTCCAGTTGGCAGTTGGATTCAATTGAAGATGGCCGAAGTACAAGTGAATGATGTGAGCACCTCATCTCAAGGAGATGTTCCCGTTGATTTCATTGATGAATATAGATGTGTAAGGAATGAGATTGAATGTCAGGATGAAATCATGAATGTGGAGGAAGTAGAGAGTGATGAAGAAGCGAATGTGAGGGTGACTTATGAACCATATAGTGCAAGGTATGATATTCCTCAACCTGAATCTCCACTAGAAAATCATTTGATTAATAATACTTGTGTGACTGATTATTCAAGTTGCAATAAATATTATCAGTTTTATGGTTATGTGGATAGGAAGTGGTTTATATTGTGTAGAAGATGTTATGAAGAAGATGCAAGAAAACATTGAAATAATTCGATGTGACAAAGTTCATGTTCATATTAGAGGGCATCTACATTGTTTCTTATGTAAGAAAGATTGTATCAAATATGGAATGTGTGAGTATAGATATAATTCTTTATGCAGAAACACGATTGGCGTTTGGATGTCAGAATTGATGTAGTTATGAATGTATGTTGAAATGGAAAGGAATGTATGGTGAACGTTCAAGGCAATAATCAGAAGGGAACGTGCCTCAATTGTATCATTATTGTGGAGAATATTCAGAAATTATGGTGAATGAACAATGCCAACAAGTTGGAGAACGAAACAGCTAGCAGTTTGAAGGAATAGCAGTCTAAGCAGAAAAATCATTCCATATCGAAATATTGTACTTCGCACCACAAACAACAATATTGTGTTCTAATTCTAGATCGATCTTACAGAAATAAACAACTCTGCTTCATTGAGTGTCAAGAAAACAGTCAAGTTATCTGATCTTCCTGTTGATACGGCTCAACCCATCCTGTCACTACGCATCGTCAATACGGAATTTGGAAGGAGCGTCTTGGTGGAGTTGGACAGCAAAGTCGTTTTTCTACCAAAAAGGATCACCGAGCTACTGTAGGGAAAGGGAGCAGAGTTCATTCTTGGAGCTTATTTCCTAGTTCACAAGGGGAAAAAGGACGTGGGGAAGCCTAAAGACGCTCATCAGTTTGAATTGTTGATAGCAGAATGAACGTGAGTGGTTTCGAACTCTTTCAAAAATTATTTTTCAAGTCATGGATACTCAGTTTTGTCCCAAATGTGAAAAATACTATTGTTTTTGTGATCGATCAGTGAATATGCATAATTTTTTAACTACGTTGAATAACATTCAAAAAGCATATGATAAACCAAACGATAATTTAAACTTATATTGTTCTGAAACTTTAGAAAGTACCGATCATTGGAATCCTTCTGAAAAAAGCAAAGAACAAACAGGTTCAAGTGGGTTCTCACTTGAACCTCCTAAGAAGAGAAAACGTTGATTTTCAACCATAAGGTAAAGTAGGATGGATGAAGATATATCGAAGAAGAGTGATGAAATTGTCAAAATAATTCGAAAAGCATATAGAACACTCACATCTGGTAGATCAAATTTGGAAAATAAGAATCGATGGAAAAAATTAAGCAATGCAAACCTCAATATATTCAATAAAGCTATTCGTGAAGGTAATCTGAATATAAGTTCACTTAGGAAATTGCATAGAAATATTGGACATTTGAGGCGATTCGTGAATTTATATTCAGAAGCAGAATAAAGCTTCTGTTGAAGAAATTTGTTATCATGAAAGTAAATACCTGTTTTTGTAGGGAATTTCTGAAAAACAATAAACATGAATTCAAATATTTGAAATACAAAAAATGTTTTCAATGGTATCATGATAATGTTATCGATGTTCTCTTGAATAAACTCGATGAATTCCAAGAACGTGATAGCGGTTGGACATTATATAAAATAGTCAGTCTGGAAGTTAACATCAATAAAGTTGAGATGGGTGATGGAGGTTCATCTTTCATCAAATTACCTGATCAAATAATCAATAAAAGAGCATGTCTTAATGTCAAAAATGATGATGATGCTTGTTTTGCATGGTCTGTACTATTATGCTTATACCCAGCAAAATTGAATGCATCCAGAACTTCTTCATATCCACATTATAGTAATATTTCTGACTTGAGAGGTATCGAGTTCCCCATGAGAATCAATCAAATCACCAAATTTGAAAGTCTTAATAATGTTTCGATAAACGTGTTTACTCTGGAAAAAACAATGGAAAATTCACCACTGTACCTATAAGAATAACTAGAAATAAGATACCAGATCGTCATGTGAATCTACTAATGTTCCAAGAAGATTATTCTGTGAGTTATGAGGAGGAGGAGGAGGAGGAGGAGGAGGAGGAGGAGGAGGAGGAGGAGGAGGAGGAGGAGGAGGAGGAGGAGGAGGAGGAGGAGGAGGAGGAGGAGGAGGAGGAGGAGGAGGAGGAGGAGGAGGAGGAGGAGGAGGAGGAGGAGGAGGAGGAGGAGGAGGAGGAGGAGGAGGAGGAGGAGGAGGAGGAGGAGGAGGAGGAGGAGGAGGAGGAGGAGGAGGAGGAGGAGGAGGAGGAGGAGGAGGAGGAGGAGGAGGAGGAGGAGGAGGAGGAGGGGGATATTTCATATTTTGATGATGAACTGTATGAAGATTCAAATCAGTACCACTTCTGTTGGATAAAAGATTTATCAAGATTAGCTTCCAATCAGCTAGGACATGAAAAAAAATCTGTGTGATAGATGTTTGAACTATTTCAGTACACGAGAAAAATTAGATTCTCATGATGTTATTTGTGTAGATGTTAATGAGTGTGAAATATCATTTTTCGATGAGAAATACATATTTAAAAAATTTCGATATAAAGACAAAACACCTTTCGTTGTTTATTGCGACTTTGAGTCATTGCTTTTTCCATTTGAAGAACAAGAGGGTAGGAAAATGATTAAAACTTCACGTTATCAAAAACATGAAACTTTCAGTGTTGGTTATTATTTAAAATGTAATTATGATCAAAATTAATCGAAGTTCTGGAGTTTCAGAGGTGTAAATTGCTTCATCTTTGAGTTATTTGGGTTCTTTAATAGTGTATTATTAGTGTGGTGAATAATACTAGAGAATAATTCAGTAGCTTGTATAATTATTATTAGTTACTTGCAAAGGTACACACTGACTGGTATATTACGAGACAAGAGATGCCATGCCCCGCGCGGTCAATCCCAACACACGACATTGACATCTACGACATGACTGACTGACAGACAAATGACATAAAACACAGAACATAAAGAATAAGGATATCCACAGATATCACAGATACCTGACAGAACATCCCCCTTTTTCAGGAATATTAATTAAGTACATAATCATTCAGATAAGATGGTTTTCTAATGTCTCTGGTTGGTCTTTTAGATACAGAACAATGGGTTTCACGAGATGGTGAACAAGGAAGACTATGAGTCATGGTTGCGCTATCACTATCACTTTCACTCATAGGCAAAGGCTCAGTATAACCCTTAACATTGGTACTAATACTAGGTTTTTCACTTACATTATTCTCAAACTGGGGGAGCTGCAATGCTGGGGTAAATTTTGGAAAAACATAATAAGGTGCCGGTACCAGATGCCAACGATTTCTGCGGTATGTTCCAAAATTGGTTTCGATTAAATAAGATCTGGGCTCATTAAGAATTTCGATAACTTTACCGTACTGCCTGATATCAGTTACCCAAACACTGTCTCCAACATTCAATTGTGACAACTCTTTATTCCTATGTCTCTTATTGAACTGATTAGCCATTTTGTCTCTTCCCTCTTCCTCTCTTTTTATAAAGAGATCAGAATTCACAGGTTTATTTAATAAACTGTTCAGTATTGGTAGAGGTGATCTTAATTTCCGGTTCATGAGAAGTTCTGATGGACTAAACCCACATTCAAGAGGTGTGGTTCGATACGCCAATAAGGCCAAAAATATATCATCATTCTTTTTGATTAAATTTTTAGCTATTTTCACAGCAGCTTCAATGCAACCATTAGACTGTGCAAAATAAGGGCTGCTTGTTATGTGACGAAAATCATATTGACTGGCAAATCTCTTGAATTCAGACTGAAATTGCGGACCATTGTCAGATCTTACAACTTCTGGAATACTATTACGACTGAACACTTCCTTCAATTTGGTGATAATAACGTTCAATTTGAATATCTCGAAGAAACGAGAATAATAGTCAGTAACGATGAGAAACCAAGAGTCTTTTTTGAACAAGTCTAAGGCCACTTTCTGCCAAGGTCTTTCTGGAAACTTATCTTTTAAAAATGGTTCTTTGATGTTGGTTCTATTTTCCACACATTGGGGACAATTTCTAACTAAATTTTCTATCTGCATAGAGAGGCCCAACCACCAAATTGTAGTCTTTGCACGGGCGCGACATTTCACTATACCCTGATGACCTTGATGTAAAAACTCTAAACATTTAAGTTGCAATGATTCTGGAATTATAATTCTAGAATTTCTCAAGAGTAAATTTTCAGAAAATGAAATTTCAAATCTATATTTGTAATAAGGCTCAAATTCTTCTTCAATTTTGTTCTTTTCAGGCCACCCTGACAATGAGTATTTTTTTAGTGTTCTACAAGTAATATCTCTGGATTGTTCATTTTTTATTTCATCTAAAAAATAAGGTTTTATCTGGACTGAGTTAACTATCAAATTTACATGAGCTTCGATTTCTTGTGTTAATTCATCATTTTCGGGACCAATTGCATTTTTGGAGAAATTCCTTGACAAAGCATCAGCAATAGCTAATTCTTTACCAGGTGTATAATACACTTGGTGATCATATCTCATTAATCTTATTCTAAAACGTTGTAATCTAGGTGTTAATTCATCTATGTGCTTAGTTTGTAGGATCTGAACTAATGGCTTGTGATCCGTTTCCATCAAAATAGGGATACCTGTGATATATTCCTTGAATTTATCAGCTGCCCAGTCAAGTCAAGGCTAGTGCTTCCTTCTCTATTTGCGCGTATCTCTTCTCTGTGGAAGAGAGTAGACGAGAAGTGTAGGCCACTACTTCTTTCTTGCCGCTAGAAGTTTGAATTAGGCAAGCCCCTATACCATATGAGGAAGAATCAGCGGAAATACATATTTTTTTGTCGGGTCAAAGTAAGCTAGACAAGGACTATTTATTAATAATATTTTTATTTTCTCAAAGGACTGTTTTTGAGAAACTGACCATGAGAAATTAACATTTTTTTTCAAAAGAGATGTCAAGGGCTCTAATACCTCAGAACGATTAGGTACAAATCTACTAGAAAAATTCAACATCCCTAAAAATTGTAGAAGTTCATTTTTGTTAGTTGGTTCAGGAAACTGTTTGATAACAGAGATTCTTTCAGGGTCAACAGAAATACCCTTATCTGAAATCACATGGCCTAAAAATTGTAATGACTGAACTCTAAACAAACATTTCCCTTTATTCAAAGTGATTCCTTCAGAATCAATTCTCTGTAAAACTTTGTTCAATATCTCATCATGCTCTTCCACTGAAGGTGCATGAACTAAAATATCATCAATATGGCTCACTGCACCATCTATACCAGTAAGAATTTTATTCAACAGATTGAAAAATATTCTGGGGCGCAAGTTATTCCAAAAGGTAATCTTTTGAATAAAAACCTACCAAATGGGGTGATGAAGGTTGTCAGATGCTGACATTTCTTACTTAGTTTGATTTGGCAAAATCCTGAGGTGGTATCTAATTTACTGAACAATCTTGAACCTTGAATTCTACTCAAGATAGTCTCTACTTTTCCAATAGGAAAGTATGTTCGCAGGACTGCTTTATTCAATTTAGTATAATCTACACAGATTCTAATTTTGTTATTTTTGTTCACAACTACAATTGGACTTACCCATGCAGTGTATTCTTCTACTGGCTCTATTATATCTAATTTTTGTAAACGTTCTAACTCTTCTTCCAAAGGATTGTAAAGAGGAATTGGTACAACACGTGGAACAGATTGTACATAAGGCTGTACATTATTTATAGTTTTTATTTCCAATTCGGTTTTGAACGATCCTATATTACTGAAAACTCTTGGATACTTTTGCCTAATACTATCACCAAAGGTTGAATCCTCAATGCAATTTATAGTATTATTACCAAACTGAAGGATGTTCAGTTTTGAAATAGCTGATCTGCCAAGCAGAGGTTTGGTTAAATCTTTTATAATGTATCTGTATAAATCAATTGCTGTAAAAGATCATTACTAAGCATACTTTCTGGAATGCAAGATACATCTGCTCCAGTATCTACTAAAAATGTTACAACTTTATTCAGTTTGGACACAAAGATAGTTGAAGTCCATTCTTTTGTGTCTACATGATTCAAAGAGATGGAGCCAAGAAAATCTGCATCTTCCTGTTCAGGAACTTCTTCATTATAATCAAATTGTACTGATCTCACCTGAGAACTTCTGCAAACACTTGCCCAATGCCCATTCTTCTTGCACTTTTTGCATACTGATTTATTAGCTGGACAATTTTCTCGAATGTGGTACTGAAGACCACAAAAATTGCAAGACTTTTCCTTGGGTGCAAATCCAATTTTCTTATTCCCTTTGAATTCCTTCTCCTTCCATGAATAAGGTCTTGAAGTACTGGCTATACTTGATTCACTTGCACGATAGTGACTTCCCTGTGGTGCAATACTGACTTTCCCCACCTGACGTGAGCTGCTATTATGGAGCTCTCTACTTTGAGTAGCTTGAATTTCAGCTTGTTTGGCTGTCATAACACATTCACTGAGATTTAGCTCAGTTTGAAGTTGCATTCTCTCACTAGTTTTAGAATCTAGCATTCCTACAACTATCCTATCTCTGATCATCTCCTCCTTGAGCTGGCCATAATCACAGTTTTCTGCAAGGGAGTGTAAGCTTGTTATGAAACTTTCGATTGGTTCACCTGGGCGTTGAACCCTTGAATTGAATTTAAATCTTTCGAATATGACATTTCTCCTGGGGATGAAATGATTCTCAAAACACTGTAGGGTTTCTGCATATGTAGTAGGTGCTGTTGAAAATTGTAGGAGAATATCTTTTGACCCTTCCCCCATTATATAAACCAGAATATTAACTTTCGCTTCATCTGATTTGTTGTCTTGGCCTGACACAGACATGTATCTTTCGAAGCGTTTACGCCACTGGGGCCATGCACTAGGTGTAGAAACACTGAATTTTTCTGGCGGTCTAACCTGAACTGGGACATTCACCACTGCTGGTCGATCTGCGGTTGTAATGATATTATCTGGCATTCTGAGACCTTATTACATCTAAAGATAGATCACTAAATATGTGATTAGTTCTAAACGAATTAGAATGTTCTCCTCGAACAAAGACTGACTTTTTTCTGTTCGCGCCTTTTCTATTATGGCCGCAATGCAGACACAGGTTATCCTAACCTGAACTCGTACTTCTATTCACACACAATACACCTTCTCGCTGCCACCATGCTTCATCTTTGAGTTATTTGGGTTCTTTAATAGTGTATTATTAGTGTGGTGAATGAAACTAGAGAATAATTCAGTAGCTTGTATAATTATCATTAGTTACTTGCAAAGGTACACACTGACTGGTATATTACAAGACAAGAGATGCCATGCCCCGCGCGGTCAATCCCAACACACGACATTGACATTTACGACATGACTGACTGACAGACAAATGACATAAAACACAGAACATAAAGAATAAGATTATCCACAGATATCACAGATACCTGACAGAACATAAATTGCATTGATTGGTTCGTAAACGAATAAGATGATCTTGCAAAATTGATTGAAGAACAAATGCAAATAAATAAACCAATGCAAATTGAAGAAGTTCAAAATGATGAAGTGTGTCGTATTTGTGAAAAACCTTTCAAGCAATCTGATACCATAGCTTGAGATCATAACTATTTTACAGGTGAATTTCGTGGATTATGTCATTCAAGTTGTAACATAAATTACCGAGTGGCTACGACAGTCACTTCGTCATCAAAGATTTAGCGAAACATTCATATATTACCCTACTCCCTATAAACAAAGAAAAATATATAAGCTTCACCCAACCTATTGCTGGATCTAAAGTAAAATTCAGATATGTTGATTCCTATAGATTCATGTCATTCAAATTGGAAGATCTGGTATCGTTTTTAGATAAATCAGAATTTGTCAATATGAGGAATGAATTTTCTGATCTTGATGAAAATAAATTCAATTTATTGTGTAAAAAAGGTGTATTTTGCTATGATTATTTGGAAAACATCGATAAACTTGTAGCGACAAAATTACCGAGTGAAGATAACTTCTATAGTAAATTAATTGATGAGCATATTACAGATGAAGATTACGATCATGCAAAAAAGGTTTGGGATACATTCCAAATTGAATCATCAGGGGATTATTCTGATTTTTATTTGAAAACAGATATCATGTTGTTAGTCGATGTATTCGAAAATTTCAGAAAAATACCTGCACACTACTATACTTCACCAGGTTATACTTGGGATTGTATGTTGAAATATACTGATGAATGTTGATGTACTACTATTCATAGAAAAGGGAATAAAAGGTGGGGTCAGTCAGTGTTCAAATAGACATTCCATTTCTATCAATAAATATATGTCAAATTTCAAAAACAATGAACCGCCAAAGTACATTATGCACCTTTTGATGTTAATAATGTATATGGATGGGCCATGAAACATCTGCCAAGACCTTCCCCATTCGGATTTTGAATAGTTGGAGAATCTTGAAAATTTCAAAGTCAATGAAATTTCAGATGAATGCCAATTTGGTTATATTCTGGAGGTTGTTCTCAAATACCCTGAATGTATCCATGATCTCCATAAAAATTTACCTCTTGCACCTGAAAAACTAATTCCTCATAATTCAAAATTACCAAAGCTGATGACTACATTATATGATAAAAAAAATATATTTCACACTATGAAAGTTTGAAGCAATATTTGGCCAACGGATTAGTAGTCGATGAAATTCACAGAATTTTAATGTTCAGGCAATCAAAGTGGTTAAAACCATATATTAATCTGAATACAGATTTGCGTAGAAATTCAAAAAATTAGTTTGGTAGGGTTACTTTCAAAACAATGATAAATGACGTTTATGGTAAGACTATGGAGAATCTGCGAAAACATAGGATAGTTGAATTGGCGGAAAGTTGGGCTGGTCGATATGGTGCAAAACATCTGATTTCCAGTACTAGTTTTCATAACCGAACTATATTTGATTAAATGCTGATGGCAATTGAAATGAAAAAAAAAAAAAAATTCAATAAACCCTCGTATATCGGTATGGCTATCTTAGATATATCCGAAACTTGTGTTTACAGTTTTCATTACGATTACATGTTGAAAAAATTCAAATTACCAGATTGTAAGTTGCTTTATACAGATACAGAAAGTCTAATATATGAATTATATTGTGATGATGTATATGAAGAAGTAATCAAAAAAGATTTGACCAAATTTGATGAAAGTGATTACCCTATAGATAATAAATATAGTATACCGTTGGCGAATAAAAAAGTAGCCGGTTTGATGAAAGATGAAATGCTGGGGAAAATAATAACTGACTTTGTTGGTCTACGTTCGAAACAATAAACTTTTCTAGTCAATAGTAATAAACCAAACACTGAGGGTGGAAATAAGTGTATCAAAAGGTCAAAAGGTGTAAAATTTTATGTAGTCAAGAAAAAAATCACATTTGACGATTATTTGGACTGTTTGAAAAATAATAAGGAAAAATATGAAAAGCAAAGAAACATCCAATCACGTGCACATGAAGTTTATTCTATTGAACGAACGAAAATAGTTCTGAGTCCATTCGATGACAAGAGGTATTTAATTGATGATTCCACAGATACTTTACCTTATGGTCATTACAGTATTTTTAAGGTTGGTTGAGATTTTGCTATGGAATCCATTCAAATTTAGATATATCTTGTATGATAAAATGTTTTTATGTAAAACCAATTTTGTACTTCAATTTCAAATCAGGTATTTCTAATTCTATGAGATGGAAGTATTCTTGAGGTTGGTCGAGATTTCGCTATGAAATCCATTCAAATTTATGTAACAATTCAGTCTGGCAAAATGTTGTATGTGAAACCAAATTTGTACTTAAATTCCTGTACTGAATTTGAATGTAAAACTGAATTTTCGAAATAAATATCTCCACAACACATTGTTTTTTTTATTATTTTTTATTCATATATAATATAATATAAAAAACATTCTCTGAATGCATATCCTTCCACACTTCTACTCAAAATATCACAAATCGCAATGATAATAGATTCTTCATTCAATTCATCATTGGATTGCACCAGAAGTTTTTTGCTAGTTCCAGAATATTATGATAAAAACTATAGAATGATAAATTTCTCAGCATAGCTATTTTATGTTGAATGATTATGTTGTCAAAATATATGATATTCCGGACAGTTTCTTCTCTCAAATATATTGTAGCATTGGTAGCACTCTGCACTTCCAAAATTTTGATATCCATGAAAGTTGTTGGTGTTATCTTCACTTGTTCATCACTGTCCAAGTCTTGTACTTCAGCTGGATCACTGTCCATCTCCATGAATTCGATCAGCAGTTTACGGAAAATGAACATAACATTTGCCCATTCACTAGTGTTTAATGATATGAAATCATTATTTTTTCCAGCCTTATTGCCGGTTCGAAACATCTAGCAACACTCATACCGCAACATATTCCCAGTGGTGGATCTTCAATTTTGAATGAAGATTCCAAAATATATGGTCCATCATCGATTTTTTGTTTGTTTGATCATTTAATTTATTCTTTCTACTCCACTCCAATAATCGCTGGTAGTTTCCAAACTGACATGATCACTATCAAAACACATTGTTTCAACTAACATACTTGGATTAAACGTAGATCTTATTTATAGTACACCTGAAGGTTTCTGGTGGTGTAAGGTAGCAGCAGTGAAAGGTAAGACATTGCGAGTTACACAACGTTACTTTTCATGATCCATGAATTGTGCGATTTATCAAGGCCGAGCCATTTAACATACATTTTATTTCCTTTCGTTCTCAATACTTTTTCAATCAAATATACATCGAGATACTTCACTATCTGTAATTCTTGTTCATAAAATGCACCTTGAATTGGATTCTTCGACATGTCTTGCAAGTAATATGTTGTCGGGTTGGTTGCATGAATTTTTATAATTTTGAATACTTCTGTTTGGGGAAGATGGCAACACTGTCTTTTTTTCAATTAAAGTAGCTTTCTGATGTTCGCGAAATGAGCGTTACAAGTTTTTTGGTGAAAATCCCATTTTTTGCGTCCTATGCCCAAGTCACGCAGAATGGACACAGACAGACCAAGTTACTATGAATTCGAACGCTGGCCAGTGAAAAGTCGCAAAACTATTGAGTGTCGAGTTATCATACGCGCTAACAAGTGCATACTACTTTTGGAGTGACATAACCGGGATTCTTAGTTCTACCATACTGTGTTATGTGCGCTCTACTATGAAAACTGATGGTGATCACCTCCAGGATGATACCGGTCTAAGGATGACAAAGAGACCCCAATAAACTTAGCAGAACCACTTCAATATTTCGGATTTGCAATAGTACTATAATTTGTTACTAATTTAGTACTAATTTATTACCATATTCGCAAATTTATTACCTTTCATTAAACAGAAAAAACCAACGGCTCTGCTAGCTTTATGTCAACCTAGCAGAACCATAGCTGAAAATTTGATATTTTGAAAATTTTAAATATACCATAATTTATAACTATTTTATTACTAACTTATAACTATAATCACGAATTCTTTACCCATCATTTCAAGGAAGAAATCGACGATTTGTCTATCTCGATCTCAACCTAGCAGAACCAAAACTCAAATCACATGTTTTTTGAAATTCTGTTGTATCATCGATAAGTTACTAATTTATTACTAATTTATTACCACATTCGCAAATTTCTAACACTTCATTCAACAGGGAAAACCAACGGCTCTGCTAGCTTTATGTCAACCTAGCGGAACCATAGCTGAAAATTTGATATTTTGAAAATTTTGAATATACCATAATTTATAACTATTTTATTACTAACTTATAAATATGATCACGAATTTTTTACCCATCATTTCAAGGAAAAAAACGACGATTTGTCTATCTCGATCTCAACCTAGCAGAACCAAAACTCAAATCACATGTTTTTTGAAATTCTGTTGTATAATCGATGAGTTACTAATTTATTACTAATTTATTACCACATTCGCAGATTTCTAACACTTCATTCAACAGGGAAATCCAACGGCTCTGCTAGCTTGCTGTCAACCTAGCAGAGCCATAACTAAACAATTATTATTTTGAAAACGTCAAATATACCATAATTTTTTACTATTTTATTACTAACTTATAACTATAATCACGAATTTTTTACTCATCATTCCAAGGGAAAAAACGACGATTTGACTATCTCGATCTCAACCTAGCAGAACCAAAACTCAAATCACATGTTTTTTGAAATTCTGTTGTATCATCGATAAGTTACTAATTTATTACTAATTTATTACTAATTTATTACTAATTTATCACCACATTCGCAAATTTCTAACACTTCATTCAACAGGGAAAACCAACGGCTCTGCTAGCTTGCTGTCAACCTAGCAGAGCTATAGCTAAACAATTATTATTTTGAAAACTTCAAATATACCATAATTTATTACTATTTTATTACTTACTTATAACTATAATCACGAATTTTTTACTCATCATTTCAAGGAAAAAAACGACGATTTGACTATCTCGATCTCAACCTAGCAGAACCATAACTCAAATCACATGTTTTTTGAAATTCTGTTGTATCATCGATAAGTTACTAATTTATTACTAATTTATCACCACATTCGCAAATTTCTAACACTTCATTCAACAGGGAAAACCAACGGCTCTGCTAGCTTACTGTCAAACTAGCAGAGCCATAGCTAAACAATTATTATTTTGAAAACTTCAAATATACCATAATTTATTACTATTTTATCAGTAATTTATAACTATAATCAAGAATTTTTTATTTAATTTAATTTGAACATGTGATTTGAATTTTGGTTCTGCTAGGTTGAGATCGAGATAGACAAATCGTCGATTTTTCCCTTGAAATGATGGGTAAAGAATTCGTGATTATAGTTATAAGTTAGTAATAAAATAGTTATAAATTATGGTATATTTAAAATTTCCAAAATATCAAATTTTCAGCTATGGTTCTGCTAGGTTGACATAAAGCTAGCAGAGCCGTTGGTTTTTTCTGTTTAATGAAGGGTAATAAATTTGCGAATATGGTAATAAATTAGTACTTAATTAGTAACAAATTATAGTACTATTGCAAATCCGAAATATTTAAGTGGTTTTGCTAAGTTTATTGGGGTACTGTTTCAACTCATGGTGGAGTTGTAATCGCTCTTCGACCAGTGAAAAATTCAACTATCTCATTCATAGTTGACGCTTCAATTTTGTCAAAAATGTGTGATCCGTTACCGGAGTCACCGATTTCTTCTGAAAAGTGGCCACACTTGGCAACTATTGATTCAGCTGATGAATTTTTTAATGTTCCCCCAAATATCGATGTTTTGTTAGGCGCTGATATTTTTTCGCAAGTGTTATTAGATGGTCGTATTTCTGGAGTTAAGGGCAGCCCTGATGCCATAAACACTGTGTTTGGTTATATAATCATGGGGGAAGTGTCGAATTCTACCACTTCATTGATTTCTTCATTTCCTTGTTCGACAATGGAATTCACAGCGCTGGATGAAACCTTGAAAAAATTCTGAAAAATCGAGGAAATTCCTAGAAAAAAAATTCTGTCTCCAGATGAAATTCTTTGTGAACAGATATTCAATCAATTTTGCTCGAGAGATGATTCTGGTCGGTTTTGTGTCGCACTACCATTTCGGAATGTACTTCCGGCCTTTCCTGGTTCTAGAGCTTCAGCTCTACAACGTTTTCTTTCGCTAGAACGCCGCCTGCTTAAGGATCCGAAATTATATTCGGATTATTCTGATTTTATGAGGGAATATCTGTCACTGAATCACATGGAATCCGTTTCTCATGACGAGAGTCTTATCAATTCATATTATATCCCTCACCACTGTGTGTTGAAGCCTGAGAGCTCAACCACAAAACTTAGAGTTGTTTTCAATGCGAGTGCAAAAATCAATGATTCGTCCCTCAATGATCATCTGCTTACAGGCAGCAAATTACAGCAGGATATATGTTCGATTTTGTTAAATTTTAGGCTACACAAGTACGTACTGTGTGCTGATGTGAAGCAAATGTATCGCATGATACTGTTAGTCCCGGAACATCGCGACTATGAGAGGCTTCTCTGGCGATTCAATCCGAATTATCCTATCCAAGATTATAGACTTCGTACTGTTAGTTTTGGTATGAAGTCCAGCCCTTATTTAGCTCTCCGCACTCTCATTCAATTAGCTGACCTTGAAGGGCACGATTTTCCTCGAGCTGCTGCAGCTATTCGACGTGAAACTTTCGTCGATGATATAGTAAGTGGAGCATCTTTAATAGAGGAAGCACAGGCGCTTCAGCAGGAACTTGTTGGTCTATTTCAAAAGGGTGGGTTTGAGCTGCGCAAGTGGTGCAGCAACGGAGTGTCGATTTTGGGGAGTCTACCTGAATCTCACCGATCTGATAACCCACTTTCATTTGAGGCAGAGACAGAAACTATGTCTCTGAAAATTTTAGGACTCAGATGGAATCCTAACGCAGATCATTTTTCTTTCGCAGTTAAACCTATCAATAGGGATTTTATCAAACGTACAATGCTCTCCGATCTCGCGCGAGTATACGATCCCATTGGATTTCTAGCTCCTATAACGTTTCTTACGAAACACCTTCTTCAGTGTTTATGGATTTCTGGAGTGGGATGGGATCAACCGCCTGATGATGAAATTCGTCAAATATGGTCGCAGTTTAGGCAAGAATTGCCTTTGTTATCTACAATTCGAATTCCTCGTTTGATTTGTAATGACACTTATGGGCATTATGAACTTCATGGATTTGGCGACGCTTCTGCTAAGGGTTTTGGTACTGTTGTCTATACTAGAGTTATTGATGCGGATAAAGAAATTCTACTTTTCTCATCTGTGCAAAAAGTGAAGTAGCGCGACTCAAACCTATCACTATTCCTAAATTAGAGCTCTGCGCCGCAGTTCTACTTGCTAAATTGATGTAATATGTTCTGAAGCTCTATAGTAAGGAATTGAAGTTCGAAAGAGTATGTGCATGGTCTGATCCAAAGGTTGCCCTGGGTTGGATTAGATCTCCCCCTTATAAATGGCAAACTTTTGTGGCCAATCGTGTCTTGCTGATTCAAGAGCGGTTATCTCCTGCCTCCTGGTTCTATGTTGAATCTGAACTCAATCCTGCTGACGTTGTATCGAGGGGATTGCTTCCTTCCCAAATTACAACAGCGGCATTTTGGTTTCAAGGTCCTGAGTTTCTTCGGGTGAGCGGTGATTCCTGGTTGAAATTGCCTGAATTGGATCTTGCTCCTTCAGAAGAAGCAGAAACATCAGAAGCTAAGCGACATGTTTTTCTCGTAATGACTGAGGGGGGTAACTTCCTAGACGATTTGTTAGAAAATCGTTCATCTTTCGGAATTGTTTTACGTATTGTTGCATATATTCTCCGTTTTATTTCTAATTTGAGAAATTCTGTCGAAAAAAGGGTGGTTGGCTTACATCATCCGAATTGAATGATGCTCTGAAGGTTATTGTTTTACGTACGCAGTCAGTGTCATTTAGAAGTGAGATAAACGGTGATAATTTCTCCAAAGCGCTACGGAAATTGAACGCCTTTATTGATGAAACTGGTCTTCTTCGAGTTGGTGGCCGATTAAAGTACGCCCAACTCCCCTATAATGTGCAATATCCACTGTTGTTGCCAAGAAATTCTAGGTTGAGTCGTTTATTGACAGAATATTGTCATAAACGCTATTTACACGCTGGGCATAGGACTGTGCATTTTTTAAAGTCTCAGCAATTTTGGATATTATCTCCAAAACGTGCAATCCGTTCAGTTTTGTCGAAATGTTGGCAGTGTTGGAGAACTCAGCCAAAAGCTTTCCAACCCCCTATGGGGAATTTACCTGTGTCTCAGATTTCTCAAGTTAAAGCCTTTACTCACATGGGTGTGGATTTCGCAGGTCCATTTCTGATAACAATGAATCGAGTTCGTGGTACTAAGTCTATTAAGGCGTATGTGTGCATTTTTGTGTGTTTTTCTACAAAAGCTATACACATTGAGCTATGTAGTAGCCTTTCTTCGGATGTTTTTCTGGCGGCTTTACAAAGATTTATTGGGCGACGTGGTAGGTGTGATCACTTATATTCGGATTGTGGGAATAATTTTGTGGGAGCCCATCGTCAATTGAAAGAAATGATGGAACTGGCTTCCAATAAAGAAAATATCACGTGGCATTTCAATGCCCCCAGTTCCCCTCATTCTGGAGGCCTCTGGGAGGCTGGGGTCAAGTCGATTGAAACACATTTAGTTCGAGTAGTAGGTCAGCAAGTTTTGTCATACGAAGAGTTCTATACGGTTTTAGTATTAATTGAAAGTATACTTAATTCGCGTCTGCTCGTACCATTGAGTTCTGATCCGAATGACTTGGCAGTGCTAACTCCGGGCCATTTTTTAACCCTCGAACCGCTCGTCGCATTACCTACTCCGGATCTGTCATCCAGCCCGATTAATAGATTAAGCCGTTGGCAGTTGCTTCAACAGATGCACCAAAATTTTTGGAGTCGATATAATAAAGAATATCTGCACACGTTACAGCAGAGGACCAAATGGACCACTCCTTTGAGTCCGGTAGCCATCGAAACAATGGTATTAATCAAAACGGAAGTGGCAACGCCGATGCAATGGCCATTAGGTCGCATTAAATCACTTAGTGTAGGGGCTGATGGTGTTTCACGAGTTGATGTTGTAGAGACTGCCAAGGGTACTTACTCTAGGCCTCTTGTGAAGTTATGCGCTCTGCCTGGAGCATAACACATCACATTCCTTGTAGGCCAATCAAATAATTATATTTTGAGGAATTAATTTCCAGCAAGCTGGAAATCATTTAATTACCTTCATTCGGTCCCAAATGCGTGTAATCTGAGTTTGCACCATTTCAGGAGTTGAGCTCAACTTTTGATAGCCAAAAAACCGCCAAATTTTTGAACTTTTTTTATTTTTTTGCTTATAGCTGCAAAATGGTTCATCGGTCGAAGAATGTCATTCTATTCAATAATATAGAAGGCAAAATTCTGCGTCGAATGACATCTGAAAACATCAAATTCCGTTTAGTAGTATAGCTGAAATCGAATGTTAAAAAAGAAGAAAATTTCGTAGTTCGGTGCAAGCTTACATTTTGCGGCTTTCCAAGACGACATATCGTGAAAACAGATACTCCTATTGAAAAAACCCATGAAATAAAAGTTGTAGAGAATAAAATTTTACGTTATATAGATAGATGTCCAAATGTTCAAGTTTTCTTGATTTGTCCAATTATCCGGATATCTGAATGCCCGGTTCAGCTTCGGTCCCAAATTTTGCATCAATTTATAATTATTTTTCATCTAGTGCGCAAAATGCTACTTTGGTGATCGAGAGCTGATTTTTTTAACGAGGCGCAGCCAAGTTAAAAAATAGTCGAAATCACCAAAGTATTCCGCGCACGAGTTGCAAACAAATTTTTTTTCACAAACGCCAAACAAAATTCATTGTAAATAATAAATAAAATTAGGTAGTGTAAAATTTTGTCACAATTTGAAAAGAGTTTAAAAGCCTCAATTATTGTTACCTAAACATTCAGAAACAAATGATTCCATGGATTTTTTGCATTGAGTACCATAAACCATAAAGGTTGAAATATAAAAATCCCACATAGTTTACATGCAGTGTGCAAAATACCTATTTCGCAATAGGTGCCTATTTCGCACAATGCTTTGCTACTTCGCGCACGGTGTCATGGTAACGTAGGACAATGAAAAAAAGGGTCACTCCGTACATTGTTATCAATGCGTGCACATTGTCATTTATTGACGTTTGTAGAAAAAAGTCTGTTTTTTTACTTTTAAGTTCGTGTCTCTGTTTTGATAATTACAGAGTGATAAGTTGATTATACTTGAAAGAAAGTGTTCTATTGTTTCGAAGATTATCTGGCGTGTTCAACACCTACAAACATGAATGACCCGAAGTGTTTAATTTGTTACAAACCATTACATGATGAGGCCTTAACTACAGTGAAAGAACGAGGAATAGAAACATTGATAAAAAAAAGTATAGCAAGGAAGGATGAGAAACACCTTCAACTTCAAGGTCTTACTTCAGTAGTGATTCACGAAAGTTGCAGGAAAATATATTCAAAGGAGAAAAGAAGTGAAGAAGAAATCCCTAAGAGGCATAGAGAGAGGGTCCCGACTTTCGATTTCAAGAAGAGATGTGTGATCTGTGGGGAAGACGCATCACAGGAATTTGTGGCCAGAGAAAGCAAGAAACCTCTGAAGAGGCGAGTTACCGTGCAGTATGTGTCAACAATTGAGTTCAAAAATTCCCTCTTGGCTGCAGCTGAATGGTGGCAGGATGAAGAGGTACTTGAAAGAATTCGTCTTGAAAATAATTTAGTTGCGGTAGAGGCCAGATACCACCGCTCCTGCAGTATCAAGTTTCTGAAAAAAGATGCAAAAACTGGATCGTCAGTTGGTCGACCTGAAGATGAAGATGTGTCTCTGGCATTTAACTATATTTGCAATTACATCGAGGAAAATGAAGACCAATGCCAATTTACTTTGTCAGAAATTTTGAAAGACTTCGAAGGCTTTATCCCGACTCATAAATCCCTGTTCAAAAAGCTGGAAACAAAGTATGAAGACGACCTTATTATCACTAGCGGAAGGGGTAAAAATAAGCCACCGGTAATATGCTTTCGAAATACAGGTTACAAAATTTCAACTCAGTCTTGGTATGACTCCAGAAATGTCGACGAAAAAGAAGAGCGACTTCGCATAGTGAAAGCAGCTGCTGCCATTGTCCGCGAGGATATTAGGTCAGTGTTTTATCCCCTTGATACTTACCCCAAAGTGGACGAATTTCTGAAGGACGTTGAGAATGACATTCCAGAAACCCTAAAGGTGCTTGTAGGGTCAATTGTAAACACCAAAAAGGGAAAAACAACTTCCGCTCGGCCTAAACAAAAAACGAAAACCTGTGCTATTGCTCACGCAATAATTAATGCTGCGAGACCGCGGTCCTTCCTGTCGCCTAAGTCTCTAGCTTCTATTGTATTATTGTTGACAACAACTGATAATTCACTTGGATAATTATCTATGGCAATTATAAGCCCCTCTTTTAGAGGAAATGTATAATCAACTGAATTATTATTTAATTCATATTGCCATGGTGTTGGGAGTCGCTTAGTCACATTTGATATAGTTTCACTAATGGTTATAACACTTTCACTGTATAGCTGGAATATATTCACAAGTTGTTGATCAACAGAGTAGTTTCGCTGGGATTGATCTACTCGTTGTGGTTGCAACATATGTCTGCCAAATTTATCTATAGGCATGATACCTGTACTAGAGAAACTAAATGAATAAACACAAAATCTGATGTGTACAAGTATTTATTTGATTATTTTCGCTTCTCTAAGCTCTTCAATTACAGATATTATCTCATTGTCATGACCAGTATGACCTGCATATTGTTCCGCTATAAGTAATTTCAATCTCTCGACCAATTCATTGTAGTCATCATAATATTTGTATCGTTATTGTCATCGTCGCCATTCCTTTTTCACTTACAGATTGAGATCTAGTGTGAGTATCCGACGTTTTTCGAAGAGTTTTTTTTACAACTTGTTTAGCCAAAGAATGAAGTGACATTACTCTAGGCTTGATTATAGTGGTAAATTTTTTCTGCGCTTGATGTTGATAGACCATTCTAAGGATTATACTGCAAATAAATGGCATAAGTGTTTTCAACAATGTCAATGTAGTTATCGACATCTTTGGGTTTGTATCCGAGTGGATGTTTTTTTGAACATTATGTTGCGAGCGGTCAGGCTGGGAAAGGGGTGGTCGTAAGTTGTAGAGCAAAACACTGGATACTTATCGGCTAGATTTAATCATTGGTGATTTCATTGGCGGAATTAGTACATTGGTTGAGTTGACAAAAGGTAAAATTTAGAATGAATATCTAACTGCAACTGCCTGCGCGTGGCTTCGTAAAGTTTATTTAAAGAACATTCAAGTCACGTGACAGTCATAGTGCATCACGCCATCAATAGACAAAAAGAGAAATATATAAAATAAAGATAGAAACAAATAGCAACATGGTTTCCTACAACGGGTCGTTGTTACATTAAAACTGTAAAATAAGCAAATGTTGCAATAGTGTAGACAATGTTAAGTAGAACAACTGAGTTATAATATTATAATATTCATATACAAGGCGAATATAATATAATGGGTGGAACACCATAGCATTTCACAACACCTTCCCCCTTAAAAAAGAAAATTGTAACTTCCAAGAAGTTGCAATTTTATTTCACTTGACATGTTTTTTCTTTTTATTTTCAGAAATTTGCAATTCAATAGATTCGGCTTGATTTTCTGGGGTAGCATTACTCTTATTGCTAAAAATCAATTCTGAATACTTATGTTCATAGAAATAATACAATAAAAGAAATAAAAACACTGTACATAATACAATATACATAGTAATATGGTGAACTGAAATTGAATAAAAGGAATTATCATCTGATAAACGAGTTTTGGATATGTCCTCCCTTAGTTTTCTATTTTTTCGACTATATTTATCAAGGTTCAGAATCTGGTCTGTATGTATAAGAGATTTTGAAATAGGCAATATTTCAGTCAAATTAGTTTCACTTATTTCACTGAAAATCGTAGTTTTTATCGGAGTGTAAATTATAATTTCTGGAGCACTCATGGTGCTTGAGAATATTTGTTCTGAGTGCAAAATAATCGATTCAGTGTAAGCAATTGAACCAGGTTTAAGTTTCAGAATCCCAATTGATTCAATATTTACTGATATTTTTGATTTCTTGAAATTGATATGTAATATATCTGGTTTCGGACAAATGAACAACCAAGTGTTGCTCGTAGCAAGTTGAATAAAAATAGAATTGTTAATATTAATAACTCGTTGATCACATGAATCAGGAATGGATTTAGGCATATAAAATAACATTGCTTCACAATTTGACATGTCATTCATAACATAAATTGGAAATTATTGTCTACAAATGAACCGTGATTGAAAATTAAAACACTTTTCAATAGTATTTCCATCAATTAGAAAATAATTATGCTCAAGTTGATCTATACTAATAAATGGTTTCTCTGGTAAGAGAAAAGTATATGAGTTTTTCATAACTCTCATAGGTATAACAGATATTTTATACAATTCAAAGGTTTGAGTTGTAATGAGGGGAATTCTCAGAATAAAATTCAATTTGTCTTTATAAAAATAAATAGTAACATCGATAAATTTGTGAAAAACATCGATATTTTTCCTATCTAACGGAACAGGAAATGTTTCATCTATCTTCAAGTGTCATTGAATTTTTTCTAGTTCAGCAGAAAGTTTAAGAGGTGTAATAATCAAAGGATGTAATTGACCTCGTTCGGCATATAAGATAATATCTAGGAAATTATTGATTTCCAATGTATTGTCGTGTATGTATTTATGACGACCTTTCCAAAATATTATACCCCCCTTGAGGGTACTAATTCCATAGACTTAATTTACTCACTCGCTTGGCTTTGAGAGGGTTGTTGTTGAATTGTGGAACACAAAGAAATGAAGAGAGTATTTAAGAACATAAAAGAAACATGTTTATTCAATAAAACAATTAAAAGTGTACTCACAATTCGGATACTAGGGGAACCATCTTCAATGGGCTCAGAGAACCTTTCCTGCTCTACGCCCGAAGTAGACTGACTTCCTATTTTTCATATTCAAACTACTCCAACCAATATTTCCCCCTCTGATGGTATATTAATTCATATATCTCAGCAGTTTTAGAATCAATGTATTTTACGTTCAATCTGAGTTCATACAGGTTATGGAAATATTAGTTGTAATAGGAAACTTTAGTTCCTGTCTAGGTATGCCTGTCATGCAATACATTGGATTTGAAATGAATGTTATTTTATAAAAATAATTATTTTCGATATACTACATGACATTTCTCTCCGGCCCATCGAAGCTGGACCCCAGCAAAAAAATAAGGAAAAACACTGAAATCTTAATAAAAAAACATATGTCAACATGTGTCTCATTAAACCAGTGATTGTCCTGAAGAACAACGTGTTGAAACTGAGTTTTAAAGGTTTACATGATATGGATATAAATCTTAGTAATAACATCAATCATTTGATAGAAGTGTATCTTTGCCAAACAAAATATCTAGCAAAATAATGAGTAAAACACTGAAATCACAATAACAAAATTAATATATGGTAGTCAATATTGAAAAAAAATAAGAACAAAATCGGAATAAGAAAAAAAACAAAAATGTGTAAAAAAATCAAGTCTGACCACAAATTCAATAGTTCACTCGCACCCACTGAATCATAATGCACTCTATGATTGAGTCCGGACCTGCTCATTCCACGGTTGTTGTCGGTTATCCTTGTCTCTCCCATCTATCCTATCGACCATCCATCCTAGCGTCTAGAAATCAGCAACTATAAGCAGATTATTCAATGCTCTGCTTTTTTGCAAGACCAGGAGTTTCTGCTTACTCGACATATATGATTCTATACCGTAAACCCATATCAGAATGATTCATGTTTTCCAGCAATTCGTTGTCGTTGAGTTAGGTCAAGAACTTGACCTAGTTCCTAACTTGCCTATGGAAGCTGTGCTTCTGCTGCTCTGTCATCTTCATTCGAGAATATTGGCGGATCCTTGGGTTAGTTTTGTTGAACCTATCTATCTCGTAGTATCTGTCGTACAATAGGTAGGTATAGTACTCGGCATTAATTTTCCGAATATATCTCCATGCAGTAATCAGTCATTAACGAATTTGTCAAGAGCTGCTCGATCCACCCTTATTCGTACTAATGACTTGATTAATATTTACTAAATCCACCCTTCTTCGTACTGACGAATTCATCAAGAGTCACTAAATTCGCTCTGATTCGTAATAGGTGTATTTGTAATTAGTTGATGCGACTTCGATGACTAGGATCGTTTGGTTTCTCAGGACAATTCTCTGTCTCATGGAGTGTGATCTAGGAATCCGACTCGCCATGGTGTGATGAGGTTCTATACTGGATGCCGATGGTGTGGTGCGGTTTGTGTGATGTGGCCCATATACATGAAAAAAAAACATAATACGCAGTAAATGCTAATTGGAATAGGTTCTCAACTTAGATACAAAACAAATTGACATAATAAATCCTTACATAAAAAAAAATTATCGAACATTGATTATTGACATCTATACTGTCAATAGGAGGTATTGAACATATTTTCAATAATTCATTAGGTATATTTCTAAATCTGGGTTTAACATTAAAAATAAACATTCTAACTCATTCGTGTATGTTTATACATACAAAATAGGTTATGTGCAAGCAATTGCCATTTAAAATATTGAACAATCTGGCCATTATTGATTTTACCTTACAATTCATTTTATTTTCCACATTCGGAAAATGTATTACCATCTTTCTCATATCATTAATTGCATATAATTATCGTTTGTCATAATTTCATAAATCTTATTTTTTCTAGATAGGGCCCTATCAATACTCAGTTGTACCTGAATTTTCAATCGTAAATCGACATATTTCACAAGTACCTATATTCATCATACTTTTCTCCTTCTATATTATATACTCATTGTGGTTTACTAACTTACTTACTGCTAAGACATTTATCTGATATTTTTACGATAATATCAGCTTAAATCTCCCAGAGAAGTATTATGCATGCCTTAATTATCATTTAATTCATTATTTTTATACAGCTGTGTTTTCTACGATTCATTATTCATCTTGATCATCTATGACATGTAATGTGCAATCTATACGTTGCCCTGTTGAGAAAGACGATAAAGGTTCGTTCATTTCTAGAATGTATTGATTTGATTTTCGGGTATCTTTACTATACGCCTCTTTACTAGTCATTTCAAATGACTCTTCTTTCCCAGAACGTTTATGGTGATACCAGTTCAAAATATTGTAATCAAAATAAGTGGAATGAAAATTGCAAATGTTGTGCACATAGCACAGGAAAATAAAGTATGCCCTGTGGGAACAAGTGTTTCCGCACGGACTTGACCAGCTAAGCCAGGAAATATTGCTAAATTTGGCCTACCATTGAATAAAACATATGCTAAACCTACAGATAGAATGATGTTCCATAAAAAGAACAAGGAGTTTCCATGAGTTCCGTAATTATCAGAAAATGACAGGTTATCATTTTCTTCAAAATTTTCCAGAATTTCTTTCACAGTGTCAACAGTTGAACTCAGATTCAAATGTGGTACTGTGAGTGTCCAATTTGGATTCAAACATTCTGAAAAATTTTTGAATCGAGGGAGATTTGCTTGGATTTTTGGGTTCAATATAAATGATCTCAAATTTGACCATGCAGCTGGGATAATGTGTATTAATGAGGCGGTGGGTGAGTTAGTATCGGAACATGGGAATCTTTTTGGGATGATTTTTTCATTCTCCATTTTGAATTCACAGTTACATGGCAGTTTGATTTTTACAGCTCCCTGAGCTTCGTAAGTTTCTTCTGGAAATATGATTGTTTGTCCTCTACAACTAATTTCTGATACATTTTTCGGATGTGTTATCACATATATTTCTTCTGATATTTGAGTTATTGTTGTAGTATCTGACTTATGACAATTTGTGGGGCAATGTTGACTGATTTCCTCGACAGTGGCGCCGTAAAATAATTTCTTAGCGCACCCTGGTCCATTCTTATTATCTGCCGAAAATCTGGGTAAATAGCAAAGTTGATCATGGTAGGGCCTACAATGGTGTAAGTCCGTACCTGATATCTGTCGAATTTGACTCTCTTTTGTTAGAAAATGTTCAGAAACTGCTAAAAATATTGGGTCGTGTTGGATCATACAAGTTTGATGTGACCATGCAAATGGGGTGGTTGTAAGTTGAAACAGTTCCCATGAATGGTGATTTTGTGTAATAGGAATTCGAATGTGAATTATTAGTTTATTTGTTACAAATGTACAATCACAAAGTGGAAGTTCATATAATTTCAAGTAATTTTCAATTTTGATTGCTAAATTTTGGTCGGAAATTAATAGTTCTGATTGAAGTTTCACCAAATCATGAAAGAGAGTTTCCGGGTTGAGAATAGAAATGGGGATGTGGTGCTGTCTACATGAGTTGATTATTGTTTGAGCTTTCAATGCTCTGTTAAGCTTAATGATATGGTTCAAGTTCTTAAATTGGTTATGTATAATTGACAGCATGACATAATCCAGTTCATTTTGACGAGTCGAAATTTGTTTTGTGAAATCTGTCATTACCTTTTCAATGTTGTGAATTTTAGTTTCGGTAGTTTTGAGTGCTTCTGAAGTGCTTTCTGAGTAATTCTGAAATTTTCTAGAGTTTATTGAGAATTCTGAAAGAGATTTTGTTAAGCTTTTCTGTAAACTGTTAACCCTTTCGTGTAAATTGTGTTCGTCCATTGTCATTGTCATAAGTTTCTGTTGTGTTGCTACACCACAACACCATTCTAAGCCTGACCCTATGAAATCTAGTGATCTTTTATTTCGGTAGTATGGTTTCTCGACTGATGAAATATTTTCTAGGAAGTCAATATTCCAACTTCGTTCAACACTTTCAAATTCTTGTTCAAAAGCAATGTGTAACTGTTTTAAATGAGTCAATAGTATACACTCATTTTTGGTACTATTTTTTTTGAGGCACCCACCTTCATGTGAATCACCATTCGGATACCCAACTTCAGGCCAATTTGTTTCATAAATTAAAGGAAGTGTTGCTTCGTACGCAAGGGTACTTGGTAGTGCCTTCCAGAACGCCCCCGCCGTAACTTCCACGTTATGAGCGTGAGCAGTGTTGCTCATCATATTGAAAATTAGAAAAACCCTGAAATATTTCAACACTCATTGACTCATATTTCAACGTCAGACCTATCTAAAAATAATTATCCCTATCTCTCCTAGAAGATTTTATCAATTTAGGTTTTCATGGAATTCTCATCTAATATATAATATGTACATTTTTTGTAATGGTCAAAACATTTATATTTACACATAATTTACACGTCCTGCGGTACTACTTCAGGAGTCCATTCATCATTATAATGCAAAATACGACTAACGTGAACAATATCGGTTTTGCTTTTGTTACTTAGCCCTTTTTGAATTTCGTAGTCGACCTCGCCTACTTTTCGTATTACTTTATAAGAGCCAAACCAACGCAACAATAACTTTTCTGACCGACCAACCTTCCTTATTGGCGTGAATACCTTAACTATATCGCCCACTTCGAATTCGATGTTTCTATGTTTCTTGTCATACCTCTCTTTATCGTTACCTTGCCTTTTCCCTATATTTTGAATTGCTAGATTCCTAACTGCCAAAGCCCGTTCTCTTATAATATTAACATTGTCTGCAGTACTAGACTCCATTAGATTAGCTTGTGTTGGGAGAATTGGCTCGCGCGCATATACTAACATGAAAGGTGAAAATTTTGAAGTATTTTGAATTGACGTGTTATATGCGAAGGTAACGTGAGGAAGATATTCGTCCCAATCATTTTGTTGGGTGTTCGTATACATGGATAACATATTCGCTAAAGTTTTATTGAATCGCTCCGTTAGACCATTACATGCAGGATGATACGATGTAGTGTATTGATTTGTAGTACCCATGCAATGAAGAAGTTCTCGTACAGTTTCGGATAAGAACGTTTTTCCTCGATCGCTCAGTATATGTCTTGGTGAGCCGTGTCTGCATATTATATTTTCTAGTAAAAATTTCGCGACTGGACCAGCTTTTCCTGAGGCTAACGCTTTTGTCTCCGTCCATCGTGTTGCATAGTCTGTTGCAACTATTATGACGGTTTTTCCGCTCCTACTACGTCTGAATGGTCCCAATATGTCTACACCTACTTTTTCGAATGGTGTGCCCACTGGTATAGGCTGTAGCCACCCGACAGGTTTCTTATTCTGTGCTCCTTTTCTGGCTTGACAGTCCCTACACCCCTTCACATACTTTTCGATATCTCTTTGTAGGTTCGTCCAGTAATATCTATTTTTGATTTTATACAATGTTTTTACAATTCCGAGGTGTCCAGCGAGGGGTTCAGCATGATGAGAATAAAGAATTTCGGCTATCAGAGCTTTGGGTATAACCATTAGATTTTCTAGGCCATCCGGAGAGTTATTAACTTTATATAGAATCTTATTTATGATTCTGAAGTTCTTTGCTCTTTTTCTCAGACCGATTGGTAATGAACTATCACCTGGATTTTCAATGGCTGCTATAATTTGACTCCATTCAGGATCCTCCCGTTGTCTCTGAGCCATGTCATCTGGTAAAAATAGAAAGGTGTGAATATCTTCCATTTCTCCAAAATCTTCACTAGGTGGAAACACAGGATTTCTGGATAAACAGTCCGCATCTCCATGAGCAATTCCATTTTTATGGACAATTGTATAATCATAGATCGTAAGTTTTAATGCCCAACGAGCTAGTCTGCCGGTAGGGTCCTTTAATGATTTTATCCAGCATAGTGCATGATGATCTGTGATTATCTTAACTGGTCTTCCATAAATGAGGTGTCTGAGATATCCTAGGGCCCAAATTGCGCTCAGTGCTTCCAATTCTGTGATAGTATAATTTTTTTCGGCTTTCGTTAAGCTCCTACTTATGTACGCCACTGGATGTGGGTAGTTGTCCTCCGTTCCTTCTTGCAGAAGTATCGCCCCAATTCCTAATCTACTTGCATCTACTCTCAACTCACAACCTTTGTCTGGGTTGAAGTGCTGAAGTACTGGTGCCGATGTTAATTTATCCTTCAACGTTTCGAATGCACGCTGTTGCGGATCTTCCCACAGGAATCCTGATTTTTTCGTCGCCTCATGTAATGGTCTAGCGATTATCGCGAAATTGTTAATGAATTTGCGATAATAATTGCACAATCCAATGAAACTTTGAATATTTTTAATAGATTTTGGAGTGGGAAAATTTTTAATCGCTAACAATTTATCATTATCTGGCTCTAAACCTTTATCACTGACGACGTATCCTAACATATTTACTTTTGATTTGACATAAAAACATTTACTCGGTTTGAGGGTGAGGTTTGCCTCTCTCAATCTAATGAAAACTTTTTCTAATTTATCAAGGTGTTCTTCGAGAGTTTTAGAAAAAACGATGACATCGTCCAAGTAGATGAGGATATCATTCCATTTCATTCCTCTGAAAACTTTATCTGCGAGTTCTTGAAATGTAGCTGGAGCATTACACAAACCAAAGCTCAGTACGTTAAATTCATATTGACCATGTCCCTGAGCAACAAAAGCAGTACATGGTTTGGAATCCTCATCGACTTTGACTTGCCAGTAACCGCTGAACATATCCAGCGTAGTGAAATATTTAGCACCATGTAAATATGTTAAAATATCGTCGATGTTCGGTAAAGGATACATTGATTTTTTCGTGACACTGTTAAGCTTACGGTAGTCTACACAAAAACGTGTTTGTCCATCTTTTTTTTCAACTAGTACGACTGGACTTGCCCATGGTGAGTGACTCGGTCTAATGATTTTATTTTCTAACATCTCTGATATTTGCTGATCGATTATATTCCTCTCTTTTTGGGACACCCTGTATGGGTAGCTCTTAATTGGATGCGCGTCACCCGTATCGATTTTGTGTTCAACTAAATTAGTGAGGCCCATTTGTCTAGTCGATTTTGAAAAAACGTCTTTGTATTCATCCAATAATTTGATTATCTTAGATTTGAAATATCTGTCAGTTATATGAGATAAGTCATGATCGTCCTTTGTTACTATGTCGTCCGTTTGTTCCGTGTATAATACAATAGAATTGTTCGTGGTATTATTGTTTCTCATAAAACCCAATGTAGTATTCTTATAAACTTTCATGGTTGTGTGTCCTTTGTTGATTAAAGATACTTCTGAGCTATCATCAGGCGCTGAACATATGAATCCACATGGGACCAAGAATTCCTCATTTTCTTGAAAATGCATTGACTGCAAATTATTCGCTGTTCGTCCTTGTACGTGAACTTTTAGTTTATTTACTTTCAACGGCTCAAGGTAACAGTCTTCTACCAGTGACACTTTATACTCTGGTTCAGGTTCAATTTCAGTATTTATTTTTTCGGTTTTGCTTGTTTGATGTATCTCATTTTCGTGAATAATAGGATGGTCGAATGTTGAATCAGAACAGTGATAAGGCGCTTTACAGATCAATATATCAACTTCTTAATAATTTCATATTGTCATTTTTTTCTAATGTGTTCGAGATCGCTATTTTCTTAATATTATTCACCAACATATGTTTTCTAAGTTTTATCAGACAAGACCATAGTGCTTCAATTGAACAGTTTTCTGAAAACTCATTTTTTGAAATCAAAAAGAAGATTTTTCTGTTACTATCTTCTCTTACTATTAATCCGCCTGGTTCTAATATTTCATTCGTGTTATTTTTAATCTGGAAAAGTTTATAAAATAATGTTTCGTCAATGGTACTATTTTGTTTCAAATCGGATGAGATGAAGCAAACTAGAGCATAATCGTTTGGTAGTGTATAAATGTTTATGTCTTTTTCTTCAATGATGGAATTTGAGATCTCTGAATAATTTAAGTTATTATGATTATTCTTTATCAAAAATGTATTGAAATTTGGTTCATTGTCAGGAATTGTAATCATTGGTAAATAAGGATCTTTTTCTACTTTGCTTTCTGTTGATTTAGAATCAATTTCTATCATACTATTATTATATTTCAGCGTGGAAAGAATATTTCCTTTAGTTTCTTCATGGTAGGCATTTTTATAATTGAAGGAATTCAGATAATTTGAGTTATTTTCCAGAAGAAAATTGTTGCTGTGTTTATTCGAGATATTTGTTTGAATAATGGTATTAGATATTATTATTTCGGAGTTTTTGAAATTTATTATGACTTCATTTTCTAAGAGGAATTCCATGCCTAATAATAAAGGAACCGGCAAATTTTCTATGACTGTGGCTTTACAAATCGTTTTATAATTTCCTATAGTTAACTCAAAGCTTGCTTCACCTAGAGTTGGTACCCTATGACCTCCCGCAACTAATAATGTGTTTTCTGATCTTCTGTCTGGAATAAAATCAAACACAATATTTTTTCTGATAACATTATGTTGACTACCAGTATCGAGTACTGCCTGTATAAAAGTGTTATTTAATTTGACCGTTATTGTTAAAATATTTGGCTTATCGATGTTATGATATGCCCCAACACTAGTTAGGACGACACTGGGGCTCAATGGTGTCGCCCAGTTTCGTTTGGGTATTGATTTGCATTATTATTCTTATAACAAGATGCAGATGAATGGCCAATACGATGACATATTTGGCATTTTGGTCTTCCGTCATGGTTTCTTGTCTGCGGTATAACTTGTCTTTGATTTGTCATAGGTGCTTGTTGTTGATTTCGTGTCGAAATAGGAGGCCTTACTCTAATTTGGTTATTGTAATTATTAGACCTATATGAATTTCTTGATTGATTAAAGGTATTATGGTTGTGATTAAAATATGGCCTTGTGGAATAATTACCTCTGTATCGTGTATTTTGGTAACCCATACGGCGATTGTAATTTTGAGGTCTTGGGTATAAGTTATTGGGAGTTGGTGCAAATTGATTTTGAGTCCTATAATATCGTTCTGCTGGTATGTCAAAATTCTTCGAAGGTTCCGTATGTGGATTATTTATGTTCGTGTCTGTTTTTGAGTTGTTGCATTTACAGTTACATGTATTTTGTCCTAGATTTTGTCTTTCTGGTGAGATGGTCAAGTTATTCAAAGAAGTTACGAGATTTTCCTGCTGACTGAATATATCATCTAATGTATCAATTATCCTCTTGAAATTTTCCCAATTCATATTTTCTTGTAGCAAAAGTCTATAATTTTGATAGTATGTTTTATCTAGCCCATTTTCAAAGAATTTTAAAAAATTTTGAAAGTCGAAAGTAGGATCATACTCTTCAAAGATTGTTTGGAGTTCATAATAATATGCCTTAATCGATTCGTTTTTCAGTTGTTTCCGCTCAAAAAGTTTTTTCTCAAGGGTCTTATTCCTATCTGTTCCCTCAAATTCTTTTGAAAAATCATCCTTGATATCAGTCCACTTTTTATTATTATTATTTGGATTTAATGAATATCTTCTAAACCAAAGGCTCGCTGCACCTTCCAAGAATGATTCAAGATATGCTATTTTTAACGAATTATTCCATTTGTTAGCCGCTGCAGTTCTCTCGTAATTTCTCAAAAATGCTGACGCTGAGGTGTGACATGGATTAAAAGTAGGTGGACATAAAAACTTCGGCCTTGCAGGGTCATTTGTGGTTGTTAAACTCACAGCTAGTGTTACATCTGCCATATTTATGTCTGTCGGTTGAATAGTTTCACTAGTAAACTCAATATTTGTAATGTTATCAATATCTTCAGTGATATTCGTCTTATTATCAAAATGTTCGTGGTTGTCAATTATTGTCACTTCTGTCTGTCTTTCGATATTTTCGTTTTCAGAGTCGTCACTACTTGAATCTTTATTTTGTTCAAAAGAGGATTGTTCTAGTGGAAAACTTGTTACTCGGTCAGTTTGTAGTTCAGTGTCTAAGTTAGGGGTATCTATTGATGATTGAGTTCTGATAGGCGATCTAGATAGCTTCCTAGATTTTTCGAAAGGGTTATAATCAGTAACAGTACTACTAAATTGTGGTTCAAATGCATCTAAACTAGATGATCTAGATCGCACATTAGGCTCAGGTAGGTTAGCACTACTGAAATTATTACAATCAGGAGTTTTCAATTTTACTTTAAATGATCTCAGATTATATTTTTTGTCATCTCCTGACATACCTATTTATGCTCACTATAATTATCATATCCTCCTGCTCACTTTAATCATTAACCTGTCATTTCATTCTATAACGTAGTATTTACATACCGTTTGAACTAAATTTGAATTAACTAACTAGGTACTGTTGCCGCAGTTGTTTATACTGTTCATTTACTTTTTCAAATGTTCTGGTGTTCTAGGTGTTGGTGGTCTATCACTCGATAATTCCAAATCTATTGGATAATCATGAAAAAAATAAAATTCTTCTTTATTTTCCGATGAAAATAATGGCCCACTAGGGCCAATATAGCGAGGGGTTAATGGCAAATCGGGGTATTCAACAATTCTAATGGGACTCAGAGTGCATTTTATGAGGTTCTTCAGTTCTCTTGATCTTTGTCTTTGTTTCTTACTCGGTTTCTTCCTAACCATCTCGCATAGTTTGTTTTTATTTATTTACAATTGATTTGTTTGGGATGAGGTTTTGGTGGTAGGTTTGAGACAGAAACTTCATCAGATGTTTTTTAGACCTGAACTGATGAGGTTGAAACAGAAAGATTTGAAATAGTAAGTAACCACTCCCTAGCCAGATGTTGGGAGACCTGAACTGGCTCGGTTATAGTTACTTGTATAGGAAAGGTTGACAGAGAGGGTATAGAAATAGGTATATAGGTATAATTATATATATGACATTGAAATTATAAAGTAAAAAATATGTATAAAATTTTCTTTTAACGAGATGGGTAATAAAGTGTGTTGAAAATTTGAAAATTAATATTTATGTTAAAAAATCAGAAAATCTCTTATTTCTTATGTTCCACTGATAAAATCCAAAATAATTTCTAACTAATTATGAAGAATTAGCTAGAGGAAAGAGCACGGCAAGCCTCCACCACATGTCGTGTATGTATTTATGACGACCTTTCCAAAATATTATACCCCCCTTGAGGGTACTAATTCCATAGACTTAATTTACTCACTCGCTTGGCTTTGAGAGGGTTGTTGTTGAATTGTGGAACACAAAGAAATGAAGAGAGTATTTAAGAACATAAAAGAAACATGTTTATTCAATAAAACAATTAAAAGTGTACTCACAATTCGGATACTAGGGGAACCATCTTCAATGGGCTCAGAGAACCTTTCCTGCTCTACGCCCGAAGTAGACTGACTTCCTATTTTTCATATTCAAACTACTCCAACCAATATTTCCCCCTCTGATGGTATATTAATTCATATATCTCAGCAGTTTTAGAATCAATGTATTTTACGTTCAATCTGAGTTCATACAGGTTATGGAAATATTAGTTGTAATAGGAAACTTTAGTTCCTGTCTAGGTATGCCTGTCATGCAATACATTGGATTTGAAATGAATGTTATTTTATAAAAATAATTATTTTCGATATACTACATGACAGTATATTTTTCAGTAACTAAAATAAATGTTGAGAAAATTTCGGAAACTGAGAAAAGATAGTTAGTAGTTTGAACTGAATTTATTTTGAATTCTTCTTCTCTTTCCATAAAACTTGACATTTCAGAAAGTTTTTGTTTGAATGAAGTGATTTCTTTATTAATAATTTTGAAATTATCTAAGGAAGATTCAGAGACAGAAGTTTGTTCTTTTATGAGATTCAATAAATGATTTTCATCTGATTTCAAAAGTTTTATTTGCTCATCATAATATTGCGCGTCCGACTCTGTTAAAGTGCCAAAAAGTTTTTTAGATACCTCTCCTACAACATTAATAAGAGCACGATTCTTTTACCGCTAATTATAGTTTTTCCAGCATAGTCCAGTATCATATTCGTTTGTTGAGTAAGGTCAATGAAGGTTGAGTTCACGAGATTCAGGAAGTGTAAACATTCTCGTATTTCAATAGATTTTGCACTGAGTTTTGAACATATAGAATTTATTTCAGAATGATAATACCGTATATTTTTGTATTCTGAGTAAATATTATTTGAATCAAGAAATGTAAGAAAGTTCCAAAAATCGTTATAAAGGTCAATAGTTCCCAAATTTTCGTAGTATAAACCTGTCGAGTTTGTTAAGGTAGTTATATTATACAGAGGATCTCCACTGATTTGGCAGATCTCGAAAAATAGTACAAATATTACCGGAAATAGCCTTACTGCACGTATTCTCCCCATTTCTGCTGAATTTTCTTCGGTCTGTTATTCCTGTAAGATTAATTATTCATACCTACATTGAAATATTCTTAAAAATGGATAATTATGACTTAAAATCTACTCCACGTATATTTTAATCCTATCTATGTGTACTTTAACACGTTTATTTTGTTTAAGAATAGTAACATTAACATTCGAATTGATTTCGACAATTTCGAATGGTCCTGTAAATACAGACATAAGCTTTTTACATTTACCTTTGTAGGATGATTCATCCTTTAAAAGTACTCTGTCTCCTACTTCCCAGTGCGTTTGTTTACTTGTTTTGTCATAATAAGTTTTGCATTTTTCCTTTGAATTGATGATATTTTCTCTCGCAATAGCGTGTGAATGTTGCAACCTTGCCTTCAGTTCATTCGAATATGTGTCATAATTATAACATATTTCTGGTGATTTTGTTACAGCACTAGGTAGGTTGATTTTGAACCCAAACATAAGTTCATGAGGTGAAAAATTTGTAGCAGAATGAATAGTTGTATTATAACAAAATATAGCATAGTCAATCCAGGTATCCCAATCATCCTGTGATTTATTTATGAAACAACGCAAATATTCGGTTGAATTCTTATGGGATCTCTCTAAAGAACCATTAGATTGAGGCCTATAACTTGTAGTTTGGATTTTATGGATTTTCAAGACTTTGCATACATCTTTGAATATTTGACTTAGAAAGTTTTGTCCTTGATCTGTCAAGACATATTTTGGAAAAGTAAACTTCAAAATAACATTTCTCACAAAAGTCTTGGCAATAGTAGATGATTCTTGATAAGGAATAGGAATTGCTAATTAAAATTTTGTAAGATCGTCCATAAAGGTTAGTAAATATTTATTGTTATTATTTGTAACAGGTAAAGGGCCGTAAATATCAAGAGACACCTTTTCAAATGTCTTTGTTGCCGTAGTAGTTATTGTCATAGGTTGTTTATGAGTTCTGGAAGACTTGTTTTTCTGACATAAATCGCACTTTTTGATATATTGTTTGATCTGATTACGCATATTAGGACAGGAATAATATTGATTTATTTTTTCATACGTTTTACTAATGCCCTTATGCCCTCCTATAGGTGAGTCATGGAATTCTTTCAAAATTTCCAAAATCTCTACCTGACTTGAATTGTCATTAATTTTATTATGATAAATTTTCACGATTACATCGGTATTCTGAAAGATATAGCGTATCATAGGAAATATGTTCGTATATTTCAAATTGCAATAATCAATATGATGAGTAGGATTTGCAAAAAAAATACATTTTATATCATACGTTATTGAGTAGTTTTTCAGCTTGATCAACAAATAATAAAATTCTTCATAAGTTAGTCTAGAATTATTATCGTGTGTAAGGAAATACAACACCTTGAAGTCGTTTATCTCTACTGGAATAAAACTTGGAACTCTATCACAATAAGATTTTAATATTTCTTGTATGTGTGCTTTTTGCTTTTCGAGCTTATCTATGAGGATTTTGTTACAAGTGAGACTTCTATTTGTGAAAATCAACAACACAGTATCTGTTAGATTACCCAAGTTGATGTCATCATTTATTTCTTGGATGTTTTTGTTTAAAATTATGATACTTTCAAGTTCATCAAGATAATTTTCATAGGCTAGCGGTTCTTGAGAATCATTATTTTCTTGGGAATTTGAAATTGCAGATCGTAAGGTCATTTTATGAATTCTTGATAATGCGTCGGCATTTGTGTTACTTACCCCTTTTTTGTAAACAATCTGGTATTCGAATTGTTCGAGTGACAGACGCCAGTAGTGATACAAAGCCGTTTGGTCGCCAGAGCTTCAATAAAATGCCGCTAGTTAGCGTTGGCGCTGGTGTCGCTGGTGTCGCTGGTGGCGCGAAGTTCAACTTTGCAGATGGCGGCGGCGCTGATGGCGGTAAATTTGAAATTGTGAGGTTATGACATCTTAATCATGATGAATTTTTAAATAAATAAATTAAAAAAAGCTGTCACCGCCGGTGGGGGAAATTGAACCAGGGACCTTTGCATTATGAGGCAGCGTATATACGCACTGCGGTATTCCGACCTCCGTGATATTTCAATTATTTAAATGCTATTCAAACGGGATATCCATTGCTGGCGCGCGCGCGCTTATCTTTGCAACGGATCCATCGAGGTACAGTGAAGCGAGAGATGCATTCCAGAGATAAGAAACTTCGAGTTGAAAATAATATCCATCGCTGGCGCGCGCGCTTATCTTTGCAACGGATCTATCGAGGTAGAGAGTAAGGCGGCTCGAGCGCGCGGTGCTGCAACGTTGTCGGACGTATGTGTTTGGATGTTAATATTGTTACATTATTGTGTGTGGCAACGCTGTCTCGCTTCATGGCGTTCGAAGATCTAGCAAAGCGAGAGATCCCTTAGAATGATAAGCGCGCGCGCGCTCGTATTGGAAACAAATACTTGAATAATTAATTATTTATTTTATAGTGGGTGACGTCATGCTGTTGGTTTTTTTCTTCTGGTAAAATGACATCACGTGTGGGTACTCTCAAAATAGGATTTTTTATGGACAATTCTCGAAAATGCCAATATATGCCTATATGCAAAGTCGCATGGTTTGAGGGATATCGTTCAAAATATATCGAAAAAAATTCAACATAAACAATGTATCGTTTGTCAATGTATTAGAATGACGAAAACCTCCTGGTAATGATGGGTGGCTCGTTAGAATATTATTGTCCTGAATCAGCATCACATTATTGCTGCAGAAAAAAGTGATTTTCCATTATATGGGGGACCAAGTGGATGGAAAAATAAGACACACAAGTATTACATCGAAATGAATTTATGGTGAAATATTTTCGATAACCGTCACATTGTTGTCAGAAGTTGGAAATTATTATTTATGAAGTCGATAAGGTGTTGTCAGATTTTCAAAAAATATCTGATGTCACGTAATACATGACATATGACGTATGACAGATGGTGTTTGCAATATGATGTATGTGGGGAGTGGAAGGATACGAAAACGAAGATAAATAATCTATTTATTTAAGTAATCCTTTTCTACAAAAATGACATGCCTCTTGAGAAGATGGCGGTCCATCCCAGTGTGTGGTCCAATCAGGTCGGTTATAATGAACGAAGCATGGCAGTTTGATTTGTAGGTTAAAGTTGCTGCGATATTCTTGAAGAAGTTTGTGCCACACCCTTAATAGCCCATAAGGATCTGCATATTCAATGATACACTCTACTGGAATATAGTGCAATTCTTGTTCGGTGAATTTTAGCAGAGTGGTAGCAGGAGATTTCAGGAACTCTAAGAGCACAGCTATTTCAGATTTATAACAGAGTGTCTCAATACTGGAGAGTGGATTGCTTTCAATATCAATAGAACGTGGGAGAGTTTTAAAGAGTGAAAATTTCGCTATAATCGACACCAAGCATTGTGTGTCGAGAAATGCGGGAAATTCTTGAATAAAACTAATCTATACCACCATATGAGGAATGCCCATAGAGTGGACGCCACCAATTCGAATAACCTAGCTGATTAGCGGATGGCAGTTAACGGATTCAGAAGTCTTCAGATCACACCTATAGAAGTATTCAGAGGTTTTCGGAGGTCTTCAGATCACGCCTTCAGATGTCTTCAGAGGTATTCAGAGGTATTCAGAGGTCTTCAGATCACGCCTTCAGAGGTATTCAGATGTCTTCAGAGGTATTCAGATGTCTTCAGAGGTATTCAGATGTCTTCAGAGGTATTCAAGAGTCTTGCATATCAGACACCATAGCGTTCACATCATGGAGCCACATTCATCAGAGCAAGCATTAGATAAATATCACTGTGCAGATTATGATAATGCTTATGGACCGAAATATGTTGACGGCAGATGGACACTTGGACATAAGAATCTACGCTTTGAGGACCAATACATAGGCGTAGATAATGTCGATTTTAAAAGTACTCTGGGTCTTTTGGAATTATTATTTTCCAAGAACCCTCGAAATTACACGCCTCTGGATCACCAGATGTATAAACAGATACTGGAAATCAGCTCTATTCATAGAGATCGATTAGGGCGATTACGAGGACAAGCTGATAAGGAGAAATTCGATAAAATTATCAGACCCCTCTTCAAAAATAAGACCAAGCCTAAACGTCCAAAGTCGAGCGTGGAGTCTGAAGCCAGTATTGGGAATGAGAAGTACAATATTTTAGATGAATGGACTGATCCGAATATCTTGGTGGATAGACTGAGATATTTAATGGAATCAGATAAGAACAACGATGAGATTGCCTTTATTCTTACTGAACTTGAAGATGTTGGTATAATATCTAAAAAATAAATGATGTCAAATTATCCGTTTTTTATTCAACACCTGCTAGGCGAGTAGACTCACAATGACTACTCAACTTGGCATACAAAAATATATATTTAAAAACCCTGTATAATGACTGGTAGGTAGTGTAATGAAATCATAAACTTGGTTGACTTGCTGACTGTCTTTGGTCGACTGTCATTTTTCCGATGATAATCACTCTAAGAGTCACAAAAATGAAAAACGAAGTAGCAAAATTTCTTGCTGACCCACCCTGTATAGCAGAAATATTTTTTAGTGTGGGATATTGAATATTAGGTCTAGGACTAAAAACAGCTCTTGTTTCAGCTTGAACAGCTGTTTTTTGTGTGATTTCGATAGTTCCTTGTATCTCATATGGAACGATAAGAGAATCAATAATAATAGGATTATTTTCTTTATTATCCGTTAATTTTAGTCTATAACTCAGCTGATTTAATCATCTTTCTAGGCTTTGAAAGAATATGATTTTCTGTATACGCCAAATATAGAACAACCAAGATAACGGCATCCTGTTTGAACGCTCCAACTTGAACAGCTGTTTGATTTCGGTAGTTCGTTGATTTCGTGAAAAGACGATAAGAGAACCCGTGTATGTCTTTTATACCAACTCGTTAATTGTTGTCTATAGCTCATCTATTGTAAGAGTATCAGATTTTGAAATATTCGGCGGATTCAGTGGCAGATAAAATGCATAACAATGATTGAATATAATATGCACACATGAAGATAAGCCTCTCAATGTATAGGGTGAATCAGTCAGTATAGTCGGACAGTGGACTGAGTTTTACAAAAGAATCATATTATGTGATGCATGAAAGAAATGCTCAATAGATCATATTATCAATAAGCCAAAAAGAAGCAACAAGTTGTGTTCTTCTTTGCCAGTAGTCGGACACTTGTCTTTTATCGTGCAGAGTGAATGAAAGCACTCAAGTATGCTGCATAAGTTAAATCATACGAGCATTCTGTGTGAGTTATATACTACGCGTTTTCTATGACTACAGCAAAACTCTTCAGCTTGCTGATTTTCTCACAACTAATAGTTTGTCATTTTCATGAAATACGATATTGGAACATGATGTATGTTTATGTGGCAATTTTTGTAGAAAAATCAATTTATATCATACCTAACTAGAATACATTGGGCTGATAATTGAATAGGGTGTTCTCCTTGGAAAAAACACCTAAAATTCAATCAAAACTGTATTCGTACTTATTCCTATACCAAAGCCGGCGGCTAATTTCATCGATAACAAATTGGAATGATTATACTAAATATTCCTCAATAAGATTACCAAAGAACCTGCTTAACTTCATGAACCATGTAATAAACGACAAAATTCAAATATATCTCTTCAGCATATTCATTGCTGAATTTATTTGCTATACCAGCCGATAGATGGCGGTACAACTACGTTGCTAAGAGTTACTAACAGCCGTCGGCCGAGCGCCAACAAATATGAGCCTCAAACAACTGTTATCATCTTCCATTGGCTATTGCACTGCACCGAACTTATATATTTTCGGATTCGAATTGTTAGCTTATATCTGCAAATAGGTCGGTCATTCTCAGGATTTCAGAATGAAAATAATTCATACCATGTCATCCATCACTGTCATCAAATAAAAAACATCCTGAAAGTTTCTTCAAGATGTTCCATATCAAGTACCCTGAATGTCTCTGGTACATCCCGTATCATCCCACAAATATTCTGATGGGATGTTTATAAGACATCGCAAATGCTGACAAGAATGACCCAAGGAAAATAGGGATTTTCCAGAGTTGTTCCTATCATCCCATATGGATGGTTCTACGACGTCTTACTGATGTTATTGTGTTATTAGGGCATGCGCATGGTGAGCGATGCCACACTCACTAATTCTTGGAAAACATCTGAACAAAACGACTAAGTTCATCATAGGAAGTGTTTCCAAGATCTGCAAATGCGAAATCTCTGAAATTTTCTGTGTATCATTGGGATGGGTAGTGAGTGTAAGAGAGAGTGAGAAGGTAAAAAAGTGAGAAGAAGAGAGAGAGAGAGAGAGAGAGAGAGAGATTGGATGGATATTAGTTGAAGGTATGGATGTAAAAAACAGTTGTATCATGTCTTCTGACGAATACAGACGTGCACTAGAAGAATTTGGGTTGAAAGTTAGAAAGCTCAGTGCAGACATCCAATTGTATGAGCAGAAAGTTTGTTTGTTCAAAGATTTCGAGCAATTGAGTGTTTGGGACAAGGTGTTCACAGAACCAAGACGTTCAGTTGCAACGTTTCCTACATCGAGAAGAATCCAACCAACACAGCTACTAGATGGCGATACTAAAAGCAAGCTTCATTCTATTGACAGCTCTGAGCAACAACGTCTTTTACACAAACATACCGTACAATACGAGGAATGCAGCCGTATGTTTTGATGTGAATCGTACACAACAGTGTGATTGGAAGCTGATGCGTAGAATGTATGTCAATGATAACAAACTACCTGTATTTTCAATCGACATGCCTCGAGTCAATGGGACCACCATCGACTACAAATTGAAATTATCGTTTTCTGATGGCAGTGACGGCGAAATGGGAGACTGGCAGACATTTACATTGAAGAAATCACCCGCAAAATTAGATGATGATCAAGATTCTGTCAATATCATTGCAATTTTGACACTTTGTTGTACACTAATATGTTCACTCATTTTAATCTCACATGTTATTTTCATTATACTGAGAAATAAGGGATGTGATGAATAAAAACTCTGAAATTACGATATATAGTTTTTTATTTTGGCAATAAATTACATAACCATTTATATAAAGTATCGACATTGTGGAGACTGCACTGGAACCTTCCTCCATGGAAATGATTCATGCAAGGTGGAATGGATTGTTGAAACGTTATTGGTTGCCACCAAGAATTGTCAAAATCTTCCAAATTAACAATGTGATTGGTCATCTCCAACTCTGCACATTTTCGCTGTAAAAACTGAATCTTTTGATGGCCTCTTACGTAGATGATGTTTGTCTGCTGCAGGTTATCTCGTAGTATTTGATCCAACTCATTCAAATCCACATAACCACTGGAATATTTTAAACCATGAACGTAACGCTCCACATGATTTGCCATCTTTTTATCTTCTCTGCTTAAACTCGAAAATTCTACAGATGGCTTGAATAGAAAATGACTCGTCTTTTTGCCAATGCGAATGGTCATTTCCTTTGGAATGAATTCACCATCAACCATGAACCCTTGAATGTCAACCAGTGCGATCTCCATGGCTCTTCGAAGCAAACTGACGTCTGACTGATGCAGCAACACCCACCTAGGCAATATTTCGAACAATTTTGCTGAGTGGGAGATGTTCCATGATTTGATCGTGAATGATGATGCAATAGGCTTTGGTGTCGGGAGGGAAGCCTGTAGTCGCTTCAATGTCCAACTTTATGTCAACTGTGGACGACTTTAGACCCAGATGGCGCCTCGAGCAATCGATAACAAACATTGGTCGGGATTTGAATTCGGCAAAGTTTACTAGAGAGCGCTTTTCTTGACAGTTATGGTAGCTCTTGTTGAACTCTGTATAGTTGAAGTGAGCGTCAGCATATTGGTCTCGGGAAAAGTCCAATAGCATTCGTTCTTGCGGATAATAGTCGCTATTCAGAGCCAATCGTATGGATTTGATGTTGGCATTATCGAACAAGGTGACGTCTTCATGCAAATTATCGGCTTTTTTCGTTTGGAAAAATACTATAACATATCTTGGACTGTCCAATGCAGAACATGTCTTGACGGACCAGATTTCTATGGTAGATCCTTGTGTGAGTGCTGGTAGCTCGTGCAATTCCCATCGGCGAAACGGTATCATCATAGACTCATCTGCTTTGATACGTGTCAACAACTGCAACTTTATGTCATCGTTGGGTGTGAGATGTGGCACTTTCAAATTGATGCTTTCTATCGTTATTTTAGCAATATTCTGAGTCTGAGGAGATCCTGGCAAAGCAGTATTCGCTCTCTCGACAACCTTCACACTGTTGGCATCATTGCGAGCTCTCACTAAACGGATTGACTGCTTGCCCCACGTTGCCACTTGATGATCATTGAAGATGGAAAACAAATGTTTCAGTGGAATGTTCATGCTAAAGGTACCATCGGTGTTGAGCATCGGAGCATTGGGATAGTTCCAGCCTGCTATGGCTAGATGACGTGAGTCTTCAGGCGTATAACACAAGTATCCTCGCACAGTACTCGTTATTCCAGGATATCTGACAGTGTCCAATTCTTTATTACATAATTCATAGGTGCAGGAATCAAAGAGATAAGCTCCAGCATTGTGGGTTAATGTACCAGTACCACCACCGGTCACCTTCAATTTACCCTTGATGGTAATGATGCCTTCAAACATGGCCAACCACGAATCTGCTTGATTAACCGTTATATCGATGACATCATTGTTCTCGAATGATTTCACATATGGATAATAGGTACGCCATTCCACTTTAGTGATGCTTTCGTCGAATCTGGGTTTGCGGAAAACGTCGAACACGGGTGCTAACAACATTGTAGTCTTTGAGTGATTTCAGAAACAGGACACTGGATAATGTCAATGTTTTTCTGTTGCTGCTGCTCTTCGAAGACACGACTGCTTTGGTGTACGGTGTCGAGAGAACTGGTGCTGATGATGTTGCTGATGATGGTATATTATCTGATTTATAGGAGTAATCAAACACTAGTACCATCTTGCGAGTTTCTTCAATTCCAATCTAATTATGATTTCTTCACCTCTAAAATTCACCTGCCTGAAATCTTGGTCTAGAATCTGGAGTGTAATGTTGGGCAATTCCCGCCTGCTGACTATAGGTAGATAGATTAGATTTCTGGGAGTCTCGTCTATGGCGTAACCAGGATCGACTGCAACTGCAAACTCGTAGATCGTATGTGATGGTCTGTCGTTGTAGAGAGCTCCAGCAGTAACGTTGCTATCAATGTGAATGGTTCTCACTTTGGTTATGCTGACCGGCAAATCGGAAGTGTGGACTTGTTGTGCGTTCAACAATCTATTTGAAAATCCCAAGACTTGAGCTATGCTATCCTTCGGGCGAAAATCAATGGCAAACTGTTTGCTCGAAATCTCACACTTTAGTGTATTATTGTTGGGCTTCAACGAGAATATATCATCAACGTCCTTTGCACTTGAGATGCCCAATTCTTTGCGTATGAATTTCTCAATGTCCACAATGTCGTATGAACCTTGGGGAATATTGATGATCTTTCCCGCCTTGGTCTTATCTTGCAGATAAAACTTTGATCCTTTGTCGATATTCGGTATACTGTTGTATGAATGGAATCTCAACAATGCTAGTCCGTAATCAGAGTCTGGATCGAGTTGGAGTGGTGTCAAAAAGTCTATGGAGAGCGTAGATGTACGACCTTTCAACGTCACAATCAGAGACATGACTGATGCACAATGACCGAGTTACTTGGTCTCATTAAAAAGGAATTCTAAACATAGACGTCCACAATTACTTTGATTGAAATTCTGGTATTGATTGTTATTGTACAAGATTTTCGTGCTGGCACCCAAATATTGCGCCAATTCTCTGGGCGGTTTCAGATTGCCATAACTATCGAAATATAAGGCTTTTTTATCATTTTTTATGTAAGCCACCCAATGAGTGCCCGCATGATTGGAGGTATCCAAATTCAATACAGCACACTCGCGATGCCATGGACCGGTGGAAGGTAGAGTGTCCCGCATAAAAACACCTCGAAAATATGGTATTTTCAGCTGTTTGGCATACTTCATCACATCTTTATCGTACATTGATTTATTGGGTAGCTTGTCTAGAAGTTTTTTGAGTTTTTTGATTGTTTCTTCAAGTACAGTCCGAATCCTCTCGATGTTTTGCGTAGAAATAGGCCGGAACCCTGCTTGCCGATAGCCTCCATTGCTTTATTATGTCTTTGATCTTCTTCGAGCTTTTTCTTTGCATTTTTCGCATCAATGACTGTCTTTGCGACTGCTCCGGCTCCTCCAGCTAGAGATCCTAGGGCTCCCAAGGCGGCAAAGATTGGTATCAATGGTAGTATACCGCCACTGTGTGGAAGAGGTATGATTCTTGGTACTCTGATTCTTTTTTTACCGCCAGCCCTCTTGATTGCCATTCTGGCTGCACGGAGTGCTTTCAATGCAGATTTATTCAGACCACTTCCTGATGTTGTACTACCACCACCACCACCACCACCATCTGACTTTGATAGTACATTTTTTATGAATTTGATAATGTTGGATAGGGATTGCTGTGATACAAGACCCATGCCGAGTTTTCGTTTGACCTTCATTCCGGTGGTGACAAGCCAAGCAGCAGCCTTCTCTTTGAATTTAGCGTTCTTCGACTTGACTCTCTCCCACGCTCTATTTTCCAATATCCAATCAGCTTTGTGTCTGTCTTCTATTGAGGAATTTTGTGAATAGGCGATATCGTGTTCTCGACACGCGTCGTCCAACGGATTGATACCGGTGTCTCCTCTTGCAAGTCTTTTATCGAGTTTGGTACCTGGACCACAAAATCTGTAGCCTGGAATGTGTAATTCGATGGGAAGTTTATCGATCAGAGAATTAAGCACACCCTCTCCGTGGTAGAGCAACATGAAGACTGATGTGTAGGAAGTTCGACAACTCTGCATATACCTAATGAAATGAAAAATATATCATCACATGATGAAGATCATTCAACAAGAACGGATGTTACCCATTGTGAATTTGGATGAAATTTTGTCAACCAAACCACCAGTAAATAGTAAACATGGGAAACTGCTTCCCCATTCGTTCAGAGCAATCTTCTGCGGACCAAGCGGATGTGGAAAGACCAATGCGATGCTTTCCCTGCTGTTCAATCCAAATGGCGCGAAATTCAAGAACGTTTACGTGTATTCAAAGTCGTTGTACCAACCGAAATATCAATTGCTGCAACAAGTGTTGGATTCAGTGAAAGGTGTTGGGTATTTTCCCTTTAAAGAAAATGATGATGTCATCAGTCCATCAGAAGCGAAAAATCATTCGATATTCATTTTTGACGATGTATCCTGCGACAAACAACAAAAAATTCGAGAATATTTTTCAATGTGTAGACACAAGGATATTGACGTAGCATACCTATGCCAGACTTTTTCTAAGATACCGAAGCAGCTGGTGCGAGACAACAGTAACCTGTTGGTGTTATTTCGACAGGATGAAATGAATTTGAAGCATGTGTTCGACGAGCATGTCTCACCAGACATGTCATTCGATCAATTTAAAGCATTGTGCTCAGAGTGTTGGAATTCCAACCAATATGGTGCGATGGTGATTGCAAAAACTTTCGATATAAATGCTGGCAGATATAGAAATGGTTTCGATAAGTTCATAAGACTGTGATCTCTGGACCATTCATCAAGATGACGTCAACCAAGATGCATGATGATGTTGCTGATGCGCTGCGCAAGAAAAAAATCAACGAACTATCGAAATCAATCAGAAGAAAATATTTAGCACTAAAATTGGGCGAGTCTGAGGATGATGATGCGTTACAGAAAATATTCCAACCACTGACATCACCTTTGAAACAAATTGCTTCCGCGTCCAAGGTCATAGAAGAAAAACTCGATGGAACACTTTCAAACATCAAGCGAAGCAGAGCAAAGTCGTTGGGCTTGAAGAAGGAGAAGAAGGAGGAAGAGGATGGGGAGGTTGAGAGGGAGCAATCGGATTTGAATCAAACTAATTTCATACCTATGATGGATGTGGCTGATAATGCTGGGCATACTGAAGATGATGATGAGGATGGTTATGACGATGCTGATGATGAACTTTTTGTAGATAGTGAAAATATCTCACCGGCTGCAATACATGATTACGTTGATCAGTATCCTGCGATGGCTCAAAAATATCTGACTGAATACTGGACAAATGATGAAAATATCGATACGGTTTATGGTCCCAAATATGATCCAGTAACATCGAAATGGTCTCTCAACGGAAAAGAAATGAATTTCCATCGAAGAACTGGAGATATACTTCTTGATGGCTTTCGGTTCCGTGGCACCCCAGGCCTCTATCAATTACTCTTCTATAATGATCCATCCTTTGCCAAAGATGATACGAACCCATACAAGCAAATACTCTTGCTCACCAAAGCTCATCTGAATTCTGCAGGACGTATGAAGTCCTCCTCTAGACTCAAATACGTAGAAATTATTCGTCCAATGTTCAGATCCAATTCCAGTGTTCGTGGTTTGAAGTTGACATACAGCACAGCACCTATCGAGTACATGTATTGGGATGATCCAAACGAATTGGTAGATAGATTGAAGTTACTCATTGCATCACAGCAAGCCGGAAATACATCAAACGATAACGAGATTGTTGCCATCTTGAACGAATTGGAAGAGGCAGGCATAATAAAACATGTGTAACATTTCTGTGATACTTCCGTGACACTTCCATGACAACTTCCGTGACAGTTCCGTGACACTTCCTTGACACTTCCGTGACAGTTCCGTGACACTTCCTTGACACTTCCGTGACAGTTCCGTGACACTTCCTTGACAGTTCCGTGACACTTCCTTGACAGTTCCGTGACACGTCCATGGCATGTCTATGTGTGACGGGGCTAATTGGCGAGGCAAAGTGCCGACCATTATCGATAACGTACAAAACTTTAGTCATTAGCATAATGAGTCTCGACAAATTCGGACGTGGTTCGTTTCCACGCTCAGCTCAGATGGTGACAGTCAGATCTGGATTTTCACATACTCCAACCGGAGATATTGATGTTGGTCATTTGAAGATGTGTAACGTAAAACTGCCAACAGATGCCGCTGATGTTGCAAACAAACAATATGTGGATGAAGTTATATCGCAAATAAAGTTAGATTTCAAGATTGCTTTCGATAATTACGGTGAAAAAATCCGAAATTACCTTGCTGGCTTCAGCAATGAAATAATCAAAGAAAGGAAGAGAGTGGATGTACATGATCTTAAACTAGCAACGTACAATACAAACTTTGTTCAGTTGTCTGGCATAGTGCACAAGATCAACATACATGTGGAGCAGCTTCGCAACAACTCTCTACCAAAACTCGAAAGCGACATCGACTTGAATGTGAAAAATATTCTAGAACTTGTCGATAAGATTGACAACACTGTGAAGAGTTTGCACGATTTGAAGGCTGAGCAACAACACAGCCGTGATAAAGAACGTCAGCTTGCTGATGTCATTGATCAAATGAAAAAAGATCTGACCAAGATTGCCATCACTCCAAAATCTACGACAACACCACCGCCACCAAAAAGGAAGCCTCCTGTGTGAAACCCATCATATAAACTCCTAATCCAACGAAGTCAATATGTCACATTCTAAAGAAAAAATCCAACTCGTCAATGAATTACATAGACCTGCTAGGAAAAAATTTCCAAGGCGCCGCATTATCATCAAAGGTTTGGATGACTTATGGCAAATGGATCTAGCCGAAATGCGACCTTATGCCTCTGTAAATAAGGATCACAAGCTGATAATGGTCGTGATTGATTGTTTTTCCAAGTACCTATGGACTAGACCACTAAAATCAAAAACTGGTGCTGAAATCGCTCGTGCATTTGCTGATATTCTATCGCATGCCAACAACAGAATTCCCAAGAATTTGCAAACCGATCGAGGTACCGAATTCTACAACGAAAAGTTTCAAAGTCTGATGAAAAAGTTCTCCATCAACCATTATCATACGTACACCATAATGAAGGCGGCTATTGCTGAACGTGTTATACGAACATTGAAGGAAAAACTATACAAGTACTTTAGTTTGAATGGCTCATACCGTTGGATAGATGTCCTGCCTGAAATCACAAAGAATTATAATGACACGAAACATACGACAATAAGATGCAAGCCCAGTGATGTCACCAAAGCCAACGAACAAGATATTTTAAAATCCACGTACAATCACATAAAAATTGCTGGAATTAGAAAATTTAACGTTGGTGACATTGTGAGAATCAGCAAAGCCAAACATGTTTTCGAAAAGAATTATACGCCAAATTGGACTACTGAACTATTTAAAATCGTAAAAGTTCGTATTACGAAACCTACTACATATCTCTTGGAAGATTTGCATGGTACTCCGATCAAAGGTGCTTTTTATCCTGAAGAATTGCAAAAAACTATAAATCCTGACATCTATCTAGTGGAAAAAGTTTTAAGAAAAAAAGGCAAAAAGGTGTTTGTCAAATGGTTGGGATTCGATGATACACACAATAGTTGGATTGATTCCAACAATAAATTATAATGCAAACATATGGAAAAGAAGCACACATTCAATGGCTATGAGAGGGCCTTTCATCGATCACTAACAAATAACCTGTTATTCCAATCTGCCGGATGTTATGATCAGTCAACAGTTATGGTATAAATAAGGAGGACTGAAACTTTCAACACATCAGTTCGAGAACAATGAGTGAAGACTCTGGTTATTCATCTAGTGAAGTGCTTTTCGAAGACGGTAGTTCTAGATCATCATCATCAATGATGGGTTATTATGGTGATGTCAATACATATTTGGACATGATTGAACAAGCAGCGAAAGCCGAATCACACCACCTGCTGAATACATCGTTCCAGTTGTCCACTTACACAATCCAGTGTGGACTCAGTCCAGCTAGACAATTTAGTCCGGCCATCATTCTGAAAAAGCCCTTCTACCCAGCGAAAATTTCATTCAGTACTTACGAATGGGCCACCTTCATCGATTTGCTGCATAAGGCACAACAAGACTTTTTTGAACAACCCCTACCTGGTTTTATTGATGAATATGAGCCGATCATTACTGCTTGTGGAGACTATGCTACCGTAGCCAAACATGTCTGCGATGGTGTCAAAATGTTGACCCTCTCCAAATACCACGTCATATTCGATCTGATGGAGGAAGATGTTGCAGACATTTTGAGTGCTGAAATGTGCATTGTTTCACATCGAGTTAATTTAATCAATGACTTGGACTTTTTTATGTTTTATCAGAATATTATGAATGTAATAGCTGAATGGATAAAAAATAAACTGACTGTTTTGAGTGCACAAGAGCTTATATTAGGGTTTTGTGATGTTTGCGATAGCATGTCTAGTAACGCTCTCAGAGAATATCTATATTACTGTAAAAATGATTTGATGGCTGATTTGAATAAAAACCTTTGAAATATGTGACTCGTTTTTTATTTATTTCATCAGTCTACAACTTGACGCGAAACTAGTAGCATCTGAAATATTTTAGCTCTGCTCGAAAAATCATGAAGTCTGAAATAGCTGTGCTATTGGAGTTTATAAAATCTCCCGCTTTGACTCTGACGAAATTCACTGAACAAGAATTGCAGTACATTCCAGTAGAATGTCTCATTGAATATGCAGATCCTTATGGGCTATTAAGGGTGTGGCACAAACTTCCTCAAGAATATCGCAGCAACTTTAACCTACAAATCAAACTGCCATGCTTCGTTCATTATAATCGTCCCGATTGGACCACACACTGGGATGGACCGCCATCTTCTCAAGAGGCATGTCATTTTTGTAGAAAAGGATTACTTGAATAAATAGATTATTTATCTTCGTTTTCGTATTCTTTCACCCCCATGGACCGCCCTGTATATATTTTTTTCAATCTTCATCAACTCAAACACCCTGTATATATTTCTTTCAACTCAAACACTCCTTCCATGCTAAAAAATGGGACCGCGAACCGTAGGACACTCTGTATATATTTTTTTTTCAATTTTCAATCAACTCAAACGCCCTGTATATGAAAATTCAATCTTGTTATTGTCATTAAAGTGTTATTGTTGCGGTTTCGATAAGCTCGCGCCAGAGCTACCCCGCTTCCCCGCTAGAACACAGGCCGCGTTCCAGTTAAGATTAAAGCGTGTATTTCCCTATGCTGGTAGTCATGGTCTCTTAGTTTAACGCGACTTTGCATATAGGCATATATTGGCATTTCCGAGAATTGTCCATAAAAAATCCTATTTTGAGAGTACCCACACGTGATGTCATTTTACCAGAAGAAAACCAACAGCATGACGTCACCCACTATAAAATAAATAATTAATTATTCAAGTATTTGTTTCCAATACGAGCGCGCGCGCGCTTATCATTCTAAGGGATCTCTCGCTTTGCTAGATCTTCGAACGCCATGAAGCGAGACAGCGTTGCCACACACAATAATGTAACAATATTAACATCCAAACACATACGTCCGACAACGTTGCAGCACCGCGCGCTCGAGCCGCCTTACTCTCTACCTCGATAGATCCGTTGCAAAGATAAGCGCGCGCGCCAGCGATGGATATTATTTTCAACTCGAAGTTTCTTATCTCTGGAATGCATCTCTCGCTTCACTGTACCTCGATGGATCCGTTGCAAAGATAAGCGCGCGCGCGCCAGCAATGGATATCCCGTTTGAATAGCATTTAAATAATTGAAATATCACGGAGGTCGGAATACCGCAGTGCGTATATACGCTGCCTCATAATGCAAAGGTCCCTGGTTCAATTTCCCCCACCGGCGGTGACAGCTTTTTTTAATTTATTTATTTAAAAATTCATCATGATTAAGATGTCATAACCTCACAATTTCAAATTTACCGCCATCAGCGCCGCCGCCATCTGCAAAGTTGAACTTCGCGCCACCAGCGACACCAGCGACACCAGCGCCAACGCTAACTAGCGGCATTTTATTGAAGCTCTGGCGACCAAACGGCTTTGTATCACTACTGACGCCATCTCATGAGTAAAGAATTAGTGTCCTCACAATTGAATAAGTATTCCAATGGTTTGTGATCGGTTACGATCGTAAATTTTCTGCCATATAAGTACGGTCTAGAGAATTTCGTGAAATGTACTATAGCTGAAAGTTCACGTTGTATAGTAGAATAATTTCGTTCACTTTTACTGAGTGATCTTGACCCATAAGCGATAGGTAAATCGCTACCAATCTTACCTTGAGATAATATAGCTCCAATAGCTACGCCACTGGCATCCGTAGTTAGAATAAACTCTCGAGAAAAATCTGGATATTGCAGAATCGGTGGTCCTTGCAGTCGATTTTTCAATTCTTCGAATGCAGTTTTACACAACGGTGACCAAATAAAATCTACGTCCTTTTTCAATAAATTATTAAGAGGTTGGGCAATTTTTGCAAAATTTTGAACAAAACGGCGATAATAACCGGCAAGACCTAAGAACGATTTGACATCTTTCGAACATTTAGGTATAGGAAAGTTCTTTATACAGTCGACTTTTCGAGGATCAGGTAAAATTCCTTGTTCGTTAATTACATGACCTAAATAATTTTGAAGGAACTGACACTTGTCTGGTTGTAATTTCAAATTACATTTACGCAAACGAGAAAATATTTCTTTTAATTTAGAATTATGTTCATCTAAAGTTTTTCCGTATATAACTATATCGTCCATGTATACACAACAAGTCGAATTTTGTAGACCAGCTAAACAATGATCCATTAAACGTTGGAAAGAATTTGGTGCTGATTTAAGCCCGAATGGCATTCGTTGATACTCATAGTGACCAAAAGGAGTGCTGAAGGCAGTTTTACACCTATCATTTTCAGAAACTGAAATTTGATGGAATCCGTTATCTAATGTTGAGAAATATTTAGAGTTTCCTAATTGATCGAGAATATCAGTGATATTAGGCAACGGATAAGCATCTCCAATTGTTTTTTCGTTTAGCTTACGGAAATCTACAACAATACGCCATCGTTTGTTGTCCGATGAGTCAGCCTTTTTTGGTACAACTATTAAAGGAAAATTCCAAGGACTTGATGAAGGAACAATTATTTCCTCAGCTAGCATTTTTTCAACTTGACCTCTTACCTCTTCTTTTTGGAAAAACGGTAACCTGTATGGTTTTACATGAATAGGAATATCCTCCGTTGTATGTATTGAGTGCGTAGTACACTCTGTATACGTGAGTTTGTCGCCCTCAATATAAAATAAATCATTAAATGCGCTACAAAGTTCTATTATAGAATTGCGTTCGATTTCGTTCATATGGTCAGTTTTCAAATTTTAAATAACTGTTTGAATACGTTCAAAATTGTTCGAATTTCCATTAGGATAGTCATTTCTAACTGAAAATATATTGAAATTTTCTATAGCATCGATATCTAACTTGACATCATTTGAATGAATATCTTCAAGATTTGAATTTACAAAAGTTACATAGGTTAAACCATCTTTAACTTCAATGATACTGTTACCAATATAGAGTCCATCTACGATTTCTGATGACTTACAAAGATAGGTATTCGTTTGAGAAACAATATTAGAAGGAATTCGAATTCGTTTGACTACTTGAGTTCTAGCAGGAATTGTAATAGCCTTTTCAGAAAGTAAGGTCATTATTATATTTTTTGTATTATAAGTAAAACATAATGACTTATTTTCATAATCTATAGTGCAGTCATATTTTTTCAAAAAATCTTTACCAATGATACCATCACATAAAATGGGAAATTTGTCTGGTACAATATGAAAATTATGCTCTATGACCTCATCCTGTATATTGATTTTACCATTGAAAATACCATATGTGGTTATTACTTCGTCAGTTATGCCCTCCAACTGCGATAAGGAGTTTGTATCAATGAATTCGTCATCATTAGTGACGCTTAACTTCAATAAGGAACAATCAGAACCTGTATCGATTAAAAATGTTGCATAATTACCAATAGCTAGCGAAATAGGTACCCTAATACACTCGCCGCCATTTCCTTTAATAGACACTTGAAATACTTGTAATTGGTTAAACAAGAAATTTTCATTATTTTTGTCATGAGCTGGAAAGAAGTTTGTACGATTTTGTAAAGGAGTTTGTAAAGAGTTTTCATGAATTTGTGAGGATTTTGTATAAGTTTGTAATGAGTTTGAACGAGTTTGTAAGGATTTTGTATAAGTTTGTAATGAGTTTGCATGAGTTCGTAAGGAGTTTGAACGAGTTTGTAAGGATTTTGTATAAGTTTGTAATGAGTTTGCATAAGTTTGTAAGGATTTTGTATGATTTTGTAATAAGTTTTCAGGAAATTGAAATAAGTTTGAACGAGTTTGTAAGGAGTTTGTATGAGTTTGTCTAACAACATTGATTGAAAAATTTACTGGTGGTTTGCAGCAATTTTTATGTGCCGGACCTGTGTATGAACAGCGCTGCTCTGTCCAGGTCCGCTCACGTTTCCCGACGACTGTGCGTTCGTGGAATAGGATTCGCTGGATTTTTTATTATCGTTGTATTTTCTCTTGAAACAATCTTTGATATGATGCCCTCTCTTTTTACAATAGCTACAGGTTATATTCAGTGCACGCACATTTTCAGTTTTCATCTCTTTTGGAGGAAATCTAGGAAAATTATTTGTTGTGTTACCTCTAGCATAACAGTTCTCATATTTGTGCCCTGTCTTATTGCAATATGTACATTTTACGTTAGAAAAATTTTTAGTTACGTTATTTTTCGATCTTTGATGAATAAAACTTCTTTCTTCGTCTACCGCATCTTCGATAGCTTCCGCTAGAGTAGTAAACCTACTTCATTTATTATGAATCGTATGTTAGAGTGCAATCCTTCAACAAAACCTCGTAAGGCGGATTTTGAATTCAAATTTTCTATTGATTCTTTCGCGGTTTCGCCCTCGCTACTGATACATGCATCATTTAATTCATAAAGTAATTTTTCTATACGATTGCCAAAACTTCTAATATTTTTTCCAGATAATTGCCTAACGTTAATCAACTCTGATTGAATTTGCGGAATTGTTTTTTTCTCGGAAAATTGGTTCTCAAGAATTCCCTTCATTTGTAACCATTTTGTGTAAGTTTTGTGTTTCATTAAGTTGTATGCAGAACCGGTCAATTTGGTTTTCATTATGCTGACTAAAAGATCATCATCTGATTCCGGACACAACTCTTGATCAACAATATCGCAACAAGTTATAAATCGATCTAAATCTGCTCGATTACCATTAAATTCAGGAATCATTTTGATAGCAGATTCGGTATTCAGCTTTTTAGACATGTTTATAGAATTCCTCTCAAAAATTGTCAAAATTCAGATAAATACTTTAGGCAATGGAAATCAAAGATAAAATAGCAACGATAAGTAAAAAAAAATAGAAACGAATGATTATACAAATATATGGGTGAGTTGCAAAAATTTCGATAAATACCAATTGTCTGCAGGATGTCTTCTTCAGGATTTCTTCTTATTCAGGATGTCTTCTTCAGGATTTCTGTGGATGACCAAGTACGAATTCTGCCTTGAATTTCTACCGCTGATGTACTCTCCAGGACTTCGGAAGTGCTTCCTTCTCGTCGCTGTTCCAGGGTGTGACGGCAGACGGGCGTGTGTACCGTCCCTGATGAGTATCGTAAATTCTGCGATGATGCGTGAGGCTTCCAACAAACTCTCCAGGCTGAGGTAGAAAAACGTTACTACCCCTGTAGCGTTGATGATATGAAGCTCCTCCAGTTAATGATGATAAGCAGCCGACTATGGAAGACGTCTCCTCCGAGTGCTAACCACTTGAACTTCACTGGATCACTTTTACAATAATTTTGCTGAAGTCCACAACTCCACACCTTGATACCAAATTTATGTTGCGAGCGGTCAGGCTGGGAAAGGGGTGGTCGAAAGTTGTAGAGCAAAACACTGGATACTTATCGGCTAGATTTAATCATTGGTGATTTCATTGGCGGAATTAGTACATTGGTTGAGTTGACAAAAGGTAAAATTCAGAATAAATATATAACTGCAACTGCCTGCGCGTGGCTTCGTAAAGTTTATTTAAAGAACATTCAAGTCACGTGACAGTCATAGTGCATCACGCCATCAATAGACAAAAAGAGAAATATATAAAATAAAGATAGAAACAAATAGCAACATGGTTTCCTGCAACGGGTCGTTGTTACATTAAAACTGTAAAATAAGCAAATGTTGCAATAGTGTAGACAATGTTGAGTAGAACAACTGAGTTATAATATTATAATATTCATATACAAGGCGAATATAATATAATGGGTGAAACAGCATAGCAGTTCACAACAATCAATTCATAAAGACCTGGTGTACCGTTATAGGATACTTCATTTATCAAAGAATGTGGACCAAGGAATTTTATAACACCATCACCTATCATCCAACTATCCGTTGTGAGTTCATATCTGACACCGAATGTATGATCAAATTGATCTGGATCACTTGTGAATATATCTTCAATGTAAGCCTCAGGAAGAGGTTTCTCATATTTTTCCAAATATTTCTTCAATTCTGGTTGTCGGACAGCATGGAGATTTTCAACTTGTTGTCGTAATTGCCCGAGACTCTGATCGAAATAACTTATTTCTGGTTCATGTAAGAATGTTTCTTCATTTTGTGGAATCGTTTGGAATGTTTCTTCATTTTGTGGAATCGTTTCATCTGGCACCAATTTATAATACTGTTTCTGTTGGGGAGTTGAGAATGAATCAGGTTCAGTTTTCTTCACTTAAGGAACTGCCGTTTCATTGATTGATGATAGTAATTTTCTTAAAGGATCAGTTATTAGTTCATATGTTTTTTCCAATAAAGTTTTCGATTGAGCAATATCTGACTTGAGCCCTTGGTATTTTTCCTCGACAGATTGTCTGGCTTTCACCAACTGTTTTGCTAGATTAACCTCCATAACTTTACTGATACCTGACGAATGATTCACATCAATTTAAAGTATCAAAATTTCATTGAATCCTATTCTATATCTACCTTTCCCGATATCTCCATCCTTGTCAATCACATTAAATCCAAGATTCTCCTTCCAACAGAATGAACACAACTCAGAAAATTTCTGAAATGTCATATTCACATTGACATGATCATCGTAAATGTGGTTCAAATTTGTTACATCTTGTTTGGAAATGATGATAAGATTGCTATTATCTCTTATCAATTGTTTCGGTATAGACCTATGAGTCTGGCATGAATAAAATACATCTGTGTTCTTGCGCCGTCCAAAACAAAAAAAATCTCTAATAATGTTCTGATTACATGTGGCTACGTCATCGAATATAATAATAGAATTCGGAGCTACTTCATCTGGAGTGATTATTTCATCTCCATCATGATATTCGAAATATCCAATCTCCTTTAACGGTTTGAATAGCAACCTCAAATATTCATATTTTGGTTGATACAGGGACTTGGAATACAGATACACATTTTCGAATCTCAATCCATTTGGTTCATCTAGCAAACTAATCATACAATTCGTCTTACCGCATCCTGAAGAGCCAACCATTAAGGCACGTTTTGAGTTTCCTTCAAATATATCTCCATGTTTCTTGAATTGATTGTTAAAATGATATAATTATCATGATCGGTTACAGAAAGTTCCACCTTGTGTTCCTCAACCCTCATCTTCGTATGAATAACAAATATAAAAACACTAGCATTTTATGAAAACTGCATTGTAGTTCTTACTACCGCACGTATATCAAATGCATCTGTACAATCAACAACTCAGTAATCATAGTGACACGAAAGGATCAGGTTTATTGGATACTCTCATAGGTAAACTCCCTTTCGAATTGCATCTACCTGGTTATCATTTTTGCGGACCGGAAACAAAGTTATCTGAGCGACTTACCCGTGGAGACAAAGGCATCAATCAATTAGACGAAGCCTGTGAAGAACATGATATAGCATACTCCAAATACAGAAATTTGAATAGAAGAAACAAAGCCGATCGTATTTTGTCTGAGCGTGCATTGAGCCGTTTGAACAATCAGAACTCCAATCTTGGTGAAAAGATCGCATCACTAGGAATCGCAGGAATAATGAAAACTAAGAGCAAACTAGGAATGGGATTGAAAAAAGGAGGTGCGCTTACTTTCAATCAAGCGATTCGAAAAGCACGAAATAGTGTCGAAGGTAAAAATATTGATCTACTTCGAGCTGCACACCAAGCATTATCCTCTATTGGAAATAGAAAAGTTCTGAAACCAAAGAAAAGAATCATTCCTATTCTCAAATCTGGAGGGTTCATTCCACTAATTCCTCTATTCGCCGCTCTTGGTGCTCTTGGTAGTCTTGAAGGAGGGGCAGCAGGAATCGCTCAAGCCATAAACAAAGCTAAAGTGGCAGAAGAAGCTGGATGAACAAAAACGTCATAATTTGAAGATGAAACAGCAATCATTGGGAGAAGGGTTGTTCTTGAAACCTTACAAACGTGGATATGGATTATTCCTAAAACCATATTCAAAAAACTAAAAATAAAGCTACCACGCCGTCCATTGACAAATGTAGATTCATTGAAATATGTTGAAAAACTACAAATACCACATTTCCGAGGAGTGTTCATGTTGGATGAATTATCCAATAAAATCAGAAGATACGAGAGCGGTATTGTCAATCTTGAGAAAAAAAATGGTGAAGGGTCACATTGGGTGTGTTTCATCAAATCAAGACAAAATATCTCGTCCTCTGATAATTATGGCAACTTGAGACCTCCTCTCGAACTCATAAAATATTTCTACAGCGATGGTAGCTCCAACAACGTAGAGTAATTATGATGATTCCCAGTTGGACAATACTTATAATGGCGGTCAACTCTGCCTCAAATTCTTATATAATATGTACCACACTTGAAAATAATGTAGTACATCATAGATAATGTCGCTAGCATTTTCATTATCTGGTTGATCCTCTGTGTTCGGATTTCAATCCAGCCATACATCTGGAGGAAAATACTGAATATGGTATAGGACTTACTAGTTTCGAAACATTCAAAGTCATTCCCAATGTTGACGAACAAAATAACCAATTCGTTTTCGGTGACAATGATGATTCCATCACGATTCTAGTGGGATCCTATGAAATCAATGATCTCCAGGACATTATATCTTCTAGAGTCAAAGATATCGACAAAGAAGCAAGAATCGATATCTTGGAAGCAGATCAAATTCACACATCGGATACCACAGTGAACATTTTGAGTGTCAATGCTATCAATATATATTGTAATATAGCAACACAAAGTTATCATAACGGCCAAGAAAACCATTCGATTCACACTTTCAGTCCAGTTGTCCCTCCAGGATACAAGATTATCGTAACTGTGGATTCAATTATCTATTTCAAGATAAGTGTACGGACAATAGACAACAACACCATCAAAATATTGGATCAAACTGGAAGACTCATTAATTTTCGAGGCGAAACCATAACTGTCAGCCTTCACTTAAAAAAACTCGGATAATTATGGTTATCAAGTACAATAGGATGGTCGATCCAATTCGGTATAAGGGACAAAGATTTTAGGAAAACCCACCAGTGTGAAGAAAAACACCAAGAGACTAACACGTTCCAATCGCCTTCTTTTTGAAGTCTCTAGGATTTACGCTTCTAATATAATGGATATTTTGATTACCAATCAAAAACCGTTAGTTGACCAATCAATTCAAGAAAAGGAGTATCACACACACCAACCATTTCTACAAAAATCCGAATACAATGATGAAATTAGAATATCAATTCAGGAGCTCGATACCATATACTTTGCCATGTGGAAGTTTCCTATACAATGAAGGTCGTTTGACGCAATCCAATGGAACGGCTATCGACAAACTTATATTCATCAATAATGCTATAAACTCTCTATTCAGAGAAGTGAGGCCTGAATTGAATGGTATTACAATTGATTCAGTTAGAAATATTGGCCTCGTATCGACAATAAAGGGGTACTTATCATACAATGCGAATAAAAGTATCAACTTGGAAAACGCAGGTTGGTTTCCGAAAGTGAATTTCGCCAACTAGGATGAAAAAGTTCTAGTAGATGCTATAGGAAATTTCAGCGTATGTATCCCACTCTCCTTCATCATGGGTTTCTTCGAGGATTATCGAAAGGTGATTTCGAACATGAAACAGGAATTATTATTATTAATATTATTATTAATATACTTTATTTCAAAAAAAGGTTTACATTTTATATAAAACATATAACAAAGAATGAAACAGTGTCACAAAACATAGAAAATAAATAAATTAGTTTGAATTTAGATATTTACATTCAAATATTCATCTATAGAATACGGTTCTAGTTCAGTAAGCCAGTTCTTCAGATGATTCTTGAATTTTTTCACACTATCAATCACTTTCATTTCATTTGGTAATCTATTGAAAAATCTAATTGCTGAATAATTCGGATGCTTTTCTGTTGAAGTTAAACTATGTGTTGGAAAAGTGAAATTCCTGTTCCGAATGGGGTATCTGCTATTATTACTTTGTGTGGAATTCATTTTATTTTTATGCAGATGTATGACACATTCATAAATATATAGAGCAAATATGGTCATTATTTTATTTGATCTGAAGGTACCTCTGCACGTTTCAACATATTTCATATTGTATAATGATCTTATAACCCTCTTCTGGATCTGGAATATTTCCTTAGTTTGACTGCTCGATCCCCAAAATATTATGCCAAATTTTGCAGTGGATTCAAAGTTCGCATGATAGATAATTTTTAGGGACTTTTCATTCAAGTATTTACAAAGTATACGAATGCTGTATGCTATTTGGTTAAGTTTTGCTCCAAGATAGTTGATGTGTGTATCCCACTTTAAGTTTTCATTTATAAAAACACCCAAGAATTTTGTGTTACTTTCTATATTAATGTTAGTTTCGAGAAGTCTTATACTAGTTGGAGTTGTAATTCTTTGCTGTGAGGTCCGGAAAAGGATAACATGAGTTTTTTCTTTGTTGAGTAAGAGATTATTTTCTGAGAACCACTCATCAGCTCTCATAATGAGACTTTTAGAATTTTCGCAGAGTTCTGGGTAGTTTGAACTTGAAGTTAGTAAATTGGTATCATCAGCATAGCTGGTTATCAGGCTGTTATCGTTGTTTAATATTGATATTATGTCATTCATAAAGATTGCAAATAAAATTGGACCTGTAATACTTCCCTGTGGAATCCCTATTCTGTATTCTTTTATGTGTGACTTAGTGATTTTACCTTCATGCATAATTTTTACTCTTTGTTTTCGATCTAATAGGTATGACTCAAACCATTTGAATGCATTGCCACGGATTCCATATTTCTCAAGTTTTGATAGCAAACAATTGTGGCTCAAGCAGTCATAAGCTTTAGACAAGTCTAAGAAAATTCCTAGCAAAATTGGTGTTGATCAAATCGAATCAAATCAAAATATACTTTATTATCGGAAGATTTTCATCTCATTGATGAAGTCATGATGAATATAAAATAAATAATCAAATAAGTTTATATAAATAAATAGTATAGAGCAGGTACTATAGCATTGTCACAATTATAATAAATACATATTTACGTAAACACAAGAAAAAAATAAAAGAGAACAGACAGATACAAAATGAATTGAGCATTAGAATACAATTCCAAAATGTTAAAATAGACATATATTTTAACTATTCCAATCTTTCTCAAGAAACTCTTGAACATTATAAAAAACCTCATCGATAAGTAAGCGCTTGACAGATCTCCTGAAATGAGACGGCAAAACTATGTTTTTGAAGGCGGGAGGGAGGTGATTGTATAGTTTGATCGCACTATAGATCAGAGAGTTTTTCGTTAAATTTGAAGACGGAATAGGTAATCGCAAATTGTTACTTTGTCTAGTGATACCAACTGTTACCTCGTATGATGATTTGTTTTTATGTACTAGACACACTGTTTCGAGAATAAATAACGACGGAAGGGTGAGGATTTTCATTTGACCGAACAGCGGTTTACAAGATACTCTTGGCCCAACTTTGCAAAGGTATCGGACAGCATGCTTTTGAAGAACAAATACACTATTGAAGTTTTGTTGGTTGCAGATACCCCAGAAAGGTATTCCATACCTGATATGTGATTCTATCAGAGCGTGGTATACTACCTTCGCAGTGGCTATACCCAGTTCTTTCGCCACCATTCGCAAAGCATAACACCCACGTGCTAGTTTTGTATTCAAAGACTTCACATGGTTCTCAAAATTCAAATTGTTGTCCAGATGGATTCCAAGGAATTTGCTCGTATACGTTTGCTCAATGATTACTTCAGTACTCAAAGGAATATCTGGTAGATTACATTTGAATGATTAGAGATGGGTTTTATTTATATTCAAAGAGAGCAAATTTGAGCTAAACCACCTTTCTACAGAGGGGATATCATTAACAATTCTCCTGTGTAATCTATTTATATCGGTCTCATGCCACAAGATGGTCGTGTCGTCTGCAAATATAGTAAAACTACCATCGATCTTGAGTCTAGCCAATTCGTTAAAATACAATAAGAACAGGATAGGTCCCAGTACAGAGCCCTGTGGTACACAATGTTCAACTGATCTAGTTTCTGAGTTAGTATTTGTTTTAACGAATTGGGTACGTTCACTCAGATAGGACTCGACCCAACTAAGGCTCTGATTCCTGAAACCATAACGTTGGAGCTTGCGCAAGAGTATTCCATGATTTACACAATCGAAAGCTTTCGACAGGTCACAAAATACTGCTGCGCAAACCTCTTTGAGATTGACTCTACTATATAATTCTTTTAGAAATGAGAAAACAGCGTCTCCTGTGCTTTTTTGTGGTTGAAACCCAAATTGTTGAGGATTCAGAACATTTCGAGCTGATAAAAACTTCATCAATCTAGTTTTAACCAATCTCTCAATAATTTTTCACAATGTCGGGATGAGAGAAATAGGGCGAGAATTTGTAGGATCCGAGGTATCTCCACCTTTGTGAAGAGGAATAACTACGCTAATTTTGAGGAAATTTGGAAAAAGTCCTTTCGTGAAAGACTCATTGATCAACTGGACCAGAAGTTCTAGTGTGAATAACGGCATATTCTCGAGTATTCTTATCGAAATATTATCATTTCCACAGGACGTTTTATTTTTCAAATGTTTTATTGTATCCATTTGCTCAGCCAAATCAGTATCATCCAGAACAAATGTGTCAGTAACGAAAATATCTGTCATATAGAGTAGCGGGTCTGATGCCACTTCTATTTTTTGAGCCAAATTTCCAGCTATGGAACAATAGAATTCATTAAGAATGTTAGGGTCTAAAGTAATATCATTTGAAACAGGATTTCTCCCACGAAGATCATTCACAACACGCCAGGTTTCCTTAGGGATATTATTACTTTTGGAAATTCTGTTATGGTAATACATTCGTTTTGCTGTCTCAATAACATTTCTGTAAATTCTTCTGTAGGTGATGTAATAGTGATGAATAAAGTCATTGTTGTAGTATTTCCTGATGTGATGGAGACTTCTCAGATTGATACCAGAAATACGAATTGCTTTAGTCATCCAACCTTTTTTGTTTCTGTTTTTAATTTTAATTTTTTGAATGGGGAAAGACATTTCAAAGCAGTTGGATAGTATATTATGAAACAAAAGAAAGGGATCATCGGCAAACTGCACCTCATTCCACTTGGCAATCAGACAATTATTGTAAAATTTCTTATAACTGCTTCCACTGAATAATCTACCAAATTCACATTTATTGTTACTGCTCTTATACATGATCTCAAATTCACAGAAAATAGCCTCATGGTCAGAGATGTTTGCTGACATAACTGAGCAAATAACCTTTTGTTGAGATAAATTGGAGCATACGTAGTCAATTTTACTTTCAGAATTTGGCGAAATTCTGGTTGGTCTATTCGTGTGCATTAGTAAGTTGAATGAAATAAGAAGACTTTGTAGTTGCTGGGTTAAAGGCGAGGTATTGTCATCGAAGTTAATGTTCAGATCTCCCGCTAATATAACGGTTGCCCTAGGAGGTAATTCAATTAAAAGTAACTCAAGTTTATCAAGGAATACAAAACCATCTGAACTAGGAGATCTGTACATGCATAACACATAAAGGTTGGCTGCACTAGAATAAGCTAATGAAAATTCAAATTGCTTTTCCTGTATAAGGTTGTCATATCTTATAACATTTGTTAGTGCTAAGTTAGATGCTGATTCGTGAATCATTATCAACGTGCCGCCACAGTTAAATTCACTCCTGCTAAAATTTGATAACATAGTGTAGTTTGGAAGATATATAGGTTCATCCTTTTTCAACCAGTGCTCAGTAAGTAGCACAATATGAGGAAACTTCATACTTTCAAGGATTATATACAAATCATCCACTTTGTTTCTGATTGAACATTAAGAGTAAAGGTTGAGATTATGTGTTCATTTTGTGAAGAAATGTTTGGTCTAAAAAATCATTGTTTTTCGAACTGTCATTGTTGGAGTGGTTCATGTCAAAAATTGTTATATTTGAAATTCTCGATTGATCGTCAACATTATTTGATGTTCCTATAGGAATTGTTTTTAAAGCAATATATATTTTCTTTGAATCTCGGTTGATACATTTTTTTATTTCATCGAGAAGTTCAAATTTACTACCTTTATATTTTTTATCAGTCATAAAGTTTATGGAGCAATTTCTATTATGCTGTTTGAATATATTCACTCGCTTGAAAATAATGTTATTTATATTACTGTCATGAACATCATAACGTTCTGATATGATTATAAGATTTGTGAACTTACTTATACCCAATGTGTTCTTTAGAAAAGTTTCCAGAGTTTGACTGTCACTAATATTCTTAGTATTGAACATAACAATGATTGTATCCTCTTGACCAAATTCTATAGTTTCCCTGAATATATTTTCTGTTAGTACAGAGAGTTCGGCATTCCATACGATTTTATCATCAATAATATATTCAGAGCTACCTACAATTTTTGTAATTACCCTAGGAAAGTCAGTGGCATACTCGTCCCCATAGATTAACATTTTTCTATGTGGGAAAGCAACTTTTGTCATCATTTGTCTTTGTGGGCTCGCAGGATCACTAGAAGTTCTCCATTGCGCACTGGTACCACAATCATGAGTGGAAGGGCGAATACTATCAGGTTCTATGATATCTATACTAAAATCAGTTGAATAGGTATTGCCTGTAAAGTTGGATGGTTTCTCCTTCAGATGCTGTTTCTTCTTTTTCTGCAGTTTCATCCCACTTTTGTTATTTTCCATGATTTTCACTTCAGTCGGGGTTTCAATTCCATTGACACATTCAATTGACTTTGTAGATTCTTCCACAGTAGGTTCTGGTATGTTGCATTGTGTGCTTCCAACAGCAGTCATGAATTCTGGTTTATTCTTGAGGATGTCGAAGTTTCCTGTTTCATCTCCATTGCACTCTGTTTGGATATAGGTGTTTTTTACGTCTATTACGGATTGGGTGCTGATCTCTCTTGTGGTTTTGCAAAGTAGTGTTGTTTGAGTGCTTGTTGTGCAAGTAGACTTTGTTTGTAGTTGTTCAATGATTTTCTGAAGTTCTATCATTCGTGTTTCAGCTTCCACAATGGTTTGATTTTGAGCTGCTATTAATTCACACATTTCTTCCTCGGATTTTAGGGCATCTTCCATGAACTTGTCCATGTCGTTTTTCAACTTTTTCATGTGTTTGTCTTTAACTTCTGTGTCTTCTTGTAGTTCTTCTATGGTTTTTTCCAAAATACTAATTTCATTCATGAAACTTTGTTCCATGTCCTTAGCTGAACTCATGCAGCAAATGATTTTATTATCTCCTACAAATTTGACTCCATTTTTATTTCTGAGTATGCAAGCTCTATGAAAGATGTTGGGACACTGTGTACATATGTAGTGAGATGGTACAGGTTTTGTTTTGCAACACTTGAAGTCAACCATTGTCAACCCGCAGAAATTATACAAGCACTGCACTGGACGGATATATTTATTATACCCACATAAAAAGCATTGACGTTTTTATTTTCCAAACTGATACCGTTTTTATTATTTGTTCATATTCGTTGGGAGCTCTTTGCGTAGATATATTTTGTCCTATGCACTTTTGAGATTCAAATATCACGCTATAGGACAGGAATTTCACTTCATCTTTTTCACATTCAGAATACAGCACATTGACGAATGCTTTGTGCAAAAGTTGGCTCACTGATTTCACAAATAACCATTAGAAAATCACGAAATATGGAGAGCTGTTAATTTTGTGTATTCTCTCTATTCAACGTATAAAATATGTTTCGAAGCAATGACGACATCGACGCAACATACAGTTCCGATGTGAAGGAAATTCCAAGAGTACACATCGACAAGATATTCTGGAGAATGCCTCACGTTTTATTAGATATTCCACAACAATTGCTGTTCACTAAAATGGTAGAAAAAAATCAAGAAATATTTCTAGCATTCCGAAGTTGGGAACTCATAGAATACCCCAAATTGCCTACATCCACAAAAACGACATGGCCTGTCAAAACGACAAATCAGTTGGAAACACCACGTCACATCATCGTTGTCTTCCAAACAGACAAAAAAAAAATAAAATCAGATTCAAGTAAATTCGATGATTGCGACTTGACAAATATTCGAGTTTTCTTGAATAGTGACAGATACTCATATAATGACTTATATCTGAATTTTACTGCTAATGAAACTTCCCAATTATATTCCATGTTCGCATATTTCAGACCATCGTATTATGGATCTAGTGAGGAACCTATATTTTCACCGAAGGAGTTTGTAGAGAACATCCCTTTGGCATTCATCGATTTTTCCCATCAGAAAGAATCTTTGCAAAGTGGATCAGTTGTGATAAAAATAGAGTTTGAAACAACCAAAGCAATTCCAGACAACACTTCAGCATTCTGTTGATAAAATGTCCAGCTAAAGTCCTTTGACAAAAATTTTCAAGCAATTGTAAAATGAATTCTTCATCCCCCCACCACTCTTCCATTTCAAAGATAACATTCAAGTAGTTGATAATTTCAGTTGTGTATCATCATCCACGCAATGAAGTTATTAAGTATAGATATCCAAGGGTTCTCGTTATCCAATACGTTTTACCCCAAAGAACTATCAATTTCGAATGGCTATTAGATCAACAACTATTTATTTAAAGCAGCCGTTCCATTTTGCGCACTTCAAGAAGCAGACAAAAAACAAGTTCGTTGGCTAGTACGGAATTTCCATGGGCTAACATACTCTTCTTTATAAATTCTCACAGACCCGAAATAGTCAATATCGAAATTTTTGACAATGTCATGTATACTGTCAAATTCAAGGCTGATAGTCCTCTATGCATGCACCATAATTCCAGTGACAACAATATGTACAGTTTTCGAAATTGCAGGGATTCACATAATTGGATAAGTAGTCTCCTACCCCAATGAAATTTTCATTTGTTTGCTGGCCGCCAAGATGTTCATCTACGACTCATTGAATCAACATATCAGAAACCTGAAGGAACTCAAAATGACTATCGACATACTTGAGATGACGAAGAATTTCAACAGCATCAAGATAAGCTCAAGAGAAGAAAAAAAATGGAACCAACAGTTTTTTTTTCAATCCGAGACGATTCCAACAAAACAAAATTACCACAACCAAACGAATTACTTTGGAATGTCCTACTTTCAATAAAATTATCAAATAATACTCTTTGTTTAATTCACTGATCCCTCCCTTAGGTTATATTCAAAATGTACAGTACCCTGAGTACTGCGTTCAATATAGTGGGTCTCAGAATACTTGATACTGTGACAAGCAGGAGAATTCTCCCCGGCTCATATGAATTTCTGAGATGCTTCACCTAATCCTGAATTCCGAGATCACAAGAATTTTCACATTGAAATCAGAATCGTATGTCGATGGCCCATAAAACATATACAGCGATTCTAGTATCAAGAAACCATAAGGCTGTTCTGAGATCATTGATGTTTGAATCGACCTAGGATCAAATAATACATAGGTCGATTTTAGTATCATTGATCTCTCAATCGACCTAGGATCAAATGATACATAGGTCGATTCTAGTATCATTGATCTCTGAATCGACCTAGGATCAAATGTACATAGGTCAATTCTAGTATCCTGATATTAGAATCGACATTGTCTATCCCAGAACATATAGAGCGATTCTTGTATCTAAAAACCATAAGACTGTTTTAAGATTATTGATGTTCGAATCGACTTACGATCAAATGGAACATAAGGCTGTTCGATAGATCATTGATACTAGAATCGACCTAGTATCAAATAAATCATAGGTCGATTCTAGTATCTTGATATTATAATCGACCTTGTGTATCTACTGCCTATTGAACTCGTTATATACCCTTCAGAGTCGTCTTATACGGTCACTGCCATCGTATCTGCTTCAACTGTATGCATGTCAGATGCTTGACGGCAGAGTTACAGTGTAAACATAGTCGAAGTCGAAGTTTCTTGTTGTGCAAGTTGTTGAAGTCAGGACACGTTAATATTGGTGCTGCGACCAGATAACTGTTGATCTGTTGAAAACTCTTCTCGCTTTCCTCTGTTCAAAGGAATCGAGCATTTTTCTGAGTTAGACGAGTAAGTGGCGAGGAAATGGTGGAGAAGTTTGGCACGAATCCACGATACCAACTTGCCATGGCCAGAAATCGACGAATCTCATGAATATTTTTGGGGGACGGAATGTTCAAAATTGCTTCGACTTCCTCTGAATCAACTCTGAGTCCACGAGAATCCATCCACCACATACCCTAAATATTTCAGAGAAGGTCGGCAGAATGAACACTTTTCTGGACTTAAAGTTAGGCCAGCTTGATGGAGGTGATCGAATACTTCAGCCAAAACTGTTGAATGTGACTCAAAATCTGGAGTAATAATTATAATATCATCAAGATATAACAATACATTGAGCTCGAGGTCAGCACCAAGGGCTTTATCGAGAAGCCTTTGCCAAGTCAGTGGACTATTACAAAGTCCGAAAGGCATGCGTTTGAATTGAAAGAGGCCTCTTCCAGGGACCGTAAATGCTGTATATTCCCGGGAGGATTCTTTCACACTGACTTGCCAGAAAGCCGATTTTACATCTAACGTACTCAAGAAGCGTGCTCCTCGTAACCTGTTCAGTATTGACGAGATATATGGTATAGGATAAGCATCCTTTTTTGTCACTGCATTAAGTGCGCGATAATCGATACAAAACCGATACGAGCCATCACGTTTGGGAACTAATAGAACCGGTGATGACCAACCACTCTTGGATGGTTCAATTACATCCTGCTCCAAAATTTCTTTGTCGATAATTTTATGTTTAGGTGGCGATACTGGGTAATATCGCCTCTTAATGGGCGGTGAATCAGTTATGATTTCGTGTTCTAAGACTGTGCTAAAGCCCAAACTTGAACTTATGAGTTTGATTTCATCTTCTGAAAGTTTCTCAAGAGCTTGGCGCTGCTCAGGAGACAAGTTATCATGAGCTTCAATGTCGCAAATTTGACTATTGGTTACGGAAAGTTCAGTACCAAAGTGCCAGACATTTCTCTTAAGATCTGGTATAACATCCATAGTTACCCAGAAATCTTGACATGAAATAAGCCGGTGGGGAATTTGAGGCACTACTAGAATGTCCATTACTTTCACTTTCCCCATTAGGTATACCGGGGCTCGAATTATTCCTGTAGAATAACAAGATTGCCCATTAGCAACTGTACAATTAATTTTCATTTGTTTATTTCTAACTAATCCTGAGTTAGTGAGAATTTCAAGACCTTTTTGTCCTATAATAGTCCTAGAGGCTGCTGAATCTAATAGACACAATAATGGATATCCTAGAACCGTGACTTCGAGGTAAGGCCTGACATCACCATCAGCATGAGAAGTCTAGAATTGCCTGATTTTTCAAAGAAAGTGAATTGGTTAAATCGTAAGCCAATTTATTAGGGCTGGGAGCATCTATTTGGCTAACTAGTGTCCCAGATCGGAGTTTCCTGAACAGATAGAACAATTCCTAACAGTTACTCCTAATTTTCCACAGCGGTAACAAAGCAACTTAGATGGTTCTGAGCAATCCGAAAACCTATGACCACTCTTATGGCAGTTCCAACAAGTCAAGGGCGTTTTATTTTTCCTATCCTTAGTTCGATTATTTTGGTGAGAACTCGCAAATCTTGTAATAGAGCTTGTACCGACAGCATTCACTATTCCCGGTTTACTCTCAGTTTTCGGCTTCGCGACTGATCGGAAACATTCGTATTGGAACCATGGTTACTTACGTTGAGTTTTCGTTTTTGCAATCTACAAACAGTTTTTTCAATTGGTTTGCAATATTCTACTAATTCAGATACCGAATATATAGGAATTCCTGCAATATGGACTTGCAAGTGAGGCAGCAAACCATCGGTAATTATGGACAGTCTTTCTGATTCTCGTGGTGTACGAGTTAATCGCGAAAAATGATTTTCCATACCAGCAACAAAAATTACTACTTTCTCGAATTCACCTTGTACCCGATTAATTATAATCTTTTGAATTTCGCGGTCATTATCAGATGGCAAAAAAGTATATTTTAATCTAATTACCAATTCATCCCACGATTCGATATCATTTCTAGCCCACTTGAACCACGTGTATGCGCTTTCAATGAACAGTTTAGTAGCAGCGCGAAATAATTGGTCTTTCCGAACACCTCGGGATACCCTCAAGTCTTCGACACGTTCCAGAAATGTTAGCAGACATGACTTTCCATCGAATTTCTCCAGTGGCCATTTATTCACGTCAAAATGATATCTAGACGTAGCATGGTTGACTGAGGGGCTTCCAAGATGAAGATCATTGAGTTTGTTTGCCAAACGTTCCACGGATGGTCAAGCAATATCGGTTTGTTGGAAATCACGAAGCTGTTTATAACGAGGTTCCGGAACAGAATTGTCAGGTTGTGGTTGTGAAAAATGGTTTCTTCTTAAGTACTGATTACTTGAATGGATCCTTTGATGGTCTGAGAAAACAGTATCAAATGATGGCCTTGGAAAAGTAGGTGGATTTTCTGGAATATCGAATCTTACTCGTCGAGGAAAATTTGAATGTGAAATACTAGTAGAGGGCCGAGCGAAAGTAGGAGAACTATTCACATTATCATAGTTCATATGATGTCTCGATTCCACCGTAGAGGTTATGGGATAATTGATACGAATTTGTTCAGAATTTGAGGGCTCAGATGAAGCAGTACACGGTACTGGAAATGGCGTATAACCAGTAGAACTAATAGGGACATCAACGAGAACATCAACTAGTATATCACTAGACGCAGCTGTGGAACTAATTAGACTAGGTGTATTATCCTAATTATAAGGAATTACCTCATCTAGAAGAGGAGAACAAGGTATTGACGTAAAAGATCTTCCCATTTTAGCCGCTAAGTCATCAACCAACTGAGCACAGTATGACAACAAATTCAGTTCTTCTGAGATTGCTTCCCTTACACGATTTAATCGATTTGACACATGAATAAGGCGGGAATAAATGCGCTGGTATTCATTTTCCTTATTGGTACAGTTAAATTTTTCTAGGTCAGTTGCTAATTCTGCTAGTTTTCTTTCAAATATGTTCAATTCTAAACTACTATCAAAAGAAGAAACTTGAGAAGGGAAGTTATTACGACTAACTCAATATATTTGCTATGAAAAAAAAAAAGGTTGTCACTAGGTGACTTATAGTAAGATTACTCTAATTTATTCAAATCATAGTAAGATTACTCCAATTCCCCTCCTTAAAAAAAAAAAGGATTGGTGAACTGAGATATGACGCGCAAAAAGAAGCTTATCAAAATCTGAATAGAAAGAAAAAACAAATAGTTTTTTTTAACGTGGGCGCCAATTTGCCACGTCTCAAAATTTACAAATATAACTAATGATTTATTATCGCATCCAGGTTATCTGAAATGCCAGATTGACCTCAAGACAAATAAAAATATAATCTCGAGTAGGTACTTACCTAGGTTGAACCCGTGGTTTCTCTCCAAAAAGGCTTTCTCAGGGTCGTATAAAAATTGTGGCAAAAATTGCCTAACTAGCTCAGCGCGAAAGACCCAACGGTAATATTGAAGAGATTATTGGATTCACGACGAGCAGAACAAAAAAAAATTATCAAAACAAACAATCTGATGGCCAAAAAGAAATGAATATTCAAATACTAGGTTCAAGCATTGTCAGTTGAATCGGTTATTCTGACAAAATGTTAGATATAGATAACTTACCTAGGTTGAACCCGTGGTTTCTCTCCAGAAGGGCTTTTTCAGGGTCGTATAAAATTGTGGCAAAAATTGCCTAACTAGCTCAGCGCGAAAGGCCCCACAGTAATATTGAAGAGATTATTGGATTCACGACGAGGATAACAAAAAAAAATATCAAAACAAACAATCTGATGGTCAAAAAGAAATGAATGTTCGAATACTGAGTTCAAGCATTGTCAGTTTAATCGGTAATTCTGACGAAATGTTAGATATATCTAGATTTTATCCCTAGGCGCCACGTAATTCAAAAATGCTTGAACAAAAATAAATACCCATCAGAATATAGTTAGTGGTCGTTGACATCTTCATCAGCTGACCACAAACAATCTGAAAGATAATTCAGCCTAAATCACGAAATAATACTGAATATCGCTTATTCAGATGATCATCAGCTTCTCATGTATGGAAAAGTTTGAATTTATATCGATCCCTCAATGTGTTAACATGGGTGAAACAGATCAACAAAACAGTCCAGAAAAGAGTGATACTACGTGTAATTTAAGTATAGTTAAAAAAAAATGATATCATGGAAATACTCTAGAAATTCTCAATTAATTCTTAATTAACGAATATTTTCCATAAAATTTTGAATCGACGATATGAAGTTCATGGCGATATACCTTTCGTTTACAGGTGGTCGAATATTGAGATCGTGAAAGTATTTATCATCGGATCTATAAATGTTTTTGAGTATCAATCAAACTGAGGGGGTAGTCATCACTTCATTTCGTTGGCAACAAGGGAAAATGGAATGGACTGACCTGTTCTGGATCGCTGTTTTGCCTAACAAAACCCAAAACGTCCTTGAGCACCTCATGTTTCATTCCACCAAGGCTTTATAACACCAAAAGGTTTCATTTCACCAAACTGGGGTTCAAATTGGAGGAATCTTCAGCGTATATTAAAACCCTATAATTTCCAATAAGATTAGTATTTTCATCACCTATTTGAGTAATTTGAACTTCTTATGAATACCTCTGCAGAGGGTTCCAATAAAATTGCAGAATTAGCTATTGACCGCTATGTTGGTAGGACATCCATGTAGGCAGGAATCAGGATGCTCGACTAAATAATCCCGAAAAACGGTAGTTTCACACTATTCAACGGCTTCACCGCAAACACCAAATGCATCAAGTGTGAAACTTCAATCACAAAACAAATAGAATAATCCTTTCTGAGAAAGTTGATCAAAAATCAGTTTTCCGTTCGTCAAGTGTTTGATCAGAAATATCTACCAGAAAACCAAGAATGTCGGAAGAGTGCCCTTTCCCCTTATTCTTCGAGGTAAATAGAGAGTACCAACAAAATATATGCAAATTTCTCCAGAATAAAATCATATCCAATAAATTCCAATTTCTCTCAAGGACATAGTTGCCAGTAGTGTACCTACGTATGCACGAGCCCAAGATGGCCGCCGCCGGAAGTGACGTCACAACCGTTCCTGTGGTAGAAGGTGTTGACTGCATGGAAGTGACGTCACAAGATAGCCGCCGGAAGTGACAAGTGACAGATGACATGGAACACAAAGAGCGACAAGTGACAGATGACATGGAACACAAAGAGTGACAGGTGACAGATGACAGATGACATGGAGCACAAGGGGTGACAGATGGCATGGAACACAAAGAGTGACAGGTGAGACAAGCGATGGATGACAGATGACACGTGGAAGTACTCTGAACTTAGCCCCCTAGCCTCCGGACTCTAGAGCTTATGGGCGTGTCCTAGGACATTCTTCTTCTTCTTTTTGAAAGGTGGTGGATGACGTTACAATCTAGTGACTGTGCTCACCAGATTTAGGTTGGTATTACTACAATTGGTAGCACTTCGTTTCAAGGTCACCCGATATGCATGTTGCAGGTGGCCGATGAGTCATCCTCATTTCGACTTCGTAGAACAATGACTCCTTTGTTTGCCATATGTTATCTAGCCTTCCTCTAGAACAATGCCGCCTTTGTTCTCTCGACGCCACTCTCTGTCAGAGTTTCTTGGAATTCCAACTATTGGGAAATTGCGACGCAATATACGAGAACAATGCCGCCTTTGTTTGCAGGTGTCCGATTACGTAACAACCTCATCCGATTGCATCATCCTTATCTGTGAGAGAACAATGAGTCCATTGTTCTGACGCAGGTGGCTGATGAGTCATTCAACAATGCCTCCTTTGTTCTCGCTGAGAGATATCATCAATATTGAAACCTCATTTTGTTAGCAGGTGGCTGATGACGTTACGAGCCATTCAAGAATGGAAAAACTTCAGAGGTATACAGGGTGTGTCTAAAAGTGCGGTTCATGCTTACATCCTGTCGAATTCACTCAATAGCTCATATCCTGGTGATTTTAACATCACTGAAATCAAACGGTCATGTTCGGCTCTCATGATATTGTATACTGTCCCATTATACTCATAGTGCTATCATCCTCGCCGAATACGATATATAACATATGCCGTATACGATTGACATTTGACATATGACAGATAACGGTTGATAGTTGATGTATACCGTTAGTGATACTCCTGGTGCTTCAAACCTCACCGGAAGCAAACGCTTCTTTATTATGAAAATATATACGGGACGGATTGCTCAAATTCTGCTGATACTTCCGGTGCTTCTAACCTAGCCGAAAGCAAACGATGAGGTATAACAGGTGTAAGGCAAATGGCGTAAGGCAGATGACAGATGATGATAAAATAAATAAAATAATGATATACAGGGTGATACAAGTAGCCAGAGTAAAATGAAAGATCGAATAGACATATGCAGGATGAGTAGGAGAGAAAAAAAACAGAATCGAAAAAACGTTACAAAAACGTCACAGAAACGCCACGAAAACGTTGAAGAATGTTAAAAGTCATCCGAACGCGCTACATGCACATCAGATTGAACATACCTCTATGCAAATATATAACAGATACCGTATGCCATTTATGGTACCCCCATTGCTTCAAACCCCGCCGAAAGCAAACGCTCAGGTACAACAGACGTATGGCAGATGACGTTCGGTGGATATATGATATAAATAACCCAAGTTAAATAGAAGATCGGAAAGACATGAAAGCAAATGCTCAGGTACAACAGACATATGGCTCAGGACGTTTGATAGATATATGATATTGTCACAACAAAAGGGGGTTGTTTGCCACCATGTCACGATATAATGGTTGTTTCCATCCATATCGATTAATAAGGGGTAATGCTTGGCTCAATAGTTTGCGAGAGGTTATATTCAAAAATGCACTAATAGTTTGGGGGTAGCTGAAAGTACGAAACTATATTCAAACATAACGATATTTATTATAGCACGAGACATTATGGGTGAAGTGATGATGAATATGAATAAACAACAATGAATATAAAGACCTAATAACAACTTACATTATAACGACCATCACGACGAGCTCTTGTCAAGTCAAGAGTAGCCCCAGACCAGACTAACTTCGGAACACTCACATCCAATATTTATATACATCATTTCATTAGATTTGCACGTTTCTCATGAGAGTTCCTTGGTCAGTTTTCATAGTTCAATGTCAATGGATGATTTTATCAATTTTATGTTTATAAAACCCTCATGGTTCCAAATCACTAATATACTGTATGTTCTACTCGTGACAATATAAATAACCCGAGTCGAATGGATCGTTGAAAAAATGGTAGATAATTCCACGGGAAATGTTCCTCAGGAATCTCTGCTATAATTCCATCACTAGCAATACCAATCAGATGATCTCGACAGACCCAGTCAGCACATATATCCTTCCTTCGTTAACCTTGAAATATGTCGAACAACACCTACCTTCCCTCCCTATCCACCTTAGGTACGCACGTGACGAACATCATAGGAATTCCCTTTCGTGCACACCAAGAGATGAAAAATAAATGAATAAAAAAATACCCTTCATATCATCACGAAGATTGTTAAGATAACTCAGAGGTATCTTCGTACCAGGAGATTAATAGATATTATATGCTTATTGAAGCAGCAGGTCTTCGACTAACTGAATGATGCCAGTCTCATATCGAAATATACCACACAATTTCTACCCAAGATGCTCGCTTTCTGATAACAGAAAATCAAAATCAGGCACCGACCAATAACAGTGTTGTTCTACTGGAATATACAAGTAACTAACCATGCACAACTGTGTACACGTATTAGCCAGTGAGCGAGTTTGATGAGAAAAATATATACTGAACGGATCTAAGGATGAAAATACATGTTACACTTCTAGTAGAACAGACGTTAACGTATAGATACCATATCATATACCTACAGTAAACATTGAAAAAAATCTTTGAGTCGATCAATATAAAATACAGGGTGGAGAGGAAACACCTAATCAGAGAAATATATACGATGTGCACTCATAACGAATAACGTTTGACATGTTACAGATAACAAGACACACACGTGACAACAAAAACTTACCAACCGACATCAGTGATCTGCCTACTAGCATATAGCAGATTTCAATATGGGGAATATCAGGAAATTGAAAAACCACCATCAGAACACAGACATCAAAAAACCTCAAAATGGTCAAACAAGTTGATATCTACTGTCGAAAAAATTGCTGCATATGGAAGCCTGGAATTGGTCAAGAATAGTGATGAACAGTCAAGAATAAGGATGAAGGAACCTATTCCATATAGCCCTCTTGGAGTTCAAAAATGTAAGGATTAGCATGTAAATGGAACAGTGACAGACCTAGTATAAAAGTAGCTTCCTAGAATAAGATATTTGGTTTCGAATTTCCTCTATGAAATGTAAACATTGTGAGTGAAACACGTGTCTAGGCATTGAAATATCAGTTGGTTAGTGGTTAGACGACCGATAAAGACATTATTGATAGCAAAAACTATTCATAAAACGGTTCAGAGATATTCATTTCATAATAGATAAGATATAATTCCGTAGAAAATAATTGAATAGCTATAGAAGCTTATTGATTGACGTGTGGACTTGATTAATGATATTTTCGAGATGTGAGATAGGTGTTCTCATGGAGATATTGACAAACCAAATACATATTCATTCGTTAATGTAAACATGAGGTGATGGATGGAACGATTTCCTCATTTAAACATATCTATTATACCGGAAACAACGCAACCTATCAACCTCAACCTATCAGTCGTGAATATTCATTATAGAACCAAGCATATTGGTGAATTCAAACGTTGTTATCTATATCAAGATAGAATCTACATCCATTACGAGCAATCGAAGACCTGTAATATGTACCATCAATATTTCAACACAGCCTCTCGGTATCAAGATACATTCCACATTAATGTGTCTAACACACAGCACCATTTTCATTCCCCAATCAATTCAATGTGCAGAAAATATAATAAACTTGGAACTGTTGATATATTTTTTCTCACCTCAAAACAATTTAAACAAACCATTTCCAGTTTAGTTCCTAACTAAAATTTTCACTAACTTTGATTATACCTAATTGAAATCACACTCAACCATATGTATAGTAATCTCTATTATATACTCCTGTAATTGGGCCTTGGCCTGCTGGATGTATTACAAATTAAATAAATAAATAAATAAATAAATAAACACTTTGTATATTTCTTTCGATACAAAACGCTGAAAATGACATGAGTTATCAAGGTCATCACATGAATGTGGACGTAGGCAGAATTGATTCACGAGAAAATAGTGCATTTCATCAGGAATGAATGAAAGATTCTCTGTTTCCATGTGTATGATTTGATGTTCCTTTTATCACATTTGATACTATTAATATTTCTAAGGTAGCGAGTTCCTATGCAGAGATGTATTTTTCCATATATAAATATACAAGGTGAGTCATTGAAGTGAATTGATACATATTTATAAGTTCATGTAGTTGAAAACGCGAGAACACATGTATGAAATAATATCGGATATAATACAAAGAATAAGATGACTAGTCGAGAAGTGGTTATACAAGGGTGAAAATAACGAAATTTCCAATTAATTCCATAGGGGTCCTATAAAAATTTTGCATTTACAATATAGGGTTGACAATGAAACTATAAAAATGGAATAATCTCTCTGTCATAGAAAAAAGTGAATGCTACAATCACATAAATATTATAGAAATCATTGGATAAACATAAAAATGTGCATACATGGCTAAACCTAGCTCAATTGAAATCAATCAGCATTATAGGAAAAAGAATACTTGCGATAGTATTCGTTTCGATGCATAGATTTTGGGAGGAGGTAATTCAATGTTCTTCGTGGTATTAGCCAGGTAAGAAGTTGTTTTCCTCCTGTCATTTACCATTGTTGTTCTTTTTACGAACATCATCTGTGGATACATACTCACACACACCCTGAATGAAATGAATGAAAAAGGTAGGTATGATGCAAAAATGAAAAAATATGAGCTTATACTTCTCCTCTTGTGAGTACACATATGGAATAATATCAAGATACAAAAAATAATACACAGGAACAGATTTTCTCACTGACAATTCATTCACCATTCTAAATTCCATTTTATTACATTTCCAAAGATTTTTACATATTATATACATATATATATATATACATGTTGAACCTGCTATACCCGTTATATCTCATTCCATTGCGAGGCACTGTATGATATTATCGATAAATGATCTGAAAACGATAAGGAATGATTTTGAAATGAAAATCATACTCACGGATCATTCAGAATCATAAGTAATGACTCCTCATCATCATCATCATTTTCTGTTCTATAATAGTTATTTATGTAATAAGGATCATAAAGACGATCATTATGGTACAAGTCGTGAATGTTATCGGGCGAGGCGTAGCCGAGTCCGATAACACGGCGTGTGTCATAATGATTGTTTATGATTCGTATTACATACAAAATTTTATCTGATGGCATTTATATCAATACATTTTCGAAAAATTAAAAACTGCATTTTTGACAACACACAATGACAACTATTTTTAAAGGAGTAAGTATTGTGTAGTTTCAAATATCAGTAGGTGAGTGAGCTGTGCTTTGCCATTATATTAATATTACAAATTGTAGTAATTTTTCTTTTACCATTTATAATAAATAGTTTTGTACATAGTTATGCATTTTGAATAAACTTTTTTGATCAAACCATTACAAACAGAAACAATCACAAATTCATCATGATTCACTGAAAATACTTACAAATCAATCATTTCCACATCACCTTCAATCATCGATCTGAGAAAAATAAAAAATAAATGAATAGGTACATAATAAACAGGTGAAAGCCATAGCTATTAATCATATTCGAAAAATATTTAAAAAAAAATAATACTCACGAACCATTCAGAATAGCTCTTTCAATATCCTCGCTATTGTTTTCTGTTCTATCGGGAATTAAAAAACAATCAAAAATTCAACATAATTCACTGGGAGTACTCAAAAATCAATAACTATTGAAATGTCCTCCTCGACTTCATCCTCGACTTCATCCTCTTCCACCCTATGAACATTTTGGTAGGTTAGAGAATTTCAGGTATATTTTGTTATACTCACTGGACGATGCCATACAGGCACATTATTTAGTTCACTTGAACTGTTCCTGAAATGTGGAATATTTTTTTTAACATTTTGGTTTATTTCTGAAAAATATCCTTCACTCACAATTGATAGGTCCACCGCTGACTTAGGGAAGCTCTGCCCTCTGTGACGTAAAATTCTATTATGATCAACAATCTTTCTCAAAATAGGAAAGCATTACCATTTTTTAAGACGAAATAGGGCCAAAACACCCTGCCAAAAATACCTTATGAAGTCTCATAAAGAAATATAGACAAAATATGAGTATTAATAAGGATATATAACCGAGTTCTGTAGCGTATGAGTACATGATCTCTGGCACATGAACTTTCTGAATGGTTTAATGATATTTCATAAGTATATGTGATTTATAAGCGTATACAAATATGGAGTATGAGAGTTGTTATCAGGCACAAGTGGTTTGAGGAGACTATGACCTTCAATAAGATATTGCGCTTCCAATTGGAAAAGTATTCTATGAACATTCATGCGCCTTAGTATATTGTGACGTAACTTCACAGAATAGAAATTATGGTCCCAATGCTCGACAGCTCATGAGTCAGGCGAGTGGTCGTGGATTCGACTAAGTCAAGTTTTAATTCATTATTTCCAATTTCATGAACTATCAAAACAAGATAGTGTGGGCGCCACCCAGTATAAACTGGGAAAGGAGTAGGGGGGGGAGACAAAACAAAAATATCAATGCAACAGGAGTTGTTCCGGAACCATGCATATAATAAATAGGTACTCAGCAGTAATAGTTACATTTGCTTTCAAACAGTATCAGTATTTAAGTGAACTTTAAATGGGAACCATCACCCTTAAAGCCTACAATATTACTAGTACTTATCTCTGAATTTATTAGTGAGCTTATGAATAATTGCAGCAGTTGTTCCTTGAACAATCTGACTTTAGTCAATGTTGGTTAGTATTACTAGAAATCTCAAATTAAGCCTCACTGTGGCTTTTCAGTGGCAAATGAAATGACTGAATGTCCTAAAGGTGTGTTATGAATTTAGAAAAAGATACAAGGCCCTATGAAATGATTTATCAGTGCTGATATTCCGTTTCTCACAAAAGAAGAGAGTGATATTGAACTCGAAGTATCATAAATACTAATCAGACGTGGAGGCTCCTCTTCTCATCACGTTGACGATTGAAATTTATATGAAAAATCTACTTACAGTAGGTAAGTCACCAGTCTTACTGTAATGTAGCCACTACCAAATATTTCCAGAAAATAACAGTGGTTTTATTGAAATTTCCATAATCCATTAGTCCTGGGTACCTTCTCAGAATTGGTTCAGGAAAACATACAAGGTGAACATTATTTTATTCACCGACATCCATCACGGAGATACAAAATCCGGAGGAATCCAGTTGGAGAGACAAAATGTATTATTGCCCCATAAGCATTAAATATAGTACATGGCTCAGGAAAATTAGGCAGCCGGCTTTAAATAGCACATGAAGATTTCTTGGCATTACCATGGGACAAAAAAAGGTGAAGGTTGTAGGCCTGAAATGGAATCATTATGATAGTGTTTTCAAGACATTCCGATATGACTCGATACATAATTTATTATAATTTTGAAGATAAATATATTAGTAACTTGCCTAGAGTTGTAAATCGGCCTTCATCATAAAAATACGTGCATTTTGAAAAAATCAATTATCAGCTTAAGAGGTGGCATGCTAACAAAGCAAATCGCCATTAGAGAGAGAACGTTTCATTCCTCCACTACTCGATCATCTCAAAGAATCCCTATTACAATAGGCTACAAGTTGTAATTGACATTTCGGAACCGCGTTCCGTTCCAGGTTATCGAGTGTGGTGTGAACTAGGCTGAGTGCTTGAAGAACGCGCAGAGTTCACTATTGCCAATGATTAATTAGGTAAAAGTAATTTTTACGCTGAGGCCGTGCAAATTTAAAACGAAGAATCAGGATTGAGGTTAATGGCTCAGTCAGCTGATCGCGAATATTGTATTGTTTACCAAAAATAAACATGGACTTGAAAACACATCATGAAATGAAATCCTTCACAGGTGGCATCTGGATATTAAATACGTGCTGATACAGTGTGAAGGACGTCCAACGCGAAAAGGAATTTATTTACTAAGGTACTGACTTTGGGTTTTTCTCTATGGTACTGATAATATTTGGTTATTGAAAACAGTTACATTATGTTCTTGGTGATTGTGTTGATGACAAATACTTGTTTGGTAGCATATTGTGAGTGGAATACTTCTGTAATGGCCAGGTAGACATGAATAGTCTACTGGACCGTTACACACCCCCTCACCTTACAGAAATATTGTCGGAGCGACAATATTTTCCAAATTATATCAGCCTGAACAAAATTAGGTTTGTTGAATAATTGGTCGGTAGACTCACATCTAACACGACACTGAGGACCATGAAAGGTATAGCTAATCTGGTCAGACCAGACAGCCATCAAACTGGTTTGTTTACCATGACTCGCAAACTCACCAATCCTTGGGGTTGAATGCTCCACCGCAAATGGCAGAGACATTCCATCAAAAAGGGGTTGCTTCTACTTTCCCAGGTAGCTGTCTTTCAAGAACGACCATTGGACTCCGGAGGCAGAAACTTGGGCGAAACATGATACCAAACCATGAATAACTATAGGGAGTGTTACTCCAATCACTCCTGCTTTCATTCAACATTCGCTTCCACATTCACACACTCATACATACACACACCGGTACCTATTCAGATAGTGGCTCAGATCCATGATAAGGCTTCAAATACTTCACATGAAATTTGCCCATATTCTTTCCTTCTGAATCGCTCAATTCATACACCAATCTCGAAATTACTCTTCTCGCAGTACAGAGAGTAAACTTAGGTGCTAGCTTGGCTGCAAAGTTTTCATTTTTATTGGAAAACACAAAATTCCTTTTCCAGACGCGGTCTCCAAGGTGATACACGTCACTGGGTCTTTTCCGCAGATTATAACTTCTACAATTTTCAGCGTAGGCTTCTGAAAGTTTACGTCGCACATCAATATACATCTGAGGAAGTTGCTCTATATCGTTACGGTAATCTAACCGATTTATATTATTCAAGTCAAAGTCTGATGCAGATTCGATTTTACCATAGAAATCTCCCTTAGCCGGAACATATCGACCAAAATTAAGGTCTGTAGGACTAACGCCAGTTGCCTCATGAACGGCTGTCCTGAGTGCAAAACCTATCTTGTGGATTTCCTTATCCCATTCACGATGGTCATTATCCTTTATATAAGATCGAATAGCAGTCTCTAGTACCCTATTGACACGTTCAACAGCGTTTACTTGTGCGTGGTACCGCGCATTATAATAAATTTTGATATTGTACCTATATATCAGCTAATTGCTTAAAGGCGTTACTGGTGAACTGTACACCATTGTCGCAAGCCAAGACTTGTGGTGAACCGTATATCAAAATAACTCGTTCCTCGATAAATTTCACAATTTGAGGCGTTGTTGCCTGACGCAAAGGATGAACTAGACAAAATTTGGAAAATTAGTCAGAGACTTATAGAACATATGAAAATCCCTTTCTAGAACGAGGCAAAGGTCCAAGCAGATCTACTAACACATACTGCCATGGAAAGTTAACTTTCTTAGGTTGTCCCATAAATCCTGGGCGAGCAGATGAGCTTACCTTTTGTTCGCTACATACATGACAATGTTTCACGTACTTTCTGACGTCTTGCAACAGTCTAGGCCAATAATACAACTCACGGATTCGACTCACGGTCTTATAAACTCCAAGATGTGCAGCTTGTGCATCATCATGACACTCTCCGAGAACTGGAAGGCGTTGCTTCTTAGGAACAACAAGCTTCCATTCAGGGGAATTTGTAGATATGCCAAACTCTACTGGAATATGTTTATATAAAGTTCCACCACGGACATCAATATCGGGGTACTTTTCGGGCGACTTCAGGACTCTTTCGATCAGCGTAGTATACCAAGTATCTGCCTCGACATCAGTCTGCGCAATGGTAATAACATTGAACTCGAGAGGTGCCCTGGAAAGTGCGTCGGGAAGAATGTTGAGGACTCCTTTTCTATAAATTATCTCCATGTCGAACATGCTCAGACGCATCGCCCAACGAGCGAGACGACCGGTCGGATTTTTCAAGTTGCTAAGCCACAACAAAGATCCATGATCAGTGATAACATTAAAATGTACACCGTCTATATACGGGCGAAATTTATCAACTGCAAACAAAATACTGAGACACTCCTTTTCGGTGGTAGTAAACTTTTTCTCTGACTCAGAAAGTGATCGAGATGCAAATGCTATGATAAATTCTTTGCCATCAATACTTTGGGTTAGGACACTGCCGACTCCAACATTTGAGGCGTCACATTGTAAGGTGAATTCAAGAGTAAAATCTGGCGAGGCCAGGATGGGTGCAGAGATTAAAGCTTCTTTTACTTTGAAGAAGGCATCGTTAGCTTCCTCTGTCCACTGAATTTTCTGCGACTTTCGACGTCCTTCAAGTAGAGCAGTAATCGAAGCAGTTAAAGAAGAGTGATCTTTGACGAAGCGACGATAATAACTTATGAGTCCTACAAAGCGTTTTACCTCAGTAGCTGTCGTGGGTATAGGATATTTTAACATCGACTTAATCTTGTCAGGATCGGTACGACGTCCCTCTCGGTCTACAACGAAACCTAAATATTTCAAACTGGGCCTACAAAAAGAACACTTCTCCAGATTTACGGTGAGTTTAGCCTCACGAAGTCTCTCAGAAACTGACGATGAAATTTCAAGATGCTTATCTAAACTTGGAGTGGCAACAATAACATCATCCAAGTAAACGAAACAAAATGGATCAAGTTCTGGTCCAAGGATACTGTCCATTAATTTCTGCTGAGTCTGTGCAGCGTTACAAAGCCCAAATGGCATTACTACAAACTCAAACAGCCCACGACCTGGCACAACGAAAGCAGTTTTCTCACAGGAATCAGCATCTAAGGGCACCTGCCAAAAAGCTGATTTAAGGTCAATACTTGTCAGGTATTGAGCTCCAGACAATTTCCTTAGTATGTGGTCAACGATTGGTGAAGGATAGGCACACTTTTTAGTAACGGAGTTCAATTTCCTACCGTCGAAACAAAATCTTGGCTCTCCATTTGACTTTTCGACAATGAGGACAGGGCTTGACCACGCACTCTTGGAAGGAGGAACCACACCAAGTTGCAACATTTTGTCCAACTCCTTATTAAGAATATCTTATTTATAGGGACTCATGAGGTGATGCCTCTGCTCAATCGGTTCAGCCGTACCGGTATCGATTTTGTGAACTAACTTGTCGGTTCTACCTAACTTTGAAGACGAAAGCTTCCTAAATTTGTTAATCACATTTTCCAATTTAAGCAAATCCTCTCCAGCTAATTCTGACTTAGACTGTATTCGATTAATGACATTTATCTCACTCATCCTGGATTTGTCGACAGGTAAGTGGTTTTGACCAATAATACAAGAGTTACTGTTAAAGTCCAGTGTCACGTTAAAAATTCTGCAAAAATCTGAGCCCAATATGAGCGTATGAGAGACAGATGGTACTATTTAAATTCTCAAAAGTTTTACACTATTATCAATTTTTATAGGCAAATTGACATATCCCGATATTTTTTGAGCAACTCCATCAGCTGTATTGATACTTTCATCCGAGCAATCCATTATTGCTAGCCCAAACACTTCCAATAAATGAGTACCAAGTCCTCCTATTACACTATGGCTTGCACCACTATCCACTAAACAAGTTATTTGTTTACCCAGAATTTTGACAGTGACATATGGTCTATCATCATTAGCTTTATTGACGAAAACAGTATTTGTTTCTTTAAATTTAGAAAAATCCTTCTTTACTACCAGAGTTTTATACATCTGGCGTACTTTTGCTAGCCAGAGTTTCCAATCTTCAGAAAATGATAATCTCTCTTTTGATACTTCAAAATTTTTATGAGAGGAGGATAAAGTTTCAACTTGAGTAATTTTAGATTTATTAAAATAGGTCCTTGAAGATAAATAGGGATTGCACCGACCTATCTTGTGTTTCCCCTCTGTTCGTTTTTTGAACAAGTTGGACAGTTCGGGCGAATAACACCTGGCTTACCGCATCCAAAGCAATAAGGTTCTTTGCGTTGGTTTGTATCATTTCGTGGCCTAGAATTATTACTTGGATAATTACTATCCTGAAGCGCAGCAACTTGTCTGCTTTTATTTCTAGAAGAATTATTGAAATTTCTGTATCATTTCTGTAGGAATTGAACTGTCTATTCCTATCATATCTATCATGAGCACTGCTAGTGCTTGCTTTAGGTTCACTAAAGTTATTATTCAAGTGACTGTGACAGTGTGAACAAGAACTAGTAGAAGCTGAATCGCCATTATTTGGAAAAATAGGCTGAACCTGGTTCAAGCGTTGGAATATTCCTCTTTGGAGGAGGTTGATACCTGGATTGTGCCAAATTTGCATCTTCCAGAGCCCTACATACTTCTAGTGATTCCTTAATATCACTGATAGGTTGTAGTGCGACATGAGATTGATAGCAGGGTGAGATATTCTTCCTAATAATTCTCAACTTGTCCGGTTCTGAGGGAGAATTGATTGAACAACTGAAAAGGTTTTCCATCAATGAAAGATAAACAACGATACGTTCGTCAGAAGCTTGGGTGCAATGACGTATTTCCTCCCACAACTGATCGTCATAATCTGTAGCTAGAAAATCTCGTTGGAGCGCATTAACTAAAGAATCCCAGGAGTTGAAACGATTCTGTCTAGATTGGGATCTGAACCACTCTCTGGCAATACCCTCGAACAGATCAGAAGCAGACTGATACAAGTCCTCTTTCGTGCAATTTCTCGCAACTCTCAACTCATCCACACGCTGTAAAAATGATCTAAGTGATCCTTTCTTAAGTATACCGTCGAATGTTACACTCCACTTATAAATTGGAACTGATTTAGGAGAATTATTTACTTGTTGTGTTGGTTTTAAGTTAGGAACATTGACTGTTTGTTCTTTAATATACTGTTCACGAGTCTCAGTTAAATCTCCCTCCAGTGTACTTGTCAAAATAATATTATCACCTCTATAATTCAAAATATTAACATCCGCAGAGTTCTTGGGAATTCTATATAACTGGCCTAAAACATGATTGATGCGACTTCTCACTCTCTTGAAAATTTCTTCATTCACACCATCAAAATTGTTTACTGAGTCTGTAATGGATTCAATACTTTCATCAATTTCAGATTGTTCAGTTTCAAAATTGAAGTGAGGAGTGGTATATTCAACGTCTGGTCTAGCTAAATCTTGTCGAATCTCTCTTCTGAGAAATTTTCTCTTTTGATCAGTATCAGCTCTATCAACCGCAACATCCCGTATAAGCAGTTCATAGTTTAGTTCCTTAGTCCTAAGGTGATCAGGATCTATATTATAATTGACTCTCATGTTTCAAAGTTCCAACCAACAAAAATCCGATGGCCTGTCAATCAGACAACACCCTGTACTGAGTATTGAGGCGTTGAAATCTTTTTATAAACAAGAAAACTCAGTAAAACTTGTTGCAAAATTGAAAACCACGCTAATTAATATGCAAAATATGACCACTCGTTCACAACACAATATGCAGTACATCCTGTATATAAAGCAAGTTCAAAAAAAAATTCAATAAGTATCTCAGATAACCAAAGTTTCCAATCAAAAATATTTATCGAGTATCTTACGAATATTTGGGACACCTTGTATAAATATTTTTCACTCAAGATCACCTGATATGGGTATTCAAAAAATTTTTCAAAATATTATTTCAATGCATTATATAAAAACACAATTAACGATCGTCACACTGTGATCACCCCGTATATAAAATATCCTGTAAATACAAAATATCAATTCCAAAACACACTGAGAAGTATATCCTGTGATACTTTTGTTTTGTCAAGGAAAAAAAAAGGAAGGTTACAGAGAAAAAATATCTTGCTCTGATGATAAAATGTTCATGAAGTGAATTATTTTCAGAATGAAATTGAAAGGCCCTTGACGTTGTGGCGCCAATTTTATGTGACGTAACTTCACAGAATAGAAATTATGGTCCCAATGCTCGACAGCTCATGAGTCAGGCGAGTGGTCGTGGATTCGACTAAGTCAAGTTTTAATTCATTATTTTCAATTTCATGAACTATCAAAACAAGATAGTGTGGGCGCCACCCAGTATAAACTGGAAAAGGAGTAGGGAAGGGGGGGACAAAACAAAAATATCGATGCAACAGGAGTTGTTTCGGAACCATGCATATAATAAATAGATACTAAGCAGTAATAGTTACATTTGCTTTCAAACAGTATCAGTATTTAAGTGAACTTTAAATGGGAACCATAACCCTTAAAGCCTACAATATTACTAGTACTTATCTCTGAATTTATTAGTGAGCTTATGAATAATTGCAGCAGTTGTTCCTTGAACAATCTGACTTTAGTCAATGTTGGTTAGTATTACTAGAAATCTTAAATTAAGCCTCACTGTGGCTTTTCAGTGGCAAATGAAATGACTGAATGTCCTAAAGGTGTGTTATGAATTCAGAAAAAGATACAAGGCCCTATGAAATGAACTATCAGCGCTGATATCCCGTTTCTCACAAAAGGAGAGAGTAATATTGAACTTGAAGTATCATAAATACTAATCAGACGTGGAGGCTCCTCTTCTCATCGCGTTGACGATTGAAATTTATATGAAAAATCTACTTACAGTAGGTAAGTCACCAGTCTTACTGTAATGTAGCCACTACCAAATATTTCCAGAAAATTACAGTGGTTTTATTGAAATTTCCATAATCCATTAGTCCTGGGTACCTTCTCAGCATTGGTTCAGGAAAACATACAAGGTGAACATTATTTTATTCACCGACATCCATCACGGAGATACAAAATCCGGAGGAATCCAGTTGGAGAGACGAAATGCATTATTGCCCCATAAGCATTAAATATAGTACATGGCTCAGGAAAATTAGGCAGCCGCCTTAGAATAGCACATGAAGATTTCATGGCGTTACCATGTGACAAAAAAAGGTGAAGTTTGAAGGCCTGAAATGAAATCATTATGATAGTGTTTTCAAGACATTCCGATATGACTCGATACATAATTTATTATAATTTTAAAGATAAATATATTAGTAACTTGCCTAGAGTTGTAAATCGGCCTTCATCATAAAAATACGTGCATTTTGAAAAAATCAATTGTCAGCTTAAAAGGTGGCATGCTAACACAGCAAATCGCCATTAGAAAGAGAACGTTTCATTCCTCCACTACTCGATCATCTCAAAGAATCCCTATTACAATAGGCTACAAGTTGTAATTGACATTTCGGAACCGCGTTCCGTTCCAGGTTATCGAGTGTGGTGTGAACTAGGCTGAGTGCTTGAAGATTGCGCAGAGTTCACTATTGCCAATGATTAATGAGGTAGAAGTTATTTTTACGCTGAGGCCGTGCAAATTTAAAACGAAGAATCAGGATTGAGGTTAATGGCTCAGTCAGCTGATCGCGAGTATTGTATTGTTTACCAAAAATAAACATGGACTTGAAAACACATCATGAAATGAAATCCTTCACAGGTGGCATCTGGATATTAAATACGTGCTGATACAGTGTGAAGGACGTCCAACGCGAAAAGGAATTTATTTACTAAGGTACTGACTTTGGGTTTTTCTCTATGGTACTGATAATATTTGGTTATTGAAAACAGTTACATTATGTTCTTGGTGATTGTGTTGATGAAGAATACTTGTTTGGTAGCATATTGTGAGTGGAATACTTATGTAATGGACAGGTAGACATGAATATAGTCTACTGGACCGTTACAATATATGAAAAATGTGTAGGAATTCACAAATAGAATTCTATTGGGTATCGTCAGGAAAAAAAATAGTTCAGGATTTTAGAGTTCCACTAAGGAATTCCTTATCTAATTTAATGCGATCTCTATTAGCATTCATGTGACTCAGAATAACTGAGAATTAACAAGTTTCAATTAGACAATGAATGCCTAATCTGAAATGTGTCCGATGAGTGTTTATAAGACTGAACTACTTCCTAGGTTTATGAGCTCAAATATGAAAACACGGTTCTAAAATTAAAGGTTTCTCATCAGCTTGGATGCGGTAAATAATTATTGAGTAATCATAAGTTTTTAAGAATGGCTCGTTACTTTTTTTTGAAGTAGAAAGTCTCACCTTGAGTCCTATTTTAACTACTTAACATGATCTTGGTAGGATATCATCCCCAATATGGAGCCAATATCCTACCAAAATGCTTTCTCCTGCAAGCAGTCTCAAAATTATATGAGATTAGAAAAAATACTGCAAAATCAATTCAAAACTCACATCAAAGATATTCAAAGATTTTCATCGAGGACCATCCTTCAGATGGCCTCATCGGACTAATCACTCCTGAACTTATATCAAATTATGAGCATTTCTCTAGAGTCAGTTTGCATAAACTCACTTATAAATGATCCCCCCCTCGGGAATGTAATTAAAAATTACTTCCCCATCCCTTATAGGGGCTAGATCATCAACGTTTCTAAAAATATATTAAATTCATAAACCTAATTGAATTAAATTATTGAACCCACATTCTAACAGGCTCATTAGCCTCCATTTCTTGCTCATCATCGCTCCTAAAAAATGTATTGAATTCATAAACCTGATTAAATAAATTTATGAAACTCACATTTCAATAGGCTCATCATCTACCTCCATTTCTTGCTCATCATCGCTACTAAAAATATATTGAATTCATAAACACCTAACAGAATCAATTTCAGAACTTACATCACTATGGGCTCATTATCAGGCTTATCATCGCTACTAAAAATATATTGAATTCATAAACCCCTAACAGAATCAATTTCAGAACTTACATCACTATTGGCTCATTATTAGCCTCATCATTGCTACAAAAAATATATTGAATTCATAAACACCTGAAATTCGTTATCTAGACAAAGCGCTCAGAGATCATAAATAGCTCAATTTTGAAGCATAATGGTATATTTCAACCATACGAATCAAATTATGTACTCACACAACTGGAGGCTGATGCCCAAGTTGAGGGGGGAATTCCCTCAACATCCCCTTTGCCCATGCAATAATTTCTGCATCAAAATCATAATCAGATTCATATCCTGAATCAGACGAAATTTTCTAGAATAATTATGCTTCGTATAATAATAATAATAATAATAATAATAATAATAAAAATTCATTCATCCTTTTTGATCACAAAGAAACATGATATAGGATATGTCAGTGGAAGAAAGTTCTCGTCAGAATAAAATAACATTAAGAACTATATATAAATATGAAAATTATAAATAAATCACAATACAGTAACTTCTGCTAAACATCTAATATTTGTTGTTTAAAAATTCATATGTATCATAGAAACATTCGTTGCATAGGAACTTCTTGAGTTTATGTTTGAATAAATTGAAGTTGTTTTCCAATCTTATACAGACCGGCAAATGATTAAAAAATTGGATTCCCTTGTACATTGGGCTTTTTTCATATAGACTTGTTCCGTGTTTGGGGGGGCCTCATGAGGTTTGAAGATCGAGTAGGATAGTCGTGATAGTCTGAGTTGAAAGCGAAATCTTTGTAATTACTTTTGGCATAAACTTTGCATTTGTAGATGTAGATTGAGTGAAATGTGAGAAGCTCATATTTTTTAAAATGATTTCGACATGTTTCTCTATTGTCTAAGTTAAAGATTAAACGAATAACCCTCTTCTGAGAAATGAAAACTCTGGACGCGCCGACTGCGCTACCCCAGATAATGATATTGTACGAAAGATGCGAGTGGACGATAGCATAGTATACATTGAGCAATTGGCTCTTTATAAAGATATTTTTCAATTGCAGTATAGCAAAGTAACCACTATTCAGTTTCTTGCAAACATGAATAATATTCGTATTCCAACTCATATTATTGTCCTAAATACACCTAAAAACTTTGTAGACTTCGAAAAAGGAACTTCAATATTATTTACTAAAATTCTGCTACTTTCAGATATTTCATTTCTGGTGAAAAACTGCATACGAATGGTTTTGGCAGAATTAACAATCAGAGAATTCCTCCTACACCACGAGGTAAATTCTCTAGACAGAATATTCATTTTCGAAATTAGTTCTTCCGCCGACTCAGCATCCGTTGCTGAAGTGGTATCATCAGCATATAAAATTAGATGTTTCGTGCTGACAGGAGGTCATTTACGTAAAGCAAAAGAATCAAAGGACCAAGAAAATAAATTCAGACATGAAATACTATAGGTAATCGAGAAAAGAGGGGTACTTACTATTATTGATGATAATGCAGACACTAACACTCAGAATATTGAATTCATCAAAGAATCAGGAGAATGAATAATAAATTAAGTTTCGCCTATTTATACTGAAATAGACATAAAGGAAATGTTGAATATATAAAAGATAACGATGCACCGGTGGTTTATGCATTTTACACCAATAGATAATGATTATTTCATCATAAACCTTGACATATTATGATTAATAAACATTGCTTTGACATACTTCCTAAATATCTCCCTATATATATCCGTTGATATCCATCCATAGATTGCTGTTATCTGTAGTCACATACCGACATTCGTTGGAAATGCGAAAAATTTATATTGCTGTTATCTGCAGCCACATGCCGACATTCGCTGGAAATGCAAAAAATTGAATAGCTCGAGAGTATAAAATGTGCTATCCGTATCTAGACGAATAAATATCTCCCTATATATATCCGTCGATATCCATCCATAAATTGCTGTTATCTGTAGTCACATGCCGATATTCGTTGGAAATGCGAAAAATTCAGATTGCTGTTATCTGCAGCCACATGCCGACATTCGCTGGAAATGCAAAAAATTGGATAGCTCGAGAGTATAAAATGTGCTAACCGTATCTAGACGAATCATTCGATACCAACGCATCAAGTTTTCGAGTATCTCGAATAGTGTTCAACACCAATTGACCAATTATTTAGTGTTTGTGCCTTTTATCTTGAAGAAAAGTAAGTTTTTATATTTCTATAGCGCTTTCCTATTCGTTCTGGTCGCTTTAATGTTTCAATCAGCCATTCCTCTTGAAAATATCGGCCAGGTAGCCGTGCGGACAGAGTGTCAATATTGATAATCAGCATTCGCTTACCGGCCGTGGGTTCGATTCTCAGCGACTACAGAAACTTTTCTGATGGCCAGAGAAAGTGTTTTGGGATCACACGTTAAAAGGTATAAGGTCCCTGTCATTCCTTGCTCGCATTAGTCTCTTGAAGACTTCTGAGGGTTGCTCGTTAGGGGGAGTAACCGAATGAAAGATAGAACAATTTTAGAACAATTTCAGAGAAAATTATTTTTTGTTTTTTCAAAACAGAGCATTCATTAGGCCATCGTGAATGTTATTTCAAAAAGTTTATGCAACACCCTCTATCGCGAAAACGAGAATCGAAGATCATTCCTTGAAGTAATAGCCTCATGAAGGACCACTCTATTGAAATAGAAACACAGTTTTCTCAAGTTTGCTTGGAAATAACATATTACCTCCAAATGAAGAGAAATCTGTAGCACCAATATTTCCGCGCCATTCTAGACATTTTTCGATTGAGCAGTTGGTGCTATTGAAATTATAATAGCGCGCTAATTCAGTGATGTGCGTGACTGTCTTTAACATAGTGTATCAAACATAGGCAAAGGATATTTCAAACTTATGAATTCATATTGATTTTGTATTCGTCATGAATAGTCTTAATTTGCATTAAGATCATTTGAAACTGATGTTTACTGAAATTTTAAAGTGAGTGTCGGTGGCCGGTTACTAGATATTTATTTTAATGAAAGAAGAACACAATTTGTTGTTTCTTTTTGACTTATTGATATGATCTATTGAGCATTCCTTTCATGCATCACATAATATGATTCTTTTGTAAAACTCAGTCCACTGTCCGACTACTGACTGATTCACCCTATACATTGAGAGGCTTATATGAAAAATAGTCTTCATGTGTGCATATTATATTCAAGCATTATTATGCATTTTATCTTCCACTGAATCCGCCGAATATTTCGAAATCTGATACTCTTACAATAGATGAGCTATAGACAACAATTAACGAGTGAGTATAAAGGACATACACGGGTTCTCTTATCGTTTTTCACGAAATCAACGAACTACCGAAATCAAACAGCTGTTCAAGTTGGAGCGTTCAAACAGGATGCCGTTATCTTGGTTGTTCTATATTTGGCGTATACAGAAAATCATATTCTTTCATAGCCTAGAGAGATGATCAAATCAGCTGAGTTATAGACTACAATTAACGGACAATAGAGGAAATAATCCTATTATTATTGATTTTCTTATCGTTCCATATGAGATACAAGGAACTATCGAAATCACACAAAAAACAGCTGTTCAAGCTGAAACAAGAGCTGTTTTTAGTCCTAGACATGATATTCAATATCCCACACTGAAAAATATTTCTGCTATACAGGGCGGGTCAGCAAGAAATGTCGCTACCTCGTTTTCCATTTTTGTGACTCTTAGAGTGATTATCATTGTAAAAATGTCAGTCAGTTGGAGACAGTCAGTGAGTTAACATCGCATCTTCAGTCAATCTACACAATGGAAAAAATACTATTCTTTCATGGATCAAAAGCTGTAAAGAAAATCGGGCAATTACATGTGGAAGATGATGACGTCATGACAGATGTAATGATCGATCACTGGCACCAAGATCAGAACATATCCTGTTATATAATACATATGTGGACGGGTTTCCGACATCTTTTTCCCAAATGTCTAGCATGAACTTTGACCTTTTGGGAAAACATAATAGACCGAAAACTCTAAATTTTATCTATACTATGATGGAGTATCGGAGAAGAGGATTTGCATCTAAACTAATACTACACATCAAGAAGATGTATCAATTTTCAGCCTTTTGTTCAGACATTGGATCTGTGAAATTATTTGAAAAATGTTTGTGTATTAATTATGGTGATATGAATGGTTCTGTGATGTATATAGGTATCCATAATAAAAAAGATTTGAGAAAAATTTATTGTTTTATTCAAAATCGCAACTAATTCACTATGAGTCGTTATACAGGGTGTTTTTCAAAATCATATAGTCACATGTCTGATCAACAAATACCGACTGAAGTAAGTGGAGTTGACTAGTCATTGCGTGTTATTCTCAAATAACAATAAAAGACGGATAATTTTCAATCATTTATTTTAGATATGCCAGCATTTTCAAGTTCAGTGAGAATAAGGTTGATTTCTTCATTGTTTTGTGATATTTCATTAGATATCTCAGTCTATCTACCAAGACATTCGGATCTGTTCATCCATCTAAAATATTGAACTCGTCATTCCCACTACTGACTTCAGGTTCCACTCTCGACTTCAAGCGTTTAGACTGGGTCTTATTTGTGAAGAGTGGTTTGATAACTTTATTGAATTTCTTCTCATCAGTTTATCCGGCCTAATCGATCTCTATGAATAGCGCTGATTTCCAGCATCTGTTTATACATCTGGTGATCCAAAGGCGTGTAATTTTGAGGGTTCTTGGAAAATAATAATTCCAAAGTAGTTTTCGAATCGACATTATCTACGACTATGTGTTTGTCATCAAAGCGTAGATTCTTATGGCCGAGTGTTCATCAACATATCTCGGTCCATAAGCATTATCATAATCTGCACAGTTATATTCATCTAATGCTTGCTCTGATGAATGGGGCTCCATGATGTGAACGCTATGGTGTCTGATATACAAATGAACATCCGATTACATCTGTAGGTATCTGTAGGCTCCTGTAGGTATCTGTAGGCCTCCGTAGGCATCTGTAGGGATCTGTGGGCATCTGTAGGCGCGATCTGTAGGCATCTGTACGTATGCTCAGATGATTTATGTGAACGCAATTGTCTAATCAGCCCGATTATTCATTAACAGGAGTGATGGACATTCCTCATATGGCGGTACATGTCAGTTCTCGTCAAGAATTTTCCACATTTCTCACACAATAGCTTATAGGAAAATTTTCTCTTTTTAAAATTTTCCCAGGTGCTATTGATGTTGAATGGAATCCGTTCTCCACTATTGAGGCATTCCATTATGAAACAATTATCACAAAGTTCTCGTACAGTACACAGCTGATGACAGCGCTCACAAATATTAGCCATGCCTACTCTATAAGACAGTTGGATGTGGAATGATCTACTGGATAGTGAAATAAGTAATAATGATTACAGTGTCGATGATATAATGATCATGATATTAGCTTCGAGTAGCATTTTTACTATATTAGATATTAACGTAGATATTTCCATATACCTATCTCAGTTATTTTCCCGTTTCGAATTGTTATTTCGAACGATTCATGAAACAGATAAGTTAATTAATTAGTCTAGTCGAGTCATTTTTCGAAATATCAAAAATATTATAAGGTCACACTACTTCTCATCCGTCAATTCGTGTCACTGCATGCAGGTGGCGCTGCGGAGACTGCTTACATTTCGCCGCTGAACGTCTGTCGGAATCCTATAAATACTGTGACCATGTGAAACATAAATTAATCAAACTTGGATGAAATCTCATCAGTAAGTAGTTTACTCAACTAGTATTTTATATCAATATAAAATAATGAATAGATGATGGAAACACAAACACATAGTTAATTTGAACGATACAAGAGCCACGTAGAGTAATTATTTCATTTTCCGGTGGATCCGACACTGTTTATAGTGTGAAATCTACTTTGTACTATTATATTCCCAACTCTCAACTTTTGTGACTGTGTATTATTCGGTTATTGCATTTCACTCTGAAGTGATATTGACACTAGCTTGAGTCTTGAGTAGGATGTTCACTATCGATATTGTTTCTTTCAACTCTTTGTGTTTATTCAATATATTTAGAGAGATAAATAGAGTTAGTTTCAATGTGCTTGCATTGACACTAATTGAAAATATCACACTATAATATACTAAACTAAACATTTACTATAAAGCTTAGTGGTCCTCCTGGGAACAGGTGTTGAATTTCACTCTATTTTATTTTTATTGTGTATCTGTCTACGAATATGAGATCATAGAAAAAAATCAGGAGTGATCTGCGCATGCGTTTCAATGTGTATGAGTGCGCATGCGTGGACAAGGATAGATCCGAGAAGGATGATCTGCGCATCTATCGCATTCTATCACTGACTGCACTTGAGTGCAGACGTATTTTTGTGTGTCAATTAGAGTTGTTATTTTTCCAGTTTTGGAAATGTCGCTGTTTGCCGACTTGCTGAAGTACAACGCTTCAATACTGGGCTCTGTAACATCAAACAATGATGAACAGGAGGTTAGAAAAGGATTACGAGAATGTGGAAAAGGAATAAAGCGGCTTAACGATGCAATGAGATATGCGAAGACCTTTGGGGAGAAGCAGCTTCTGGAGGCCTGTCTCCGGAGTATTAGAAGTTTGCGGAACCAATTTAAAGCACTTCAAAGGAAAGGGGCCGGACTAACATCAAGAAAGGAAACTGCTTGGTACAGAGTTCGCTGGGAAGATTCTCTATCGGCTTTCAATAGCAGGATTCGGACTGGAGTAATTCCAAACATGAAGCATAAGGATCCTGCTACCTTTTTGACTGATTGCAAAGCGTTGTTCAGCCGGCGCATTCAGAATGCTCTGAAAAAAGATGTTGCAGTCAAGGTCAATTCAGTTTTCTGTGGAGAGTTTGAGCTAGTGAAGGGAGATAGTGTACTTAGAGAGTACAAATTCGCCTATCTACAAGGAAACCGATTTGAATGTATGGTTCGATGAAAAGATTACAACACCAATTTTGAGAGAGTTGAAGGAATTCCAAGAGCGTGAGAGCGGATGGGCGCTGAAAAATATCGTCAATTTGGGGGTGAACATCAACAAGTTTACTCCCCAACTTGGCTCTTCATACATCGAGTTGCCTTCTCAGATAAAGCGGAAGCAAGCTTGCATCAACGTCAAAAACGAAGATGAATTATGCTTTGCTTGGGCGATAACTTCTGCGATGTATCCTGATGTGCATGATACAGATAGAACATCCCCACCCTTCTACAGTTCTAAACCTCAAAGGCATTCAGTTTCCGATGACTGTCAAACAGATTCCTCGGTTCGAAAAACAGAATGGTATATCGATCAATCTTTACATTCTACAGAAGAAATTCAAGGACTTTACCCACATACTTGACAAAGGATAAGAAAGACCGACATGTCAATCTCCTACTCGTCCAGGATCAGTACTTTGATGGTAAAGATGCTTGCGAAACATCCCCCACCAGGTATCATTATGTGTGGGTAAAGGATCTGTCCAGACTGCTATCCTCTCAGCTGAGCAAACATGGACATAAGATCTTTATCTGTGACCGCTGTCTCCATTACTTCTATTCTGAAGATAAACTCATCAAACATACTGAGAATTGCATAAGGATAAATGAGACTGCAATCAGAATGCCTGAGGAGGGGAAAAACATTCTGAAATTCAAGAACCATGAAAACAAGGAGAAGGTTTCATTTATAGTTTATGCTGATTTGGAGCCTATTTTGGAGAATACTGAAGATCCAAAGAAGCCTCAGCACCACGTTCCAGCTGCCGTCGGATACTTTATGAAATGCTCCTACGACGATTCCCTCTCCTTTTATCGTTCGTACCGAGGGCAGGACTGTATGGCGTGGTTCGCTGATGAGCTCAACCAGTTGGCTGAGGATATGTCTACGGTGTTCTTATGTCCATACAACATCGACATGACTGCTGAACAGGAAGCAGAATTCAGAAAAGCAACATACTGCCACATTTATGAACAACCTTTTGGATGTGATGATAAGAAAGTACGTGACCATACGCATCTCATTTCGGAAAACAACTACAGAGGTCCTGCACATGAGAGCTGCAACGTTGGATACCAAGACAGCCATGTGGTGCCTGTTGTGTTTCACAATCTGAGTGGTTATGATGCGAATTTCATCATTGAGGATATAGCATCTAAAATGAAGGGTAGAGTTGATTTGTTGCCAATCACTAAAGAAAAATACATCTCCTGTACGAAACACGTCGATGAGACTTCAATTCAGTTCCGTTTCATTGACTCGTTCCGCTTCATGAACTCTCCTTTAGACAAGTTGGCATCATATCTAGAGGAATTTCCGAACTTGAGGTCACAATTCAGCGAAATTCCTGAAGAACATTTTCAAGTATTGACTAAAAAAGGTGTGATGCCGTATGACTACATCGACTCATTTGAACGCTTCAATGAAACTCAACTTCCTCCAATAGAGTCATTCTATAGCAGATTGTGTGACAAACCATGCCCTCGCAGACTCTATCTTCGCGCCAAGCTGGTATGGTCGGAATTCGGATGTCATGACTTGGGACAGTACGTGGATCTTTACATGAAGACCGATATCATGCTGTTGGCCGATGTTTTCGAGAAGTTTCGATCTAGCTGCCACAATTCCTATGGTCTCGATCCTGCACACTATTACACCCTACCAGGATTCACGTGGGATGCCATGCTGAAACATACTAAGCAGGAGTTGGAGTTGCTTACCGATCCTGACATGTTCCTTTTCGTTGAACGAGGAATTTGTGGAGGCCTCAGTCAAATATGCTCAAAACGAAAAGCCAAAGCAAACAATAAATACATGCCTTCGTATGACCCAGCAAAGCCCGACTCATATCTGATGTATTATGACGTGAACAATCAATATGGGTGGGCTATGTCTCAGGCATTGCCATATGGAGGATTTGAATGGACCGACACTAATCTTGATGTTACATCCGTTGCTGATGATGCTTCAGAAGGATACATATTAAAGGTTGACCTAGAATACCCACAACACCTCCATGATTCCCACAAAGATATACCATTCTGTTCCGAACACATCAACCCGAAAACTATGAAACCTCCGACAAGATCTTCCCAACCCACCAAGCTGATGGCAACGCTGAACCATAAAACACGCTACGTCATCCACTACCGAGCCCTTAAACAAGCGCTGGAGCATGGGTTGGTCCTGACCAAAATTCATCGCGTCCTCAAGTTCCGGCAATCTACATGGCTCAAATCATGTATAGACCTCAACACCGACCTCCGTAAACAAGCTAAAAATGAATTTGAGAAAAACGTCTTCAAACTTATGAACAATGCTGTTTTCGGTAAGACAATGGAAAACGTTATAAAGAGGGTGAACGTTCGACTATTGACGGAGTGGGCCGGAAGATATGGTGCAGAGGCTTACATTTCCAAACCCGAATTCAAGAACTGCACCATTTTCAACAAGAACTTGGTAGCAGTCGAACTAGGAAAATTGGAAATCTGGCTGAACAAGCCTATCTACGTCGGTCAGGCCATTCTCGATCTAGCCAAAATCACCATCTACTGCTTTCATTATGATTATATGCTCGGAGAGTTTGGTGATGATTGTACCGTCTGCTACACTGACACCGACTCACTCATCTATGAGATTATTGATCAAGATCCATATGCAGTCATGAAGCGAGATTGCCACACCCACTTCGACACTCCAGACTATCCCAGCGATAATATCCATGACATTCCTCAGGTCAACAAGAAGGTGTTGGGAATGATGTCCGATGAAAACAAGAGTCGAATAATGACGGATATGGAAATTGATATATGAATTTCAAAATGAACTGTGAGTAGTACAACAAAGCCGATTGACGGCCAGAGCCGCAATAAAATGCCGCTAGTTAGCGTTGGCGCTAGTGTCGCTGGTGGCGCGAAGTTCAAATTTGCAGATGGCGGCGGCGCTGATGGCGGTAAATTTGAAATTGTGAGGTTATGACATCATCATCATCATCATGATGAATTCTTAAATAAATAATTAAATAAGAAAAGCTGACACCGACGATGAGAATCGAACCCAGATCGCTGTGCCAATAGTAGGGAGCACAGACCGCTGTGCCATATCCGATACATGAAATTTATTGAAGTTGGATGTATGAATGCGCGCATCGGTGGTCGTCTCCTCGCTGCTGTTTCGTCACACCGATGCTACAGATCCGTTTCAAAAATAAGAGAAGGCTCGAGCGCTCGGCACTGCAACGTTGTCGGACGTATGTGTTTGGATGTTAATATTGTTACATTATTGTGTGTGGCAACGCTGTCTCGCTTCATGGCGTTCGAAGATCCAGCAAAGCGAGAGATCCCGTAGAATGATAAGCGCGCTCTCGTATTGGAAACGAATACTTGGATTATTTATTTATTTTGAAGTGGGTGACGCCATGCCGTTACCTTCATGGCGTTTGAAGTTCCAGCAAAGCGAGAGATCCCTCAGAATGATAAGCGCGCGCTCGTATTGGAAACGAATACTTGAATTAATTATTTATTTTATAGTGGGTGACGTCATGCTGTTGTTTTTTCTTCTGGTAAAATGATCACGTGTGTGGGTACTCTCAAAATAGGATTTTCTATGGACAATTCGGAAATGCCAATATACCTATATGCAAAGTCGCATGGTTTGAGGGATATCGTTCTACCATTGACATATGTCATTAATGGTACATAAATGCGAAATGAAACTACTACGAGGAAAATTATTGTTAGATAATCAATTTATTTCACAGTAAAGCTTTTTTACAAAAGTAGCATGATTCTTGAGAAGATGGCGGTCCATCCCAGTGAGTAGTCCAATCAGGTCGGTTATAATGGACGAAGCACGGCAGTTAAACTAAGAGACCATGACTACCAGCATAGGGAAATACACGCTTTGATCTTAACTGGAACGCGGCCTGTTTTCAAGCGGGGAAGAGGGGTAGCGCTGGCGCGAGCTTATCGAAACCGCAACAATAACACTTTAATGACAATAACAAGATTGAATTTTCATATACAGGGCGTTTGAGTTGATTGAAAATTGAAAAAAATATATACAGAGTGTCCCACAGTTCGCGGTCCCATGTTTTAGCATGGAAGAAGTGTTTGAGTTGAAAGAAATATATACGGTGTTTGAGTTGATGAAGATTGGAGAAAATATATACAGGGCGGCCCATGGGGGTGAAAGAATACGAAAACGAAGATAAATAAACTATTTATTTGAGTAATCCTTTTCTACAAAAATGACATGCCTCTTGAGAAGATGGCGGTCCATCCCCGTGTGTGGTCCAATCGGGACGATTATAATGAACGAAGCATGGCAGTTTGATTTGTAGGTTAAAGTTGCTGCGATATTCTTGAGGAAGTTTGTGCCATATCATTAATAGGTCACAGGGATCTGCATGTTCAATGATACATTCTACTGGAATATAGTGCAATTCTTGTTCGGTGAATTTCAGCAGAGTGGTAGCAGGAGATTTCAGGAACTATAAGAGTACAGCTATTTCATATTCATAACAGGGTGTCTCAATACTGGAGAGTGGATTGCTTTCAATATCAATAGAACGTGGGAAAGTTTTAAAGAGCGAAAATTTCGCTATAATCGACACCAAGCATTGTGTGTGAGAAATGTGGGAAATTCTTGAATAAAACTAACCTATACCACCATATGAGGAATGCCCATAGAGTGGACGCCACCAATTCGAATAACCTAGCTGATTAGCGGATGGCAGTTAATGGATTCAGAAGTCTTCAGATCACACCTCTATAGAAGTATTCAGAGGTATTCGGAGGTCTTCAGATCACGCCTTCAGATGTCTTCAGATGTCTTCAGAGGTATTCAGAGGTATTCAGAGGTCTTCAGATCACGCCTTCAGAGGTATTCAGATGTCTTCAGAGGTATTCAGATGTCTTCAGAGGTATTCAGATGTCTTCAGAGGTATTCAAGAGTCTTCAGTTGTATATCAGACACCATAGCGTTCACATCATTTAGTCTAAACCACATTCATCAGAGCAAGCATTAGATAAATATCATTGTGCAGATTATGATAATGCTCATGGACCGAAATATGTTGACGGCAGATGGACACTTGGACATAAGAATCTACACTTCGAGGACCAATACATAGGCGTAGATAATGTCGATTTTAAAAGTACTCTGGGTCTTTTGGAATTATTATTTTTCAAGAACCCTCGAAATTACACGCCTCTGGATCATCAGATAATAATAATAATAATAATAATAATAAAGTTTATTCAATGAATATATACATTAGTAATATTGATAGTAGTAGTATTTTTTTTTCTAGATATATGTATATAAGCATATAAACAAACATGAACCACTGAAGCAAGCTTGTACGTGGTATGTTTGGTTACATTACAGATATAGGTATCATTCATAATACTCGGCTAAAACAAAAATTCATTAACATGATATAATTTAACATGATATATAACATAATATAATGTATAATATGAAACATGATATAATTTGAATATAAATATTCCTATAGTTATAATAAAAGCATTATGTAAACTAACAATAATAATAATAATGATAATAATATAAGAAAATAGAGTGGTGGATAGTTGTGATTTTGGTAGGTAGATATGATCAGTAATGATATTTTGAGTCAACAAGTATGTGTATCTCTTCTCTAGGTGTATAAACAGATGCTAGAAATCAGCTTTATTCATAGAGATCGATTAGGGCGATTACGAGGACAAGCTGATAAGGAGAAATTCGATAAAATTATCAGACCCCTCTTCAAGAATAAGACCAAGCCTGAACGTCCAAAGTCGAGCGTGGAGCCTGAAGCCAGTATTGGGAATGAAGAGTACAATATTTTAGATGAATGGACAGATCCGAATATCTTGGTGGATAGACTGAGATATTCAATGGAATCAGATTAGAACAACAACGAGATCGCCTTTATTCTTACTGAACTTTCCGTTGTTTATTCAACACCTGGTAGGCGAGTAGACTCACAATGACTACTCAACTTGGCATACAAAAATATATATTTCAAAACCCTGTATAATGACTGGTAGGTAGTGTGATAAAATCATTGTCCGTTAATTGTAATCTATAACTCAGCTGATTTAATCATCTTTCTAGGCTTTGAAAGAATATGATTTTCTGTATACGCCAAATATAGAACAACCAAGATAACGGCACCCTGTTTCAACGCTCCAACTTGAACAACTATTTACACCTAAAACTGATATAACAGCTCAGTGTTCTACCATAGGAGGTATTCTGGTTGGTTCATAAAATATGTCGAACAACTCTCTACCAAAACTGGTAATTTGAGAGTCAGAGGAACAAGGGGATCGCGTTTAGTGCGATGGGATGTAATCCGCTGGAAGCGAAATGGGTATCATTTTTCGGGTGATCTAATATGAAAGCATACCCGATCAGACCTAAAATAATTCTGTCATATAGAAATCTTATATATCGTAGGCCAATTCTCATCAAAATCCTCATGAGGAACATCAGTCACATGACCTGATAGATCGTGAAACGTTTACTTGGTCATAACTGCAGAAATATATGTTTCAACTATACGAGGTGTTTTTGAAATAATAATATGTTTTCAGCACATCGATATATAACATTCTCATATCAGATATCTCCAAACTCCTCAAATCAACAGGAAATTGTATCCCGAAAATTGGGCAAAAACAGGAAAACATCAAAACAATCTAAATAATTGAACTCAGCACAAAAAATTCATGTAGATGGAACGTTATAGGATTGTTACAGAGTGAAACTATATAGGTGTAAAATTGGTCTCGCCTCACCTATATGTCATTCGATAGTATAAAATTTTCACGCTTATTCCAATACAGCCCAGTATATAAAGAAATGTGGTTATAAAGCATTTACCTTTAGCTTTTTTCACCTTAGCAGGCTTAGATTCGATGAAAATCTGAATTATGAATGAAAATAGTGAGAAGATAATTCAGATATAACAAAAAACCATCATACTCCTATTTTCATACATAATTCTTCAAAAGCACACATCACTACCATCACAAATAATTCACACAAACAGCATTTTTGGAAAACGACGCCATTTAATCGACGAGAAATTTCACATAACGTCCACGATATGACTGAACAAATATAGAAATAGAAACTTGATAGTCAGCGGGAAACCTGATAACAGCTTCCTATCTTCCAATTAAACGTTGATAATGCATGTTTAGCGAACAAAAAATATGTTTTCAACAATATATGAACCACCACGAGGAAAAATATAATATACAGGACGATTGAAAACCAGAATCAGATGATGCATATGAAGGAGTTATAAAGGCTGATCTCTCTCAATTTGACACATCTGAATATGCTCCAGATAATAAATATAATATGCCACTAGTCAATAAAAAAAAAGTTGGGTTTATTAAAAGATGAAGCAAATAGGAAAATCGTTACTAATTTCGTAGAACTACGTTCGAAAATGTATGCATATAAAGTACAAGGGGGTAAGGTTGTCAAAAAATCGAAATTGGTGAAAACTAATGTTGTCAAGAATAAAATTGGGTTCGAAGATTATTTGAATTGTTTGAAGAATTTCAGAGAACAAACAGTGTCTCAACGTACTATCCGTTCATATGCCCACAATGTGTTTAGCATTCAACAATCAAAAATTGCTCTGAGTCCCAAAGATGATAAACGGTATTTGATTCCAGGTTCGTTTGACACATTGCCATGGGGTCATACACAGGAAAACGGTTTACCAACTTCCGTTGGATGGTCTGCCACCATTTGGTATGAGACCTGAGTTCTGGGTATCCTCCATCTAGCGCAACCACTGTCAAGGAAACTTCATCCCAACACCGCACTTCAAAAATCAGCGGGGAAAGCATAGAGCCCTTGTATTTATTTATGATCTCCCATATTATTCTATGTACAGTGTTATTTTGCTATCATTCATCTCAAGTTATTATTCTACATTATTGTTATCTTATTTCTATGTTAATTTTTTTTTTTTTATTTTTTTTTTCTTTTATTTTTTTTTATCTTAACTTATGCTTATTCCTAGCCTATTCATTTCTAACATGTTATTCGTATGTGTTAATCCTATCTTATAATTATCACTATAATTAACTCTAAACTATTATGTACATTGGTATAGATGAATTATGAACATACAAAAAAGGATATATATTTATATAAAGTAATACATTGAGAATTCGCATTCTCTATGTGATGAGAATATTTACTCTTTTTTTTATGTAATTCAATAGAAAACAACTACTTTCCTGGCTATATGCCACGACGAACATTGAATTATATCTATTGAACACACACGATAAGAGTTTGAAAATAAAATATAAGAATTTCTGAAATTGAGAATTTGCATTCTCCTTCAGACAAAAAAATGTATATACACACATCATTCTGAATATTCAACAGAAAACAACTACTTTCCTGGCTATTTGCCACGTCGAACATTGAATTATATCTGATGAACATTCAAAAGGGAACATGAAAAATAAAGAATAAAATCCTCCGAAATTGAGAATTGACATTCTTCTTCAAATTTCGGAGGATTTTATTCTTTATTTTTCATGTTCCCTTTTGAATGTTCATCAGATATAATTCAATGTTCGACGTGGCAAATAGCCAGGAAAGTAGTTGTTTTCTGTTGAATATTCAGAATGATGTGTGTATATACATTTTTTTGTCTGAAGGAGAATGCAAATTCTCAATTTCAGAAATTCTTATATTTTATTTTCAAACTCTTATCGTGTGTGTTCAATAGATATAATTCAATGTTCGTCGTGGCATATAGCCAGGAAAGTAGTTGTTTTCTATTGAATTACATAAAAAAAAGAGTAAATATTCTCATCACATAGAGAATGCGAATTCTCAATGTATTACTTTATATAAATATATATCCTTTTTTGTATGTTCATAATTCATCTGAGAATATTCCTTTTCAACACTTTCATACCCAATCAGGGGGTTCAAACTTGAACGATGGAAACTTGTGATTTTTATAGACCTCTAATCGCAGATTCGTGATAGAGTCTCAATTCAGAATTCATTTCCACGCCCTGTATGATGAATGTCAATTTATCATACACCCAAAAGCAAATACATTGGTATAAATTGTTTTTGTTGCTGAGCCATCGTTCAAGTTATTTGCGTGTGATTGTGTTTCTTGTTGTTACTTATTTAATCCTATCTTATTGTTGATCTATATGTACAGTCTTATTTATTGTCGTTAAACTTCTATATGTTTCCTGTTGTGTTGTATGTTGTATCTTTGTATTTTCGTGTGATGGTGTTTATGTTTGTGTGTTTGTGTTTTTAGTGTTGTGTGGGTGTTCTATCAGGGTCTTCCTTTATCATTTTTCTTGCGAATTCGTTGATTATTCTAGGGTGTTTTTCGAAGTCTCTCAGGTTAGTGATATATGTTTTTTCTTTTTGTTGTAACCATTGGATTAATGTGTTCCTTGCTGTTTGTCTGTCCGTGTCTGTGCATCTGTGTAGTATATGGTATGTGTCTTCTCGTTCGTGTGTTGTGCAATGGTCGCATGTTCCGTCAGTCGTTCTCAGTCTAAATCGTTCGTAGTAACTGTTCATGTGTCCGTGTCCTGTGAAGAGTTGTACTGCTGTGTGGTCTAGTTCTATTCTCGTGGGTTGTACCGTTTGGATATGTCTGTAAAGTGTTCTACCTGATGTTGCGGTCTCCCATTCTCGTTGCCATCTTTCCTGCTTTTCTGTGCGTTTACGTCTGTTTATCTGTGTTTTTGTTGTGATAGATATTTTTATGTTTGTTTGTCTTGTGGCTGTCTTCGCGGCTTCTTCCGCTATCCTGTTTCCTATATGAGTGTGTCTTTCTGCCCAGGTTATTTCTATTTTGTTGTCTGCGTCTTTGAAGATTGATTTTTGGATTAGGGTGGCTATTTTATTTTTTGTGTCATGTTTACTTATTATTTGGATTGCTGTTTGTGAATCAGTTATTATTTTTGTGTTATGTGTTCTGTTTATCTTTTTCGTTTCTTTGGCAGCTACTAGAATCGCAGTTAGTTCGGCGTCGTGTATCGTCATGTTGTCGTTTGTCCTGTATCCTAGTTTTTTCCATGTGCCGTCTTGTGTTTCGTATGCTATCCCTATTCCTGTTTTTAGTTCGTTTTTTGTTGCGTCTGTGTATATGTTTATTATTTCAGTGGGGTTTGTGATTGCTAATGTGTACTTTATTCCTCTGTCGGCTGGGTGCGGTCTGTCTTTTGTTCGTATTTGTCTGTCTTGTCTCGTGTTGTAGTTGTCTTCGTAGAATA
>OU896712.1:33801347-33859427 GCA_918026855.4 Phaedon cochleariae | reverse complement strand
CTACTCTGAAACCTGATATTATAACGAGAGGCACACAATTGATTTCCATGACTGTCGGCAATGTCAAGTTTTTGGACTCTCTCAATTATTTCCCAATGGCCCTGGCAAGACTGCCCAAATCTTTTGGCTCCTCTGAATTGAAGAAGGGGTATTTCCCCCACCTCTTCAATCGTATGGAGAATCAAAATTACAAGGGCCCAATTCCTTCTCTAGAGTTCTATACCCCCGACAATCTTGTTTCGGATGCACGCACATCTCTCATAAAATGGCATTCTGAAAGAGTCGCCGAAAACTATGTTTTTGATTTCTCTCGAGAAATCATAGATTATTGTATTTCGGATGTAGATATACTGACCAAGGCCTGTTTAAAATTTCGGCAACTTATGTTGTCTGAAACTAATGTGTGTCCATTCACTGAAGCCGTAACGATTGCTTCGACATGCAATAAGGTTTTCCGTAGGAATTTTCTCAAACCAAACACCATAGGTATCATTCCCAAGGGTGGCTACAGACATCGTGATAATCAATCTGTGATAGCCACCCAGTGGTTACTTTGGGAGGAGAAACTACGGGATATAAAAATCCAGCAGGCCTGCCGATCTTCAGAGGCTCTCATCGGTAATCTTAAAGTTGATGGGTATTGCGAGGAAACAAAACAAGTTTTCGAGTTTCAAGGCTGCTTCTATCATGGCTGTCCCCGTTGCTATACTGATCAGAGAGATACTCTTCTCAGAAACTGCCCTTCCGAAACTATGAACCAGCGTTATCACACGACCATTGCCAAAATCAAAAAAATCAAATCCTTAGGGTATGAAGTTATTGAAAAATGGGAGTGTGATTTTCGCAAGGAACTTTCCAGCAGTGACGAGCTTTGCAACTTTGTCAGCAATCACCCCCTGCTTAAAAATTTACCCCTTGACCCTCGAGATGCTTTCTATGGTGGCCGAACGGAAAACGTTGTCGAATATTACAAGGCCGAGGATGGTGAACAAATAAAATACGTTGACGTTTGTTCACTCTACCCATGGGTATGTAAATATGGCAAATTTCCTGTGGGTCACCCGAAAGTACTTGTTAGTGAGGGGGATACGTGTGCTACGCCTCTTTCCTCTATCTCAGGTCTCGTTAAATGTGCAATTCTCCCACCTCAAGATCTTTTTCATCCTGTTTTACCGCAGAAAATGAACAAGAAGTTGATGTTTGTTCTTTGTCGTGTGTGTGGTGAAAACTATAATACTAGTAGTTGTCATCACACTGATGAAGAGCGTACATTGACAGGAACATGGACTGCTGAAGAAATATTGAAAGCCATTGAGGTGGGGTATCGGATTATCGAGATCAAAGAGATTTGGTCTTATGATACTGTGCAATTTGGTGAAGATGTTTCAGGCCTATTCACCGACATGATGAATAAATTCATCAAGGTGAAGCAGGAATCATCAGATTGGCCTAAGAATTGTGAGACCAAAGAGGAGAGAGATAGGTACATTGATGAATTTTTACAACGGGAGGATGTTTTGCTGGAATTTTCTAAAATTACCGATAACCCCGGGTTGCGAGCACTGGCCAAGCTTATGCTGAATTCCTTCTGGGGTAAGTTTGGTCAGCGTGAAAACCAACCGAAAACTTCGATCATCAATCAGCCCTCAGAATTCTTTTCGATGATGACGGATCCCTCCCTTATTGTCAATACAGTACTCCCGATAAACGAGGATACCCTCATTGGTGATTGGGAGTATAAGGAGGAGAGCTATGACACTCTTTCCACTGTCAATGTCGTTATAGCTGCATATGTAACAGCCGTAGCTCGGTTGGAACTTTACAGCTATTTACAGCAGCTTGGGGAAAGGGTGTTATACTACGACACAGACTCAGTTATCTATGTTTCCAGACCAGGGGAATTTGACATTCCTACTGGTCAATTTATTGGTGATATGACCGATGAAATGGAATGTTACGGTCCTGGTTCACATATCACAGAGTTTGCATCTGGTGGTCCCAAAAATTATGCCTACAAGCTATGGTCAACCAAGGAACAAGAGTTCAAAGTTGTATGCAAAGTTAAAGGCCTCTCACTTAACTATGCTGCTTCACAGCTGGTTAACTTTGATTCTATTGAAGATATGATTTTGAACCCTGGCCCCCCTGTCGAAATTTTTAGCAAACAGTTCCGACGAACCAAGGAACATGAGGTCATCACAGTTGATGTAACCAAAAAGTACAAGCCTGTTAGTTTGAAGCGGAAATTTCTCGAAGATCACACCTCTGTACCATATGGTTTCAAAAAATCAAAATCATAAATATTTTTCAAAATCACATTATCGTCCTACCATTTTTTTCTATCAGAGGTGAGCAAATAACGCTTGAAGCTTTCTATTAAATGTTCTCTACAAAATTCGATAAAATAAATTCCACCGCTAATCACAAAACTTGAGAGAGAGAGAGAGAGAGAGAGAGAGAGAGAGAGAGAGAGAGAGAGAGAGGAAAAGTAATCGTAATCACCGCCGGTCTGTACAGTGAATTCTGAAAAATCAGCCGTTTTCACGGCTACTATAGAGATTTGAGGTGAATAGTTCAATGAAAAAAAGACTCCACTCATCTGGCAAATTGAAGAAGTGTTTCTTTCAAATAAGAAATCGATCTTCGTGCAGCTAGGAATAGAACAAACAAAAACTGCTCTGATTTCCTGTCAACAGTCACCTGTTCAAAAAAAAGTGTCATTTTTCTGGCAAATTAATGAGTTTTTCTTTCAAATAAGAAATTGGTCTTCGTGCAGCTAGAAATAGAACAAACAAAAACTGCTCTGATTTCGTGTCAACAGTCACCTGTTCTGTAATGAATCATTCACCCAAAATCTTTGGATTGTGTGGTTTTTCCATATGCCTATAGGGGATGCTTTTCCACGAAAAAAAAGCAAACGCGCCAACGCTTTACCTCGAGGGTGGTGGGGAAACAAGCCTTTTTTACTATGTTTTAGGTCTCATACCAACTGTTAATGTCAGTGTGGCAGCTCTTCAGTATTTCACCAGCTTTCCAACAGTACAGACGTAATCAGCAATGCCAAACTGTGGCTGGGGTTGGCCATGCAAATGCTGTGACTGAAAACCTAGTTTCTGCTCTTTCTGCCGTAAAGAGTGGGTTCATCATGTAATCGAAGGCTACAGGACCAACAGAAAAGGGATAGGCACCTACAGTTTCACAGCATGGTGTAAGGATTGTTTCAAGAAAATAATAAAATAGATTGTTTTTTGATTGTCTCATCATTAAATAAAATAATATAGTTTGTTATTGTCTCATGTGTCAATAAAATGTTTGATAAATATTCACATATTTCATTGACCCCATTACACCCTGTGAATTCCTGTTCAAGACTGTTCAGATAGAACTCAAGACATATTTTTCGGACGAGAAGTCCAAAACCCTGTATTTATAATTTGAAATTGAAAAACTGTTTCTAAAGACACTGTATATTTTTCATCAAACAAAAAACGAAATATCCTCTATATACCTTATAATTTGAAATTGAAAAACTTTTTCTTCTAAAAAGACTTTGTATATTTTTTCAAAACAGAAAACTAAAACATCCTGTATACTTTATAATTTGGAATCGAGAAACTTTTTTCTAAAAAGTTCCTGTATATTTTTCCAGAACCAGAACCCAAACATCCTGTGTACAATATAATTTGAAATTGAAAAACGTTTCAAACAAAAGCCAAAACATACAAGAAGGTTCAACACTGTTTATTCTGAAATCCTATAGTTTTGACCTGCCTTTATAACATTATGGCAAAACGGGTAAAATTTCACGATACTGAAAAGGCCTGTTATCCTAATGATTTATGAAGCACTCTATATCTTCGACATAGACAACTATGGATGAAAATTAAATTCCTACTTCTTTTGTTAGCTGTAAATCCAGAATGAAACTGAAAATCCTAATGCTTTATGAATTACCCTGTATCCAAATAACATTCAATTTCTATTGTTAACAGAAATCTAGAAGAATATAGAACTGAAGATCTTAATGTTTCACGAAACACCCGGTAACTACGACAGAGACAGCTGTGGATGAAAATAAAAATTACTACTTCTTTTGTTAGCTGAAAATATAGAATAAACTGAAAATCCTAATGTTTCACAATACACCCTGTATATAAATAAAATTCAATTTCTGTTGTTAGCAGAACTCTAGAAAATATAAAACCTAATGTCTCCCGAAACACCTTGTACATCAACTTCAACTACATCAATTTTTGCTTCTTGTTATTTATGATGTTGTAAGCAGTGCCTCTGTTGTTGTTTTTTTTTTGTTGCCCAAAATTCATGCGTTTACAAAATTCCTGTAAATGTTCTGTTATGAACCTAACAATAATTACAAAGAGCTAAAATGAAATCCTGATTCGTCGCTAAGACACAATAATACTTTGATAACTATAGTTTTTATGTCTTTTCACATATGATACCTACCTATCCTCTCGGAAAACTTCAACCCAAAGGCCATGTCGCGAAAACCGTGGAATTTCACGTAATTTGAGAGAAAAACAAAAAAATAAGCCACTCACCAATTTCGTTGAACAACAGCTATATATCCAGAAATGAACGAGTATATGCAGCAATGACCGCTCCATTCTAATTTTCCACACAGATTCACTTTCACCTCACAGATGTTTTTTCTGGCAATAAAAACACACTGTATCATAATTATGTCCAACACGAATAAATATTGAAATAAGACTCCGATAACTGAGAAATATTGTTATTCGAGCTTTAATCACACACAGAAAATAGCGCCAGTTCGAAGGCTTCAACTAGGTTTCATCAATATTTCACTATTGATCGGAATAATCAATTAGCGCATTATATCTGTCATACGTTACGTATCTATATGTTTGCAGGGTCCACCTATGGCCGGTTCTTGCAGTGAGCCCCTTATGTATATATTTTTTATTCGAGCACACTGTGTATTGAACGGGTGCATCAGCTAGCACGTCAGCTGTCTGATATGATTGCTGATGTCATTCCTTCGTGCAAAATATCACTTATACACATCTAGCTCTACTATGTCCCCCATGCCACACAAAACATTTTCAGCTGGCGGTCTGGCAACATTGTTCAAGGCAGCGACTCTTATCACGCAGAGTCTTGGTATATTGTCGCTATTATCTGAATATTTCATTATAATTTTATTTCGTTGTAATAACGTCTTATCAACCTATATATAGTATTGCTCGCTGATCCTCGACGATTTCATTTGAATACGAGTTCATACTGAAACTTTCATCGCCTCCTGAATGGCTCAGAGCGTGTATACGCTTCATCATAATGCAAAGGACCCGAGTTCGATCCCCAGGGGTGAAGGTTCTTTTTTAACTTTTCACGATGATGATGTCATGACGTCATACAATTCGAATTTCGCTCCGTTCGTGGGGCTGCGAGTAGCTAGCCGAGTCAGGCTGGCCTGTGATTGGCTAGTCGGGTCACATGGTTTGGAGAAAAGTGGAGGGGTGGGGCTGGACTGGAGCAACGGGCCACCTACTGGCATTCAAGAAGCTAGAATGCAAAGTTACAAAGTAAACATAGTCGAAGTCAAAGTTTCTTGTTCTGCCTATTGTGTGCGTTATACCCGCTTCGATGTCGTCTTGAATAATAGTTGCGAACTCATATGCTCCAAAGGTATCCATGTGAGATGATATATTACAGAGATACAGTGTGCGGAATGATGTTGTCGAAGTATCTTCATTTGCCTATTGTTCTCGTTATAAGTCCTTCAAAGTCGTCTCATATGGTCAGTGCGATCGCATCTGCTATAACTGTAGGCATGTCAGATGCTAGAATGCAAAGTTACAGTGTAAATATAGTCGAAGTCGAAGTTTCTTGTTCTGCCTGTTGTGTGCGTTATACCCGTTTTGATGTCGTCTCATATGATCGTTGCGTCGCGAACTACCATGCTACAAAGGTATTCATGTGAAAATTTACAATACAGAGATACGGTATGCAGACGGATGTCGAAGTATCTTCACTTGTCAGTAGTTCTCGTTATATGTCCCACGAAGTCGTCTTATATGGTATCTGCTATAGCTGTAGGCATGTCAGATGCTAAAATACGGAGTTACAGTGTTAGCATAGTCGGGGTCGAAGTTTCTTGTTCTGCCTGTTGTGTGCGTTATACCTGCTTCGATGTCGTCTTATATAATAGTTGCGAACTCATATGCTCCAGAGGTATCCATGTGAGATGATAGAATACTGAGATACGGTATGCAGACTGATGTGGTCGAAGTATCTTCACTTGCCTATTGTTCTCGTTGTATGTCCTTCGAAGTCGTACTATATGGTCAGTGCGATCGTATCTGCAATTACTGTAGGCATGTCAGATGCAAGAATGCGAAGTTACAGTAAAAACATAGTCGAAGTCGAAGTTTCTTGCTCTCCCTGTTGTAAGCGTTATTTTGATTCAGGAAACAATAGACAATGTCTACCTATAAGATGTATAACCGACTTATTATCAAGATTGATAAATTCGAAGTTTACCGACTCTTGATTGTTGGAATCGAAGTTTCTGGTGGATATGAAAAAGTATAGTACTCCACTCACATATAATGAGCTGTCATATATACTTCTTGAATAGGCATTCAAGAAGCTAGAATGCAAAGTTACAAAGTAAACATATTCGATGTCAGAGTTTCTTGTTCTGCCTGTTGTGTACGTTATACCCGCTTCGATGTCGTCTTATATAATAGTTGCGAACTCATATGCTCCAAAGGTATCCATGTGAGATGATATAACACAGAGATACAGAGTGCGGAATGATGTTGTCGAAGTATCTTTATTTGCCTATTGTTCTCGTTATAAGTCCTTCAAAGTCGTCTCATATGGTCAGTGCGATCGCATCTGCTATAAATGTAGGCATGTCAGATGCTATAATGCAAAGTTACAGTGTAAATATAGTCGAAGTCGAAGTTTTTTGTTCTGCCTGTTGTGTGCGTTATACCCGTTTTGATGTCGTCTCATATGATCGTTGCGAACTACCATGCTACAGAGGTATTCATGTGAAATGTTACAATACAGAGATACAATGTGCAGACGGATGTCGAAGTATCTCCACTTGTCAGTAGTTCTCGTTATATGTCCCACGAAGTCGTCTTATAGGGTCAGTGCGATCGTATCTGCTATAGCTGTAGGCATGTCAGATGCTAGAATACGGAGTTACAGTGTTAGCATAGTCGGGATCGAAGTTTCTTGTTCTGCCTGTTATGTGCGTTATACCTGCTTCGATGTCGTCTTATATAATATTTGCGAACTCATATGCTCCAGAGGTATCCATGTGAGATGATAGAATACTGAGATACGGTATGCGGACTGATGTGGTCGAAGTATCTTCACTTGCCTATTGTTCTTTTTGTATGTCGTTCGGAGTCGTACTATATGGTCAGTGCGATCGTATCTGCAATTACTGTAGGCATGTCAGATGCAAGAATGCGAAGTTACAGTGGAAACATAGTCGAAGTCGAAATTTCTTGCTCTTCCTGTTGTAAGTGTCCTTTTGATTCAGGAAACACTAGACAATGTCTACCTATAAGATGTATAACCGAATTATTATCAAGATTGATATATTCGAAGTTTTGGCGAACACGCCGGTTTACCGACTCTCGATTGTTAAAATCGAAGTTTCTGGTGGATATGAAAAAGTATAGTACTCCACTCACATATATTGAGCAGTCATATATACTTCTTGAATAGGCATTCAAGAAGCTAGAATGCAAAGTTACGAAGTAAACATAGTCGAAGTCAAAGTTTCTTGTTCTGCCTGTTGTGTACGTTATACCCGCTTCGATGACGTCTCATATAATCGTTGCGAACTTATATGCTCCAGAGGTATCTATGTGAGATGATAAAATACAGAGATACAGTGTGCAGACTGATGTTGTCAAAGTATCTTCACTTGCCTATTGTTCTCGTTATATGTCCTCTGAAGTCGTCCTATATGGTCAGTGCGATCGTATCTGCTATAACTGTAGGCATGTCAGATGCTAGAATGCAAAGTTACAGTGTAAATATAGGCGGAGTCGAAGTTTCTTGTTCTGCCTGTTGTGTGCGTTATACCCGTTTTGATGTCGTCTCATATGATCGATGCGAACTGATATGCTCCAGAGGTATCTATGTAAGATGATAAAATACAGAGATACAGTGTGCAGACTGATGTTGTCAAAGTATCCTCACTTGCCTATTGATCTTGTTATATGTCCTTCGGAGTCTTTCTATATGGTCAATGCGATCGCATCGGTTTCAACTGTAGGCATGTCAGATGCTAGAATTCAGAGCCACAGTTAAAACATCGTCGAAGTTTCTTGTTCTCCCTGTTTCATGCGTTATTTTCGTTTCGTTGTCGTCTCAAATGATCGTTGCGAACTGATATGCTCCAAAGGTATCCATGTGAGATGATAGAATACAGAGATACAGTGTGCGGACTGATGTTGTCGAAGTATCTTTATTTGCCTATTGTTCTCGTTATAAGTCCTTCGAAGTCGTTTCATATGGTCAGTGCGATCGCATCTGCTATAACTGTAGGCATGTCAGATGCTAGAATGCGGAGTTACAGTGTATAAATAAACGAAGTCGAAGTTGCTTGATCTGCCTTTTGTGTGCGTTATACCCGCTTCGATGTCGTCTTATATTATAGTCGCGAACTCATATGCTCCAGAGGTATCCATGTGAGATGATATAATACAGAGATACAAAGTGCGGAATGATGTTGTCGAAGTATCTTTATTTGCCTATTGTTCTCGTTATGAGTCCTTCAAAGTCGTCCTATATGGTCAGTGCGATCGTATCTGCTATATCTGTGGGCATGTCAGATGCTATAATGCGAAGTTACAGTGTAAATATTGTCGAAGTCGAGGTTTTTTGTTCTGCCTGTTGTGTGCGTTATACCCGTTTTGATGTCGTCTCATATGATCGTTGCGAACTACCATGCTACAGAGATATTCATGTGAAATGTTACGATACAGAGATACAGTGTGCAGACGGATGTCGAAGTATCTCCACTTGTCAGTAGTTCTCGTTATATGTCCCACGAAGTCGTCTTATATGGTCAGTGCGATCGTATCTGCTATAGCTGTAGGCATGTCAGATGCTAGAATACGGAGTTACAGTGTGAGCATAGTCGGGGTCGAAGTTTCTTTTTCTGCCTGTTGTGTGCGTTATACCTGCTTCGATGTCGTCTAATATAATAGTTGCGAACTCATATGCTCCAGAGGTATCCATGTGAGATGATAAAATACTGAGATACGGTATGCGGACTGATGTGGTCGAAGTATCTTCACTTACCTATTGTTCTTGTTGTATGTCCTTCGGAGTCGTACTATATGGTCAGTGCGATCGTATCGGTTTCAACTGTAGGCATGTCAGATGCAAGAATGCGAAGTTACAGTATAAACATAGTCGAAGTCGAAGTTTCTTGCTCTCTCTGTTGTAAGCGTTATTTTGATTCCGGAAACACAAGACAATGTCTACCTATAAGATGTATAACCGACTTATTATCAAGATTGAAAAATTCGAATTTTGGCGAACTTGCCGGGTTACCGACTCTTGATTGTTGGAATCGAAGTTTTTGGTGGATATGAAAAAGTATAGTACTCCACTCACATATAATGAGCTGTCATATATACTCCTTGAATAGGCATTCAAGAAGCTAGAATGCAAAGTTACAAAGTAAACATATTCGAAGTCAAAGTTTCTTGTTCTGCCTATTGTGTGCGTTATACCCGCTTCGATGTCGTCTTATATAATAGTTGCGAACTCATATGCTCCAAAGGTATCCATGTGAGATGATATATTACAGAGATACACTGTGCGGAATGATGTTGTCGAAGTATCTTCATTTGCCTATTGTTCTCGTTATAAGTCCTTCAAAGTCGTCTCATATGGTCAGTGCGATCGCATCTGCTATGAATGTAGGCATGTCAGATGCTATAATGCAGAGTTACAGTGTAAAGATAGTCGAAGTCGAAGTTTTTTGTTCTGCCTGTTGTGTGCGTTATACCCGTTTTGATGTCGTCTCATATGATCGTTGCGAACTACCATGCTACAGAGGTATTCATGTGAAATGTTACAATACAGAGATACAATGTGCAGACGGATGTCGAAGTATCTTCACTTGTCAGTAGTTCTCGTTATATGTCCCACGAAGTCGTCTTATATGGTATCTGCTATAGCTGTAGGCATGTCAGATGCTAAAATACGGAGTTACAGTGTTAGCATAGTCGGGGTCGAAGTTTCTTGTTCTGCCTGTTGTGTGCGTTATACCTGCTTCGATGTCGTCTTATATATTAGTTGCGAACTCATATGCTCCAGAGGTATCCATGTGAGATGATAGAATACTGAGATACGGTATGCAGACTGATGTGGTCGAAGTATCTTCACTTGCCTATTGTTCTCGTTGTATGTCCTTCGAAGTCGTACTATATGGTCAGTGCGATCGTATCTGCAATTACTGTAGGCATGTCAGATGCAAGAATGCGAAGTTACAGTAAAAACATAGTCGAAGTCGAAGTTTCTTGCTCTCCCTGTTGTAAGCGTTATTTTGATTCAGGAAACACTAGACAAATGGGAATTCAAGAAGCTAGAATGCGAAGTTTCAAAGTTAACATAGTCGAAGTCGAAGTTTCTTGTTCTGCCTGTTGTGTACGTTATTCCCGCTTCGATGTCGTCTCATATGATCGTTGCGAACTCATATGCTCCAGAGGTATCCATGTGAGATGACAGAATACAGAGATACGGTATGCGGACTGATGTGGTCGAAGTATCTTCACTTGCCTATTGTTCTCGTTGTATGTATTTCGAAGTCGTACTATATGGTCAGTGCGATCGTATCTGCAATTACTGTAGGCATGTCAGATGCTAGAATGCAAAGTTACACTGTAAAAATAGTCGAAGTCGGAGTTTCTTGTTCTGCCTGTTGTGTGCGTTATACTCGTTTTGATGTCGTCTCATATGATCGTTGCGAACTACCATGCTACAAAGGTATTCATGAGAAATGTTACAATACAGAGATACAGTGTGCAGACGGATGTCGAAGTATCTTCACTTGTCAGTTGTTCTCGTTATATGTCCTCTAGAATACGGAGTTACAGTGTTAGCATAGTCGAGGTCGAAGTTTCTTGTTCTGCCTGTTGTGTGCGTTATACCTGCTTCGATGTCGTCTTATATAATAGTTGTGAACTCATATGCTCCAGAGGTATCCATGTGAGATGACAGAATACTGAGATACGGTATGCGGACTGATGTGGTCGAAGTATCTCCACTTGCCCATTGTTCTCGTTGTATGTCCTTCGGAGTCGTACTATATGGTCAGTGCGATCGTATCTGCAATTACTGTAGGCATGTCAGATGCATGAATGCGAAGTTACAGTGGAAACATAGTCGAAGTCGAAGTTTCTTGCTCCCCCTGTTGTAAGCGTCATTTTGATTCAGGTAACACTAGACAATGTCTACCTATGAGATGTATAACCGACTTATTATCAAGATTGATAAATTCGAAGTTCTGGCGAACACGCCGGTTTACCGACACTTGATTGTTGGAATCGAAGTTTCTGGTTGATATGAAAAAGTATAGTACTCCACTCACATATAATGAGCTGTCATATATACTTCTTGAATAGGCATTCAAGAAGCTAGAATGCGAAGTTACAAAGTAAACATAGTCGAAGTCAAAGTTTCTTGTTTTGCCTGTTGTGTACGTTATACCCGCTTCGATGTCGTCTCATAAAGTCGTTGCGAACTAATATGCTCCAGAGGTATCGATGTGAGATGATAAAATACAGAGATACAGTGTGCAGACTGATGTTGTCAAAGTATCTTCACTTGCCTATTGTTCTCGTTATATGTCCTCTGAAGTCGTCCGATATGATTTGTGCGATCGTATCTGCTATAACTGTAGGTATGTCGGATGCTAGAATGCAAAGTTACAGTGTAAATATAGTCGAAGTCGAAGTTTCTTGTTCTGCCTAATGTGTGCGTTATACCTGTTCTGATGTCGTCTCATATGATCGATGCGAACTGATTTGCTCCAGAGGTATCTATTTAAGATGATAAAATACAGAGATACAGTGTGCAGACTGATGTTGTCAAAGTATCCTCACTTGCCTATTGATCTTGTTATATGTCCTTCGGAGTCTTTCTATATGGTCAATGCGATCGTATCGGTTTCAACTGTAGGCATGTCAGATGCTAGAATTCAGAGCCACAGTGTAAACATAGTCGAAGTTTCTTGTTCTCCCTGTTTTAAGCGTTATTTCCGTTTCGATGTCGTCTCAAATGATCGTTGCGAACTGATATGCTCCAAAGGTATCCATGTGAGATGATAGAATACAGTGATACAGTGTGCGGACTGATGTTGTCGAAGTATCTTCATTCGCCTATTGTTCTCGTTATAAGTCCTTCAAAGTCGTCTCATATGGTCAGAGCGATCGCATCTGCTATAACTGTAGGCATGTCAGATGCTAGAATGCAAAGTTACAGTGTGAATATAGTCGAAGTCGAAGTTTCTTGTTCTGCCTGTTGTGTGGGTTATATACGTTTTGATGTCGTCTCATATGATCGTTGCGAACTACCATGCTACAAAGGTATTCATGTGAACGGTGATACGGTGTGCAGACGGATGTCGAAGTATCTTCACTTGTCAGTAGTTCTCGATATATGTCTCACGAAGTCGTCTTATATGGTCAGTGCGATCGTATCTGCTATAGCTGTAGGCATGTCAGATGCTAGAATACGGAGTTACAGTGTTAGCATAGTCGGGGTCGAAGTTTCTTGTTCTGCCTGTTGTGTGCGTTATACCTGCTTCGATGTCGTCTTATATAATAGTTGCGAACTCATATGCTCCAGAGGTATCCATGTGAGATGATAGAATACTGAGATACGGTATGCAGACTGATGTGGTCGGAGTATCTTCACTTGCCTATTGTTCTCGTTGTATGTCATTCGGAGTCGTACTATATGGTCAGTGCGATCGTATCTGCAAATACTGTAGGCATGTCAGATGCAAGAATGCGAAGTTACAGTGGAAACATAGTCGAAGTCGAAGTTCCTTGCTCTCCCTGTTGTAAGCGTTATTTTGATTCAGGAATCACTAGACAATGTCTACCTATAAGATGTATAACCGACTTATTATCAAGATTGATAAATTCGAAGTTTTGGCGAACACGCCGGTTTACCGACTCTTGATTGTTGGAATCGTAGTTTCTGGTGGATATGAAAAAGTAATGAGCTGTCATATATACTTCTTGAATAGGCATTCAAGAAGCTAGAATGCGAAGTTACAAAGTAAACATAGTCGAAGTAGAAGTTTCTTGTTCTGCCTATTGTGTGCGTTATACCCGCTTCGATGTCGTCTTAAATAATAGTTGCGAACTCATATGCTCCAAAGGTATCCATGTGAGATGATATAATACAGAGATATAGTGTGCGGAATGATGTTGTCGAAGTATCTTTATTTGCCTATTGTTCTCGTTATAAGTCCTTCAAAGTCGTCTCATATGGTCAGTGCGATCGCATCTGCTATAACTGTAGGCATGTCAGATGCTAGAATGCGAAGTTACAGTGTAGACATAGTCGAAGTCGAAGTTTCTTGTTCTGCCTGTTGTGTGCGTTATACCCGCTTCGATGTCGTCTCATATGATCGTTGCGAACTAATATGCTCCAGAGGTATCTATGTGAGATGATAAAATTCAGAGATTCAGTGTGCAGACTGATGTTGTCAAAGTATCTTCACTTGCCTATTGTTCTCGTTATATGTCCTTCAAAGTCGTCTCATATGGTCAGTGCGATCGCATCTGCTATAACTGTAGGCATGTCAGATGCTAGAATGCGAAGTTACAGTGGAAACATAGTCGAAGTCGAAGTTCCTTGCTCTCACTGTTGTAAGCGTTATTTTGATTCAGGAATCACTAGACAATGTCTACCTATAAGATGTATAACCGACTTATTATCAAGATTGATAAATTCGAAGTTTTGGCGAACACGCCGGTTTACCGACTCTTGATTGTTGGAATCGTAGTTTCTGGTGGATATGAAAAAGTAATGAGCTGTCATATATACTTCTTGAATAGGCATTCAAGAAGCTAGAATGCGAAGTTACAAAGTAAACATAGTCGAAGTAGAAGTTTCTTGTTCTGCCTATTGTGTGCGTTATACCCGCTTCGATGTCGTCTTAAATAATAGTTGCGAACTCATATGCTCCAAAGGTATCCATGTGAGATGATATAATACAGAGATATAGTGTGCGGAATGATGTTGTCGAAGTATCTTTATTTGCCTATTGTTCTCGTTATAAGTCCTTCAAAGTCGTCTCATATGGTCAGTGCGATCGCATCTGCTATAACTGTAGGCATGTCAGATGCTAGAATGCGAAGTTACAGTGTAGACATAGTCGAAGTCGAAGTTTCTTGTTCTGCCTGTTGTGTGCGTTATACCCGCTTCGATGTCGTCTCATATGATCGTTGCGAACTAATATGCTCCAGAGGTATCTATGTGAGATGATAAAATTCAGAGATTCAGTGTGCAGACTGATGTTGTCAAAGTATCTTCACTTGCCTATTGTTCTCGTTATATGTCCTTCAAAGTCGTCTCATATGGTCAGTGCGATCGCATCTGCTATAACTGTAGGCATGTCAGATGCTAGAATGCGAAGTTACAGTGTAGACATAGTCGAAGTCAAAGTTTCTTGTTCTGCCTGTTGTGTGCGTTATACACGTTTTGATGTCGTCTCATATGATCGTTGCGAACTACCATGCTACGAAGGTATTCATGTGGAAGATGATACGTTGTGCAGACGGATGTCGAAGTATCTTCACTTGTCAGTAGTTCTCGATATATGTCCCACGAAGTCGTCTTATATGGTCAGTGCGATCGTATCTGCTATAGCTGTAGGCATGTCAGATGCTAGAACACGGAGTTACAGTGTTAGCATAGTCGGGGTCGAAGTTTCTTGTTCTGCCTGTTCTGTGCGTTATACCTGCTTCGATGTCGTCTTATATAATAGTTGCGAACTCATATGCTCTAGAGGTATCCATGTGAGATGATAGAATACTGAGATACGGTATGCAGACTGATGTGGTCGAAGTATCTTCACTTGCCTATTGTTCTCGTTGTATGTCCTTCGAAGTCGTACTATATGGTCAGTGCGATCGTATCTGCAATTACTGTAGGCATGTCAGATGCAAGAATGCGAAGTTACAGTGGAAACATAGTCGAAGTCGAAGTTCCTTGCTCTCTCTGTTGAAAGCGTTATTTTGATTCAGGAATCACTAGACAATGTCTACCTATAAGATGTATACGACTTATTATCAAGATTGATAAATTCGAAGTTTTGGCGAACACGCCGGTTTACCGACTCTTGATTGTTGGAATCGTAGTTTCTGGTGGATATGAAAAAGTATAGTACTCCACTCACATATAATGAGCTGTCATATATACTCCTTGAATAGGCATTCAAGAAGCTAGAATGCAAAGTTACAAAGTAAACATATTCGAAGTCAAAGTTTCTTGTTCTGCCTGTTGTGTACGTTATACCCGCTTCGATGTCGTCTTATATAATAGTTGCGAACTCATATGCTCCAAAGGTATCCATGTGAGATGATATAATACAGAGATACAGTGTGCGGAATGATGTTGTCGAAGTATCTTTATCTGCCTTTTGTTCTGGTTATAAGTTCTTCAAAGTCGTCTCATATAGTCAGTGCGATCGCATCTGCTATAACTGTAGGCATGTCAGATGCTAGAATGTGAAGTTACAGTGTAGACATAGTCGAAGTCGAAGTTTCTTGTTCTGCCTGTTGTGTGCGTTATACCCGTTTCGATGTCGTCTCATATGATCGTTGCGAACTACCATGCTACAAAGGTATTCATGTGAAATGATACAATACAGAGATACAGTGTGCAGACGGATGTCGAAGTATCTTCACTTGTCAGTTGTTCTCGTTATATGTCCCACGGAGTCGTCTTATATGGTCAGTGCGATCGTATCTGCCATAGCTGTAAGCATGTCAGATGCTAGAATACGGAGTTACAGTGTTAGCATAGTCGGGGTCGGAGTTTCTTGTTCTGTCTGTTGTGTGCGTTATACCTGCTTCGTTGTCGTCTTATATAATAGTTGCGAACTCATATGCTCCAGAGGTATCCATGTGAGATGATAGAATACTGGAATACGGTATGCGGGCTGATGTGGTCGAAGTATCTTCACTTGCCTATTGTTCTCGTTGTATGTATTTCGGAGTCGTACTATATGATCAGTGCGATCGTATCTGCAATTTTTGTAGGCATGTCAGATGCAAGAATGCGAAGTTACAGTGGAAACATAGTCGAAGTCGAAGTTTCTTGTTCTGCCTATTGTGTGCGTTATACGCGCTTCGATGGCGTCTTAAATAATAGTTGCGGACTCATATGCTCCAAAGGTATCCATGTGAGATGATATAATACAGAGATATAGTGTGCGGAATGATGTTGTCGAAGTATCTTCATCTGCCTCTTGTTCTATTTATAAGTTCTTCAAAGTCGTCTCATATAGTCAGTGCGATCGCATCTGCTCTAACTGAAGGCATGCCAGATGCTAGAATGCGAAGTTACAGTGTAGACATAGTCGAAGTCAAAGTTTCTTGTTCTGCTTATTGTGTGCGTTATACCCGCTTAGATGTCGTCTTATATAATAGTTGCGAACTCATATGCTCCAAAGGTATCCATGTGAGATGATATAATACAGAGATACAGTGTGCGGAATGATGTTGTCGAAGTATCTTTATTTGCCTATTGTTCTCGTTATGAGTCCTTCAAAGTCGTCTCATATGGTCAGTGCGATTGCATCTGCTATAACTGAAGGCATGTCAGATGCTAGAATGCAAAGTTACAGTGTAAATATAGTCGAAGTCGGAGTTTCTTGTTATGCCTGTTATGTGCGCTATACTCGTTTTGATGTCGTCTCATATGATCGTTGCGAACTTATATGCTACAAAGGTATCCATGTGAAATGTTACAATACAGAGATACAGTGTGCAGACGGATGTCGAAGTATCTTAACTTGTCAGTAGTTCTCGTTATATGTCCCACGAAGTCGTCTTATATGGTCAGTGCGATCGAATCTGCTCTAGCTGAAGGCATGTCAGATGCTAGAATACGGAGTTACAGTGTTAGCATAGTCGGGGTCGAAGTTTCTTGATCTGCCTGTTGTGTGCGTTATACCTGCTTCCATGTCGTCTTATATAATAGTTGCGAACTCATATGCTCCAGAGGTATCCAAGTGAGATGATAGAATACTGAGATACGGTATGCGGACTGATGTGGTCGAAGTATCTCCACTTGCCCATCGTTCCCGTTGTATGTCCTTCGGAGTCGTACTATATGGTCAGTGCGATCGTATCTGCAATTACTGTGGGCATGTCAGATGCATGAATGCGAAGTTACAGTGGAAACATAGTCGAAGTCGAAGTTTCTTGCTCTCCCTGTTGTGTACGTTATACCCGCTTCGATGTCGTCTCATATAATCGTTGCGAACTTATATGCTCCAGAGGTATCTATGTGAGATGATAAAATACAGAGATACAGCGTTCAGACTGATGTTGTCAAAGTATCTTCACTTGCCTATTGTTCTCGTTATATGTCCTCTGAAGTCGTCCTATATGGTCAGTGCGATCGTATCTGCTATAACTGTAGGCATGTCGGATGCTAGAATGCAAAGTTACAGTGTGAATATAGTCGAAGTCGAAGTTTCTTGTTCTGCCTGTTGTGTGCGTTATACCCGTTTTGATGTCGTCTCATATGATCGATGCGAACTGATATGCTCCAGAGGTATCTATGTAAGATGATAAAATACAAAGATACAGTGTGCAGACTGATGTTGTCAAAGTATCTTCACTTGCCTATTGTTCTCGTTATATGTCTTCTGAAGTCGTCCTATATGGTCAGTGCGATCGTATCTGCTATAACTGTTGGCATGTCGGATGCTTGGAATGCAAAGTTACAGTGTAAATATAGTCGAAGACACAGTTTCTTGTTCTGCCTGTTGTGTACGTTATACTCGCTTCGATGTCGTCTTATATAATAGTTGCGAACTCATATGCTCCAAAGGTATCCATGTGAGATGATATAATACAGAGATACAGTGTGCGGAATGATGTTGTCGAAGTATCTTTATCTGCCTTTTGTTCTCGTTATAAGTTCTTCAAAGTCGTCTCATATAGTCAGTGCGATCGCATCTGCTATAACTGTAGGCATGTCAGATGCTAGAATGTGAAGTTACAGTGTTGACATAGTCGAAGTCGAAGTTTCTTGTTCTGCCTAGTGTGTGCTTTATACCTGCTTCGATGTCGTCTTAAATAATAGTTGCGAACTCATATGCTCCAAAGGTGTCCATGTGAGATGATATAATATAGATACAGTGTGCGGAATGATGTTGCCGAAGTATCTTTATTTGCCTATTGTTCTCGTTATAAGTCCTTCAAAGTCGTCTCATATGGTCAGTGCGATTGCATCTGCTATAACTGAAGGCATGTCAGATGCTAGAATGCAAAGTTACAGTGTAAATATAGTCGAAGTCGGAGTTTCTTGTTATGCCTGTTGTGTGCGCTATACTCGTTTTGATGTCGTCTCATATGATCGTTGCGAACTTATATGCTACAAAGGTATCCATGTGAAATGTTACAATACAGTGTGCAGACGGATGTCGAAGTATCTTCACTTGTCAGTAGTTCTCGTTATATGTCCCACGAAGTCGTCTTATATGGTCAGTGCGATCGTATCTGCTTTAGCTGTAGGCATGTCAGATGCTAGAATACGGAGTTACAGTGTTAGCATAGTCGGGGTCGAAGTTTCTTGATCTGCCTGTTGTGTGCGTTATACCTGCTTCGATGTCGTCTTATATAATATGCTCCAGAGGTATCCAAGTGAGATGATAGAATACTGAGATACGGTATGCGGACTGATGTGGTCGAAGTATCTCCACTTGCCCATCGTTCTCGTTGTATGTCCTTCGGAGTCCTACTATATGGTCAGTGCGATCGTATCTGCAATTACTGTGGGCATGTCAGATGCATGAATGCGAAGTTACAGTGGAAACGTAGTCGAAGTTTCTTGCTCTCCCTGTTGTGTACGTTATACCCGCTTCGATGTTGTCTCATATAATCGTTGCGAACTTATATGCTCCAGAGGTATCTATGTGAGATGATAAAATACAGAGATACAGCGTGCAGACTGATGTTGTCAAAGTATCTTCACTTGCCTATTGTTCTCGTTATATGTCCTTCGAAGTCGTCTCATATGGTCAGTGCGATCGCATCTGCTATAACTGTAGGCATGTCAGATGCTAGAATGCGAAGTTACAGTGTAGACATAGTCGAAGTCGAAGTTTCTTGTTCTGCCTGTTGTGTGCGTTATACCCGCTTCGATGTCGTCTCATATGATCGTTGCGAACTAATATGCTTCAGAGGTATCTATGTGAGATGATAAAGTACAGAGATTCAGTGTGCAGACTGATGTTGTCAAAGTATCTTCACTTGCCTATTGTTCTCGTTATATGTCCTCTGAAGTCGTCCTATATGGTCAGTGCGATCGTATCTGCTATAACTGTAGGCATGTCAGATGCTAGAATGCAAAGTTACAGTGTAAATATAGTCGAAGTCGAAGTTTCTTGTTCTGCCTGTTGTGTGCGTTATACCCGTTTTGATGTCGTCTCATATGATCGTTGCGAACTATCATGCTACAAAGTTATTTATGTGAAATGTTACAAAACAGAGATACAGTGTGCAGACGGATGTCGAAGTATCTTCACTTGTCAGTTGTTCTCGTTATATGTCCCACGAAGTCGTCTTATATGGTCAGTGCGATCGTATCTGCTATTGCTGTAGGCATGTCAGATGCTAGAATACGGAGTTACAGTGTTAGCATAGTCGGGGTAGAAGATTCTTGTTCTGCCTGTTGTGTGCGTTATACCTGTTTCGATGTCGTCTTATATAATAGTTGCGAACTCATATGCTCCAGAGGTATCCATGTGAGATGATAGAATACTGAGATACGGTATGCGGACTGATGTGGTCGAAGTATCTTCACTTGCCTATTGTTCTCGTTGTATGTCATTCGGAGTCGTACTATATGGTCAGTGCGATCGTATCTGCAATTACTGTAGGCATGTCAGATGCAAGAATGCGAAGTTACAGTAGAAACATAGTCGAAGTCGAAGTTTCTTGCCCTCCCTGTTGTGAGCGTTATTTTGATTCAGGAAACACTTGACAATGTCTACCTATGAGATGTATAACCGACTTATTATCAAGATTGATAAATTCGAAGTTTTGGCGAACACGCCGGTTTACCAACTCTTGATTGTTGGAATCGAAGTTTCTGGTGGATATGAAAAAGTATAGTACTCCACTCACATATAATGAGCTATCATATATACTTCTTGAATAGGCATTCAAGAAGCTAGAATGCAAAGTTACAAAGTAAACATAGTCGAAGTCAAAGTTTCTTGTTCTGCCTGTTGTGTACGTTATACCCGCTTCGATGTCGTCTCATATAATCGTTGCGAACTTATATGCTCCAGAGGTATCTATGTGAGATGATAAAATACAGAGATACAGTGTGCAGACTGATGTTGTCCAAGTATCTTCACTTGCCTATTGTTCTCGTTATATGTCCTCTGAAGTCGTCCTATATGGTCAGTGCGATCGTATCTGCTATAACTGTAGGCAAGTCGGATGCTAGAATGCAAAGTTACAGTGTAAATATAGTCGAAGTCGGAGTTTCTTGTTCTGCCTGTTGTGTGCGTTATACCAGTTTTGATGTCTCATATGATCGATGCGAACTGATATGCTCCAGAGGTATCTATGTGAGATGATAAAATAATGAGATACGGTATGCGGACTGATGTGGTCGAAGTATCTTCACTTACCTATTGTTCTCGTTGTATGTCCTTCGGAGTCGTACTATATGGTCAGTGCGATCGTATCGGTTTCAACTGTAGGCATGTCAGATGCAAGAATGCGAAGTTACAGTATAAACATAGTCGAAGTCGAAGTTTCTTGCTCTCTCTGTTGTAAGCGTTATTTTGATTCCGGAAACACAAGACAATGTCTACCTATAAGATGTATAACCGACTTATTATCAAGATTGATAAATTCGAATTTTGGCGAACTTGCCGGGTTACCGACTCTTGATTGTTGGAATCGAAGTTTTTGGTGGATATGAAAAAGTATAGTACTCCACTCACATATAAAGAGCTGTCATTATATATTCTTCTTGAATGGGCATTCAAGAAGCTTGAATGCAAAGTTTCAAAGTAAACATGGTCGAAGTCGAAGTTTCTTGTTCTGCCTGTTGTGTGCGTTATACCCGTTTTGATGTCGTCTCATATGATCGTTGCGAACTACCATGCTACAAAGGTATTCATGTGAAATGTTAAAATACAGAGATACAGTGTGCAGACGGATGTCGAAGTATCTTCACTTGTCAGTTGTTCTCGTTATATGTCCCACGAAGTCGTCTTATATGGTCAGTGCGATCGTATCTGCTATAACTGTAGGCATGTCAGATGCTAGTATACGGAGTTACAGTGTTAGCATAGTCGGAGTCGAAGTTTCTTGTTCTGCCTGTTGTGTGCGTTATACCTGCTTCGATGTCGTCTTATATAATAGTTGCGAACTCATATGCTCTAGAGGTATCCATGTGAGATGATAGAATACTGAGATACGGTATGCAGACTGATGTGGTCGAAGTATCTTCACTTGCCTATTGTTCTCGTTGTATGTCCTTCGAAGTCGTACTATATGGTCAGTGCGATCGTATCTGCAATTACTGTAGGCATGTCAGATGCAAGAATGCGAAGTTACAGTGGAAACATAGTCGAAGTCGAAGTTCCTTGCTCTCCCTGTTGAAAGCGTTATTTTGATTCAGGAAACACTCGACAATGTCTACCTATAAGATGTATAACCGACTTATTATCAAGATTGATAAATCCGAAGTTTTGGCGAACACGCCGGTTTACCGACTCTTGATTGTTGGAATCGTAGTTTCTGGTGGAAATGAAAAAGTATAGTACTCCACTCACATATAATGAGCTGTCATATATACTCCTTGAATAGGCATTCAAGAAGCTAGAATGCAAAGTTACAAAGTAAACATATTCGAAGTCAAAGTTTCTTGTTCTGCCTATTGTGTGCGTTATACCCGCTTCGATGTCGTCTTATATAATAGTTGCGAACTCATATGCTCCAAAGGTATCCATGTGAGATGATATATAACAGAGATACAGTGTGCGGAATGATGTTGTCGAAGTATCTTCATTTGCCTATTGTTCTCGTTATAAGTCCTTCAAAGTCGTCTCATATGGTCAGTGCGATCGCATCTGCTATGAATGTAGGCATGTCAGATGCTATAATGCAAAGTTACAGTGTAAATATAGTCGAAGTGTAAATATAGTCGAAGTCGAAGTTTTTTGTTCTGCCTGTTGTGTGCGTTATACCCGTTTTGATGTCGTCTCATATGATCGTTGCGATTTACCATGCTACAGAGGTATTCATGTGAAATGTTACAATACAGAGATACAATGTGCAGACGGATGTCGAAGTATCTTCACTTGTCAGTAGTTCTCGTTATATGTCCCACGAAGTCGTCTTATATGGTATCTGCTATAGCTGTGGGCATGTCAGATGCTAAAATACGGAGTTACAGTGTTAGCATAGTCGTGGTCGAAGTTTCTTGTTCTGCCTGTTGTGTGCGTTATACCTGCTTCGATGTCGTCTTATATATTAGTTGCGAACTCATATGCTCCAGAGGTATCCATGTGAGATGATAGAATACTGAGATACGGTATGCAGACTGATGTGGTCGAAGAATCTTCACTTGCCTATTGTTCTCGTTGTATGTCCTTCGAAGTCGTACTATATGGTCAGTGCGATCGTATCTGCAATTACTGTAGGCATGTCAGATGCAAGAATGCGAAGTTACAGTAAAAACATAGTCGAAGTCGAAGTTTCTTGCTCTCCCTGTTGTAAGCGTTATTTTGATTCAGGAAACACTAGACAAATGGGAATTCAAGAAGCTAGAATGCGAAGTTTCAAAGTTAACATAGTCGAAGTCGAAGTTTCTTGTTCTGCCTGTTGTGTACGTTATTCCCGCTTCGATGTCGTCTCATATGATCGTTGCGAACTCATATGCTCCAGAGGTATCCATGTGAGATGACAGAATACGGTATGCGGACTGATGTGGTCGAAGTATCTTCACTTGCCTATTGTTCTCGTTGTATGTCCTTTGAAGTCGTACTATATGGTCAGTGCGATCGTATCTGCAATTACTGTAGGCATGTCAGATGCTAGAATGCAAAGTTACACTGTAAAAATAGTCGAAGTCGGAGTTTCTTGTTCTGACTGTTGTGTGCGTTATACTCGTTTTGATGTCGTCTCATATGATCGTTGCGAACTACCATGCTACAAAGGTATTCATGAGAAATGTTACAATACAGTGATCCAGTGTGCAGACGGATGTCGAAGAATAGGCATTCAAGAAGCTAGAATGCGAAGTTACAAAGTAAACATAGTCGAAGTCAAAGTTTCTTGTTTTGCCTGTTGTGTGCGTTATACACGTTTTGATGTCGTCTCATATGATCGTTGCGAACTAATATGCTCCAGAGGTATCGATGTGAGATGATAAAATACAGAGATACAGTGTGCAGACTGATGTTGTCAAAGTATCTTCACTTGCCTATTGTTCTCGTTATATGTCCTCTGAAGTCGTCCGATATGATTTGTGCGATCGTATCTGCTATAACTGTAGGTATGTCGGATGCTAGAATGCAAAGTTACAGTGTAAATATAGTCGAAGTCGAAGTTTCTTGTTCTGCCTAATGTGTGCGTTATACCTGTTCTGATGTCGTCTCATATGATCGATGCGACCTGATTTGCTCCAGAGGTATCTATTTAAGTTGATAAAATACAGAGATACAGTGTGCAGACTGATGTTGTCAAAGTATCCTCACTTGCCTATTGATCTTGTTATATGTCCTTCGGAGTCTTTCTATATGGTCAATGCGATCGTATCGGTTTCAACTGTAGGCATGTCAGATGCTAGAATTCAGAGCCACAGTGTAAACATAGTCGAAGTTTCTTGTTCTCCCTGTTTTAAGCGTTATTTCCGTTTCGATGTCGTCTCAAATGATCGTTGCGAACTGATATGCTCCAAAGGTATCCATGTGAGATGATAGAATACAGTGATACAGTGTGCGGACTGATGTTGTCGAAGTATCTTCATTCGCCTATTGTTCTCGTTATAAGTCCTTCAAAGTCGTCTCATATGGTCAGAGCGATCGCATCTGCTATAACTGTAGGCATGTCAGATGCTAGAATGCAAAGTTACAGTGTGAATATAGTCGAAGTCGAAGTTTCTTGTTCTGCCTGTTGTGTGGGTTATATACGTTTTGATGTCGTCTCATATGATCGTTGCGAACTACCATGCTACAAAGGTATTCATGTGAACGGTGATACGGTGTGCAGACGGATGTCGAAGTATCTTCACTTGTCAGTAGTTCTCGATATATGTCTCACGAAGTCGTCTTATATGGTCAGTGCGATCGTATCTGCTATAGCTGTAGGCATGTCAGATGCTAGAATACGGAGTTACAGTGTTAGCATAGTCGGGGTCGAAGTTTCTTGTTCTGCCTGTTGTGTGCGTTATACCTGCTTCGATGTCGTCTTATATAATAGTTGCGAACTCATATGCTCCAGAGGTATCCATGTGAGATGATAGAATACTGAGATACGGTATGCAGACTGATGTGGTCGGAGTATCTTCACTTGCCTATTGTTCTCGTTGTATGTCATTCGGAGTCGTACTATATGGTCAGTGCGATCGTATCTGCAAATACTGTAGGCATGTCAGATGCAAGAATGCGAAGTTACAGTGGAAACATAGTCGAAGTCGAAGTTCCTTGCTCTCACTGTTGTAAGCGTTATTTTGATTCAGGAATCACTAGACAATGTCTACCTATAAGATGTATAACCGACTTATTATCAAGATTGATAAATTCGAAGTTTTGGCGAACACGCCGGTTTACCGACTCTTGATTGTTGGAATCGTAGTTTCTGGTGGATATGAAAAAGTAATGAGCTGTCATATATACTTCTTGAATAGGCATTCAAGAAGCTAGAATGCGAAGTTACAAAGTAAACATAGTCGAAGTAGAAGTTTCTTGTTCTGCCTATTGTGTGCGTTATACCCGCTTCGATGTCGTCTTAAATAATAGTTGCGAACTCATATGCTCCAAAGGTATCCATGTGAGATGATATAATACAGAGATATAGTGTGCGGAATGATGTTGTCGAAGTATCTTTATTTGCCTATTGTTCTCGTTATAAGTCCTTCAAAGTCGTCTCATATGGTCAGTGCGATCGCATCTGCTATAACTGTAGGCATGTCAGATGCTAGAATGCGAAGTTACAGTGTAGACATAGTCGAAGTCGAAGTTTCTTGTTCTGCCTGTTGTGTGCGTTATACCCGCTTCGATGTCGTCTCATATGATCGTTGCGAACTAATATGCTCCAGAGGTATCTATGTGAGATGATAAAATTCAGAGATTCAGTGTGCAGACTGATGTTGTCAAAGTATCTTCACTTGCCTATTGTTCTCGTTATATGTCCTTCAAAGTCGTCTCATATGGTCAGTGCGATCGCATCTGCTATAACTGTAGGCATGTCAGATGCTAGAATGCGAAGTTACAGTGTAGACATAGTCGAAGTCAAAGTTTCTTGTTCTGCCTGTTGTGTGCGTTATACACGTTTTGATGTCGTCTCATATGATCGTTGCGAACTACCATGCTACGAAGGTATTCATGTGGAAGATGATACGTTGTGCAGACGGATGTCGAAGTATCTTCACTTGTCAGTAGTTCTCGATATATGTCCCACGAAGTCGTCTTATATGGTCAGTGCGATCGTATCTGCTATAGCTGTAGGCATGTCAGATGCTAGAACACGGAGTTACAGTGTTAGCATAGTCGGGGTCGAAGTTTCTTGTTCTGCCTGTTCTGTGCGTTATACCTGCTTCGATGTCGTCTTATATAATAGTTGCGAACTCATATGCTCTAGAGGTATCCATGTGAGATGATAGAATACTGAGATACGGTATGCAGACTGATGTGGTCGAAGTATCTTCACTTGCCTATTGTTCTCGTTGTATGTCCTTCGAAGTCGTACTATATGGTCAGTGCGATCGTATCTGCAATTACTGTAGGCATGTCAGATGCAAGAATGCGAAGTTACAGTGGAAACATAGTCGAAGTCGAAGTTCCTTGCTCTCTCTGTTGAAAGCGTTATTTTGATTCAGGAATCACTAGACAATGTCTACCTATAAGATGTATACGACTTATTATCAAGATTGATAAATTCGAAGTTTTGGCGAACACGCCGGTTTACCGACTCTTGATTGTTGGAATCGTAGTTTCTGGTGGATATGAAAAAGTATAGTACTCCACTCACATATAATGAGCTGTCATATATACTCCTTGAATAGGCATTCAAGAAGCTAGAATGCAAAGTTACAAAGTAAACATATTCGAAGTCAAAGTTTCTTGTTCTGCCTGTTGTGTACGTTATACCCGCTTCGATGTCGTCTTATATAATAGTTGCGAACTCATATGCTCCAAAGGTATCCATGTGAGATGATATAATACAGAGATACAGTGTGCGGAATGATGTTGTCGAAGTATCTTTATCTGCCTTTTGTTCTGGTTATAAGTTCTTCAAAGTCGTCTCATATAGTCAGTGCGATCGCATCTGCTATAACTGTAGGCATGTCAGATGCTAGAATGTGAAGTTACAGTGTAGACATAGTCGAAGTCGAAGTTTCTTGTTCTGCCTGTTGTGTGCGTTATACCCGTTTCGATGTCGTCTCATATGATCGTTGCGAACTACCATGCTACAAAGGTATTCATGTGAAATGATACAATACAGAGATACAGTGTGCAGACGGATGTCGAAGTATCTTCACTTGTCAGTTGTTCTCGTTATATGTCCCACGGAGTCGTCTTATATGGTCAGTGCGATCGTATCTGCCATAGCTGTAAGCATGTCAGATGCTAGAATACGGAGTTACAGTGTTAGCATAGTCGGGGTCGGAGTTTCTTGTTCTGTCTGTTGTGTGCGTTATACCTGCTTCGTTGTCGTCTTATATAATAGTTGCGAACTCATATGCTCCAGAGGTATCCATGTGAGATGATAGAATACTGGAATACGGTATGCGGGCTGATGTGGTCGAAGTATCTTCACTTGCCTATTGTTCTCGTTGTATGTATTTCGGAGTCGTACTATATGATCAGTGCGATCGTATCTGCAATTTTTGTAGGCATGTCAGATGCAAGAATGCGAAGTTACAGTGGAAACATAGTCGAAGTCGAAGTTTCTTGTTCTGCCTATTGTGTGCGTTATACGCGCTTCGATGGCGTCTTAAATAATAGTTGCGGACTCATATGCTCCAAAGGTATCCATGTGAGATGATATAATACAGAGATATAGTGTGCGGAATGATGTTGTCGAAGTATCTTCATCTGCCTCTTGTTCTATTTATAAGTTCTTCAAAGTCGTCTCATATAGTCAGTGCGATCGCATCTGCTCTAACTGAAGGCATGCCAGATGCTAGAATGCGAAGTTACAGTGTAGACATAGTCGAAGTCAAAGTTTCTTGTTCTGCTTATTGTGTGCGTTATACCCGCTTAGATGTCGTCTTATATAATAGTTGCGAACTCATATGCTCCAAAGGTATCCATGTGAGATGATATAATACAGAGATACAGTGTGCGGAATGATGTTGTCGAAGTATCTTTATTTGCCTATTGTTCTCGTTATGAGTCCTTCAAAGTCGTCTCATATGGTCAGTGCGATTGCATCTGCTATAACTGAAGGCATGTCAGATGCTAGAATGCAAAGTTACAGTGTAAATATAGTCGAAGTCGGAGTTTCTTGTTATGCCTGTTATGTGCGCTATACTCGTTTTGATGTCGTCTCATATGATCGTTGCGAACTTATATGCTACAAAGGTATCCATGTGAAATGTTACAATACAGAGATACAGTGTGCAGACGGATGTCGAAGTATCTTAACTTGTCAGTAGTTCTCGTTATATGTCCCACGAAGTCGTCTTATATGGTCAGTGCGATCGAATCTGCTCTAGCTGAAGGCATGTCAGATGCTAGAATACGGAGTTACAGTGTTAGCATAGTCGGGGTCGAAGTTTCTTGATCTGCCTGTTGTGTGCGTTATACCTGCTTCCATGTCGTCTTATATAATAGTTGCGAACTCATATGCTCCAGAGGTATCCAAGTGAGATGATAGAATACTGAGATACGGTATGCGGACTGATGTGGTCGAAGTATCTCCACTTGCCCATCGTTCCCGTTGTATGTCCTTCGGAGTCGTACTATATGGTCAGTGCGATCGTATCTGCAATTACTGTGGGCATGTCAGATGCATGAATGCGAAGTTACAGTGGAAACATAGTCGAAGTCGAAGTTTCTTGCTCTCCCTGTTGTGTACGTTATACCCGCTTCGATGTCGTCTCATATAATCGTTGCGAACTTATATGCTCCAGAGGTATCTATGTGAGATGATAAAATACAGAGATACAGCGTTCAGACTGATGTTGTCAAAGTATCTTCACTTGCCTATTGTTCTCGTTATATGTCCTCTGAAGTCGTCCTATATGGTCAGTGCGATCGTATCTGCTATAACTGTAGGCATGTCGGATGCTAGAATGCAAAGTTACAGTGTGAATATAGTCGAAGTCGAAGTTTCTTGTTCTGCCTGTTGTGTGCGTTATACCCGTTTTGATGTCGTCTCATATGATCGATGCGAACTGATATGCTCCAGAGGTATCTATGTAAGATGATAAAATACAAAGATACAGTGTGCAGACTGATGTTGTCAAAGTATCTTCACTTGCCTATTGTTCTCGTTATATGTCTTCTGAAGTCGTCCTATATGGTCAGTGCGATCGTATCTGCTATAACTGTTGGCATGTCGGATGCTTGGAATGCAAAGTTACAGTGTAAATATAGTCGAAGACACAGTTTCTTGTTCTGCCTGTTGTGTACGTTATACTCGCTTCGATGTCGTCTTATATAATAGTTGCGAACTCATATGCTCCAAAGGTATCCATGTGAGATGATATAATACAGAGATACAGTGTGCGGAATGATGTTGTCGAAGTATCTTTATCTGCCTTTTGTTCTCGTTATAAGTTCTTCAAAGTCGTCTCATATAGTCAGTGCGATCGCATCTGCTATAACTGTAGGCATGTCAGATGCTAGAATGTGAAGTTACAGTGTTGACATAGTCGAAGTCGAAGTTTCTTGTTCTGCCTAGTGTGTGCTTTATACCTGCTTCGATGTCGTCTTAAATAATAGTTGCGAACTCATATGCTCCAAAGGTGTCCATGTGAGATGATATAATATAGATACAGTGTGCGGAATGATGTTGCCGAAGTATCTTTATTTGCCTATTGTTCTCGTTATAAGTCCTTCAAAGTCGTCTCATATGGTCAGTGCGATTGCATCTGCTATAACTGAAGGCATGTCAGATGCTAGAATGCAAAGTTACAGTGTAAATATAGTCGAAGTCGGAGTTTCTTGTTATGCCTGTTGTGTGCGCTATACTCGTTTTGATGTCGTCTCATATGATCGTTGCGAACTTATATGCTACAAAGGTATCCATGTGAAATGTTACAATACAGTGTGCAGACGGATGTCGAAGTATCTTCACTTGTCAGTAGTTCTCGTTATATGTCCCACGAAGTCGTCTTATATGGTCAGTGCGATCGTATCTGCTTTAGCTGTAGGCATGTCAGATGCTAGAATACGGAGTTACAGTGTTAGCATAGTCGGGGTCGAAGTTTCTTGATCTGCCTGTTGTGTGCGTTATACCTGCTTCGATGTCGTCTTATATAATATGCTCCAGAGGTATCCAAGTGAGATGATAGAATACTGAGATACGGTATGCGGACTGATGTGGTCGAAGTATCTCCACTTGCCCATCGTTCTCGTTGTATGTCCTTCGGAGTCCTACTATATGGTCAGTGCGATCGTATCTGCAATTACTGTGGGCATGTCAGATGCATGAATGCGAAGTTACAGTGGAAACGTAGTCGAAGTTTCTTGCTCTCCCTGTTGTGTACGTTATACCCGCTTCGATGTTGTCTCATATAATCGTTGCGAACTTATATGCTCCAGAGGTATCTATGTGAGATGATAAAATACAGAGATACAGCGTGCAGACTGATGTTGTCAAAGTATCTTCACTTGCCTATTGTTCTCGTTATATGTCCTTCGAAGTCGTCTCATATGGTCAGTGCGATCGCATCTGCTATAACTGTAGGCATGTCAGATGCTAGAATGCGAAGTTACAGTGTAGACATAGTCGAAGTCGAAGTTTCTTGTTCTGCCTGTTGTGTGCGTTATACCCGCTTCGATGTCGTCTCATATGATCGTTGCGAACTAATATGCTTCAGAGGTATCTATGTGAGATGATAAAGTACAGAGATTCAGTGTGCAGACTGATGTTGTCAAAGTATCTTCACTTGCCTATTGTTCTCGTTATATGTCCTCTGAAGTCGTCCTATATGGTCAGTGCGATCGTATCTGCTATAACTGTAGGCATGTCAGATGCTAGAATGCAAAGTTACAGTGTAAATATAGTCGAAGTCGAAGTTTCTTGTTCTGCCTGTTGTGTGCGTTATACCCGTTTTGATGTCGTCTCATATGATCGTTGCGAACTATCATGCTACAAAGTTATTTATGTGAAATGTTACAATACAGAGATACAGTGTGCAGACGGATGTCGAAGTATCTTCACTTGTCAGTTGTTCTCGTTATATGTCCCACGAAGTCGTCTTATATGGTCAGTGCGATCGTATCTGCTATTGCTGTAGGCATGTCAGATGCTAGAATACGGAGTTACAGTGTTAGCATAGTCGGGGTAGAAGATTCTTGTTCTGCCTGTTGTGTGCGTTATACCTGTTTCGATGTCGTCTTATATAATAGTTGCGAACTCATATGCTCCAGAGGTATCCATGTGAGATGATAGAATACTGAGATACGGTATGCGGACTGATGTGGTCGAAGTATCTTCACTTGCCTATTGTTCTCGTTGTATGTCATTCGGAGTCGTACTATATGGTCAGTGCGATCGTATCTGCAATTACTGTAGGCATGTCAGATGCAAGAATGCGAAGTTACAGTAGAAACATAGTCGAAGTCGAAGTTTCTTGCCCTCCCTGTTGTGAGCGTTATTTTGATTCAGGAAACACTTGACAATGTCTACCTATGAGATGTATAACCGACTTATTATCAAGATTGATAAATTCGAAGTTTTGGCGAACACGCCGGTTTACCAACTCTTGATTGTTGGAATCGAAGTTTCTGGTGGATATGAAAAAGTATAGTACTCCACTCACATATAATGAGCTGTCATATATACTTCTTGAATAGGCATTCAAGAAGCTAGAATGCAAAGTTACAAAGTAAACATAGTCGAAGTCAAAGTTTCTTGTTCTGCCTGTTGTGTACGTTATACCCGCTTCGATGTCGTCTCATATAATCGTTGCGAACTTATATGCTCCAGAGGTATCTATGTGAGATGATAAAATACAGAGATACAGTGTGCAGACTGATGTTGTCCAAGTATCTTCACTTGCCTATTGTTCTCGTTATATGTCCTCTGAAGTCGTCCTATATGGTCAGTGCGATCGTATCTGCTATAACTGTAGGCAAGTCGGATGCTAGAATGCAAAGTTACAGTGTAAATATAGTCGAAGTCGGAGTTTCTTGTTCTGCCTGTTGTGTGCGTTATACCAGTTTTGATGTCTCATATGATCGATGCGAACTGATATGCTCCAGAGGTATCTATGTGAGATGATAAAATAATGAGATACGGTATGCGGACTGATGTGGTCGAAGTATCTTCACTTACCTATTGTTCTCGTTGTATGTCCTTCGGAGTCGTACTATATGGTCAGTGCGATCGTATCGGTTTCAACTGTAGGCATGTCAGATGCAAGAATGCGAAGTTACAGTATAAACATAGTCGAAGTCGAAGTTTCTTGCTCTCTCTGTTGTAAGCGTTATTTTGATTCCGGAAACACAAGACAATGTCTACCTATAAGATGTATAACCGACTTATTATCAAGATTGATAAATTCGAATTTTGGCGAACTTGCCGGGTTACCGACTCTTGATTGTTGGAATCGAAGTTTTTGGTGGATATGAAAAAGTATAGTACTCCACTCACATATAAAGAGCTGTCATTATATATTCTTCTTGAATGGGCATTCAAGAAGCTTGAATGCAAAGTTTCAAAGTAAACATGGTCGAAGTCGAAGTTTCTTGTTCTGCCTGTTGTGTGCGTTATACCCGTTTTGATGTCGTCTCATATGATCGTTGCGAACTACCATGCTACAAAGGTATTCATGTGAAATGTTAAAATACAGAGATACAGTGTGCAGACGGATGTCGAAGTATCTTCACTTGTCAGTTGTTCTCGTTATATGTCCCACGAAGTCGTCTTATATGGTCAGTGCGATCGTATCTGCTATAACTGTAGGCATGTCAGATGCTAGTATACGGAGTTACAGTGTTAGCATAGTCGGAGTCGAAGTTTCTTGTTCTGCCTGTTGTGTGCGTTATACCTGCTTCGATGTCGTCTTATATAATAGTTGCGAACTCATATGCTCTAGAGGTATCCATGTGAGATGATAGAATACTGAGATACGGTATGCAGACTGATGTGGTCGAAGTATCTTCACTTGCCTATTGTTCTCGTTGTATGTCCTTCGAAGTCGTACTATATGGTCAGTGCGATCGTATCTGCAATTACTGTAGGCATGTCAGATGCAAGAATGCGAAGTTACAGTGGAAACATAGTCGAAGTCGAAGTTCCTTGCTCTCCCTGTTGAAAGCGTTATTTTGATTCAGGAAACACTCGACAATGTCTACCTATAAGATGTATAACCGACTTATTATCAAGATTGATAAATCCGAAGTTTTGGCGAACACGCCGGTTTACCGACTCTTGATTGTTGGAATCGTAGTTTCTGGTGGAAATGAAAAAGTATAGTACTCCACTCACATATAATGAGCTGTCATATATACTCCTTGAATAGGCATTCAAGAAGCTAGAATGCAAAGTTACAAAGTAAACATATTCGAAGTCAAAGTTTCTTGTTCTGCCTATTGTGTGCGTTATACCCGCTTCGATGTCGTCTTATATAATAGTTGCGAACTCATATGCTCCAAAGGTATCCATGTGAGATGATATATAACAGAGATACAGTGTGCGGAATGATGTTGTCGAAGTATCTTCATTTGCCTATTGTTCTCGTTATAAGTCCTTCAAAGTCGTCTCATATGGTCAGTGCGATCGCATCTGCTATGAATGTAGGCATGTCAGATGCTATAATGCAAAGTTACAGTGTAAATATAGTCGAAGTGTAAATATAGTCGAAGTCGAAGTTTTTTGTTCTGCCTGTTGTGTGCGTTATACCCGTTTTGATGTCGTCTCATATGATCGTTGCGATTTACCATGCTACAGAGGTATTCATGTGAAATGTTACAATACAGAGATACAATGTGCAGACGGATGTCGAAGTATCTTCACTTGTCAGTAGTTCTCGTTATATGTCCCACGAAGTCGTCTTATATGGTATCTGCTATAGCTGTGGGCATGTCAGATGCTAAAATACGGAGTTACAGTGTTAGCATAGTCGTGGTCGAAGTTTCTTGTTCTGCCTGTTGTGTGCGTTATACCTGCTTCGATGTCGTCTTATATATTAGTTGCGAACTCATATGCTCCAGAGGTATCCATGTGAGATGATAGAATACTGAGATACGGTATGCAGACTGATGTGGTCGAAGAATCTTCACTTGCCTATTGTTCTCGTTGTATGTCCTTCGAAGTCGTACTATATGGTCAGTGCGATCGTATCTGCAATTACTGTAGGCATGTCAGATGCAAGAATGCGAAGTTACAGTAAAAACATAGTCGAAGTCGAAGTTTCTTGCTCTCCCTGTTGTAAGCGTTATTTTGATTCAGGAAACACTAGACAAATGGGAATTCAAGAAGCTAGAATGCGAAGTTTCAAAGTTAACATAGTCGAAGTCGAAGTTTCTTGTTCTGCCTGTTGTGTACGTTATTCCCGCTTCGATGTCGTCTCATATGATCGTTGCGAACTCATATGCTCCAGAGGTATCCATGTGAGATGACAGAATACGGTATGCGGACTGATGTGGTCGAAGTATCTTCACTTGCCTATTGTTCTCGTTGTATGTCCTTTGAAGTCGTACTATATGGTCAGTGCGATCGTATCTGCAATTACTGTAGGCATGTCAGATGCTAGAATGCAAAGTTACACTGTAAAAATAGTCGAAGTCGGAGTTTCTTGTTCTGACTGTTGTGTGCGTTATACTCGTTTTGATGTCGTCTCATATGATCGTTGCGAACTACCATGCTACAAAGGTATTCATGAGAAATGTTACAATACAGTGATCCAGTGTGCAGACGGATGTCGAAGAATAGGCATTCAAGAAGCTAGAATGCGAAGTTACAAAGTAAACATAGTCGAAGTCAAAGTTTCTTGTTTTGCCTGTTGTGTGCGTTATACACGTTTTGATGTCGTCTCATATGATCGTTGCGAACTAATATGCTCCAGAGGTATCGATGTGAGATGATAAAATACAGAGATACAGTGTGCAGACTGATGTTGTCAAAGTATCTTCACTTGCCTATTGTTCTCGTTATATGTCCTCTGAAGTCGTCCGATATGATTTGTGCGATCGTATCTGCTATAACTGTAGGTATGTCGGATGCTAGAATGCAAAGTTACAGTGTAAATATAGTCGAAGTCGAAGTTTCTTGTTCTGCCTAATGTGTGCGTTATACCTGTTCTGATGTCGTCTCATATGATCGATGCGACCTGATTTGCTCCAGAGGTATCTATTTAAGTTGATAAAATACAGAGATACAGTGTGCAGACTGATGTTGTCAAAGTATCCTCACTTGCCTATTGATCTTGTTATATGTCCTTCGGAGTCTTTCTATATGGTCAATGCGATCGTATCGGTTTCAACTGTAGGCATGTCAGATGCTAGAATTCAGAGCCACAGTGTAAACATAGTCGAAGTTTCTTGTTCTCCCTGTTTTAAGCGTTATTTCCGTTTCGATGTCGTCTCAAATGATCGTTGCGAACTGATATGCTCCAAAGGTATCCATGTGAGATGATAGAATACAGTGATACAGTGTGCGGACTGATGTTGTCGAAGTATCTTCATTCGCCTATTGTTCTCGTTATAAGTCCTTCAAAGTCGTCTCATATGGTCAGAGCGATCGCATCTGCTATAACTGTAGGCATGTCAGATGCTAGAATGTGAAGTTACAGTGTAGACATAGTCGAAGTCGAAGTTTCTTGTTCTGCCTGTTGTGTGGGTTATATACGTTTTGATGTCGTCTCATATGATCGTTGCGAACTACCATGCTACAAAGGTATTCATGTGAACGGTGATACGGTGTGCAAACGGATGTCGAAGTATCTTCACTTGTCAGTAGTTCTCGATATATGTCTCACGAAGTCGTCTTATATGGTCAGTGCGATCGTATCTGCTATAGCTGTAGGCATGTCAGATGCTAGAATACGGAGTTACAGTGTTAGCATAGTCGGGGTCGAAGTTTCTTGTTCTGCCTGTTGTGTGCGTTATACCTGCTTCGATGTCGTCTTATATAATAGTTGCGAACTCATATGCTCCAGAGGTATCCATGTGAGATGATAGAATACTGAGATACGGTATGCAGACTGATGTGGTCGGAGTATCTTCACTTGCCTATTGTTCTCGTTGTATGTTATTCGGAGTCGTACTATATGGTCAGTGCGATCGTATCTGCAAATACTGTAGGCATGTCAGATGCAAGAATGCGAAGTTACAGTGGAAACATAGTCGAAGTCGAAGTTCCTTGCTCTCCCTGTTGTAAGCGTTATTTTGATTCAGGAATCACTAGACAATGTCTACCTATAAGATGTATAACCGACTTATTATCAAGATTGATAAATTCGAAGTTTTGGCGAACACGCCGGTTTACCGACTCTTGATTGTTGGAATCGTAGTTTCTAGTGGATATGAAAAAGTAATGAGCTGTCATATACTTCTTGAATAGGCATTCAAGAAGCAAGAATGCGAAGTTACAAAGTAAACATAGTCGAAGTAGAAGTTTCTTGTTCTGCCTATTGTGTGCGTTATACCCGCTTCGATGTCGTCTTAAATAATAGTTGCGAACTCATATGCTCCAAAGGTATCCATGTGAGATGATATAATACAGAGATATAGTGTGCGGAATGATGTTGTCGAAGTATCTTTATTTGCCTATTGTTCTCGTTATAAGTCCTTCAAAGTCGTCTCATATGGTCAGTGCGATCGCATCTGCTATAACTGTAGGCATGTCAGATGCTAGAATGCGAAGTTACAGTGTAGACATAGTCGAAGTCGAAGTTTCTTGTTCTGCCTGTTGTGTGCGTTATACTCGCTTCGATGTCGTCTCATATGATCGTTGCGAACTAATATGCTCCAGAGGTATCTATGTGAGATGATAAAATTCAGAGATTCAGTGTGCAGACTGATGTTGTCAAAGTATCTTCACTTGCCTATTGTTCTCGTTATATGTCCTTCAAAGTCGTCTCATATGGTCAGTGCGATCGCATCTGCTATAACTGTAGGCATGTCAGATGCTAGAATGCGAAGTTACAGTGTAGACATAGTCGAAGTCAAAGTTTCTTGTTCTGCCTGTTGTGTGCGTTATACACGTTTTGATGTCGTCTCATATGATCGTTGCGAACTACCATGCTACGAAGGTATTCATGTGGAAGATGATACGTTGTGCTGACGGATGTCGAAGTATCTTCACTTGTCAGTAGTTCTCGATATATGTCCCACGAAGTCGTCTTATATGGTCAGTGCGATCGTATCTGCTATAGCTGTAGGCATGTCAGATGCTAGAACACGGAGTTACAGTGTTAGCATAGTCGGGGTCGAAGTTTCTTGTTCTGCCTGTTCTGTGCGTTATACCTGCTTCGATGTCGTCTTATATAATAGTTGCGAACTCATATGCTCTAGAGGTATCCATGTGAGATGATAGAATACTGAGATACGGTATGCAGACTGATGTGGTCGAAGTATCTTCACTTGCCTATTGTTCTCGTTGTATGTCCTTCGAAGTCGTACTATATGATCAGTGCGATCGTATCTGCAATTACTGTAGGCATGTCAGATGCAAGAATGCGAAGTTACAGTGGAAACATAGTCGAAGTCGAAGTTCCTTGCTCTCTCTGTTGAAAGCGTTATTTTGATTCAGGAATCACTAGACAATGTCTACCTATAAGATGTATACGACTTATTATCAAGATTGATAAATTCGAAGTTTTGGCGAACACGCCGGTTTACCGACTCTTGATTGTTGGAATCGTAGTTTCTGGTGGATATGAAAAAGTATAGTACTCCACTCACATATAATGAGCTGTCATATATACTCCTTGAATAGGCATTCAAGAAGCTAGAATGCAAAGTTACAAAGTAAACATATTCGAAGTCAAAGTTTCTTGTTCTGCCTGTTGTGTACGTTATACCCGCTTCGATGTCGTCTTATATAATAGTTGCGAACTCATATGCTCCAAAGGTATCCATGTGAGATGATATAATACAGAGATACAGTGTGCGGAATGATGTTGTCGAAGTATCTTTATCTGCCTTTTGTTCTCGTTATAAGTTCTTCAAAGTCGTCTCATATAGTCAGTGCGATCGCATCTGCTATAACTGTAGGCATGTCAGATGCTAGAATGTGAAGTTACAGTGTAGACATAGTCGAAGTCGAAGTTTCTTGTTCTGCCTGTTGTGTGCGTTATACCCGTTTCGATGTCGTCTCATATGATCGTTGCGAACTACCATGCTACAAAGGTTTTCATGTGAAATGATACAATACAGAGATACAGTGTGCAGACGGATGTCGAAGTATCTTCACTTGTCAGTTGTTCTCGTTATATGTCCCACGGAGTCGTCTTATATGGTCAGTGCGATCGTATCTGCCATAGCTGTAAGCATGTCAGATGCTAGAATACGGAGTTACAGTGTTAGCATAGTCGGGGTCGGAGTTTCTTGTTCTGTCTGTTGTGTGCGTTATACCTGCTTCGTTGTCGTCTTTTATAATAGTTGCGAACTCATATGCTCCAGAGGTATCCATGTGAGATGATAGAATACTGGAATACGGTATGCGGGCTGATGTGGTCGAAGTATCTTCACTTGCCTATTGTTCTCGTTGTATGTCCTTCGGAGTCGTACTATATGATCAGTGCGATCGTATCTGCAATTTTTGTAGGCATGTCAGATGCAAGAATGCGAAGTTACAGTGGAAACATAGTCGAAGTCGAAGTTTCTTGTTCTGCCTATTGTGTGCGTTATACGCGCTTCGATGGCGTCTTAAATAATAGTTGCGGACTCATATGCTCCAAAGGTATCCATGTGAGATGATATAATACAGAGATATAGTGTGCGGAATGATGTTGTCGAAGTATCTTCATCTGCCTCTTGTTCTCGTTATAAGTTCTTCAAAGTCGTCTCATATAGTCAGTGCGATCGCATCTGCTCTAACTGAAGGCATGCCAGATGCTAGAATGCGAAGTTACAGTGTAGACATAGTCGAAGTCAAAGTTTCTTGTTCTGCTTATTGTGTGCGTTATACCCGCTTAGATGTCGTCTTATTTAATAGTTGCGAACTCATATGCTCCAAAGGTATCCATGTGAGATGATATAATACAGAGATACAGTGTGCGGAATGATGTTGTCGAAGTATCTTTATTTGCCTATTGTTCTCGTTATGAGTCCTTCAAAGTCGTCTCATATGGTCAGTGCGATTGCATCTGCTATAACTGAAGGCATGTCAGATGCTAGAATGCAAAGTTACAGTGTAAATATAGTCGAAGTCGGAGTTTCTTGTTATGCCTGTTATGTGCGCTATACTCGTTTTGATGTCGTCTCATATGATCGTTGCGAACTTATATGCTACAAAGGTATCCATGTGAAATGTTACAATACAGAGATACAGTGTGCAGACGGATGTCGAAGTATCTTAACTTGTCAGTAGTTCTCGTTATATGTCCCACGAAGTCGTCTTATATGGTCAGTGCGATCGAATCTGCTCTAGCTGAAGGCATGTCAGATGCTAGAATACGGAGTTACAGTGTTAGCATAGTCGGGGTCGAAGTTTCTTGATCTGCCTGTTGTGTGCGTTATACCTGCTTCCATGTCGTCTTATATAATAGTTGCGAACTCATATGCTCCAGAGGTATCCAAGTGAGATGATAGAATACTGAGATACGGTATGCGGACTGATGTGGTCGAAGTATCTCCACTTGCCCATCGTTCTCGTTGTATGTCCTTCGGAGTCGTACTATATGGTCAGTGCGATCGTATCTGCAATTACTGTGGGCATGTCAGATGCATGAATGCGAAGTTACAGTGGAAACATAGTCGAAGTCGAAGTTTCTTGCTCTCCCTGTTGTGTACGTTATACCCGCTTCGATGTCGTCTCATATAATCGTTGCGAACTTATATGCTCCAGAGGTATCTATGTGAGATGATAAAATACAGAGATACAGCGTTCAGACTGATGTTGTCAAAGTATCTTCACTTGCCTATTGTTCTCGTTATATGTCCTCTGAAGTCGTCCTATAATATGGTCAGTGCGATCGTATCTGCTAAAACTGTAGGCATGTCGGATGCTAGAATGCAAAGTTACAGTGTGAATATAGTCGAAGTCGAAGTTTCTTGTTCTGCCTGTTGTGTGCGTTATACCCGTTTTGATGTCGTCTCATATGATCGATGCGAACTGATATGCTCCAGAGGTATCTATGTAAGATGATAAAATACAAAGATACAGTGTGCAGACTGATGTTGTCAAAGTATCTTCACTTGCCTATTGTTCTCGTTATATGTCTTCTGAAGTCGTCCTATATGGTCAGTGCGATCGTATCTGCTATAACTGTAGGCATGTCGGATGCTTGGAATGCAAAGTTACAGTGTAAATATAGTCGAAGACACAGTTTCTTGTTCTGCCTGTTGTGTACGTTATACTCGCTTCGATGTCGTCTTATATAATAGTTGCGAACTCATATGCTCCAAAGGTATCCATGTGAGATGATATAATACAGAGATACAGTGTGCGGAATGATGTTGTCGAAGTATCTTTATCTGCCTTTAGTTCTCGTTATAAGTTCTTCAAAGTCGTCTCATATAGTCAGTGCGATCGCATCTGCTATAACTGTAGGCATGTCAGATGCTAGAATGTGAAGTTACAGTGTTGACATAGTCGAAGTCGAAGTTTCTTGTTCTGCCTAGTGTGTGCTTTATACCTGCTTCGATGTCGTCTTAAATAATAGTTGCGAACTCATATGCTCCAAAGGTGTCCATGTGAGATGATATAATATAGATACAGTGTGCGGAATGATGTTGCCGAAGTATCTTCATTTGCCTATTGTTCTCGTTATAAGTCCTTCAAAGTCGTCTCATATGGTCAGTGCGATTGCATCTGCTATAACTGAAGGCATGTCAGATGCTAGAATGCAAAGTTACAGTGTAAATATAGTCGAAGTCGGAGTTTCTTGTTATGCCTGTTGTGTGCGCTATACTCGTTTTGATGTCGTCTCATATGATCGTTGCGAACTTATATGCTACAAAGGTATCCATGTGAAATGTTACAATACAGAGATACAGTGTGCAGACGGATGTCGAAGTATCTTCACTTGTCAGTAGTTCTCGTTATATGTCCCACGAAGTCGTCTTATATGGTCAGTGCGATCGTATCTGCTTTAGCTGTAGGCATGTCAGATGCTAGAATACGGAGTTACAGTGTTAGCATAGTCGGGGTCGAAGTTTCTTGATCTGCCTGTTGTGTGCGTTATACCTGCTTCGATGTCGTCTTATATAATATGCTCCAGAGGTATCCAAGTGAGATGATAGAATACTGAGATACGGTATGCGGACTGATGTGGTCGAAGTATCTCCACTTGCCCATCGTTCTCGTTGTATGTCCTTCGGAGTCCTACTATATGGTCAGTGCGATCGTATCTGCAATTACTGTGGGCATGTCAGATGCATGAATGCGAAGTTACAGTGGAAACGTAGTCGAAGTCGAAGTTTCTTGCTCTCCCTGTTGTGTACGTTATACCCGCTTCGATGTTGTCTCATATAATCGTTGCGAACTTATATGCTCCAGAGGTATCTATGTGAGATGATAAAATACAGAGATACAGCGTGCAGACTGATGTTGTCAAAGTATCTTCACTCGCCTATTGTTCTCGTTATATGTCCTTCGAAGTCGTCTCATATGGTCAGTGCGATCGCATCTGCTATAACTGTAGGCATGTCAGATGCTAGAATGCGAAGTTACAGTGTAGACATAGTCGAAGTCAAAGTTTCTTGTTCTGCCTGTTGTGTGCGTTATACACGTTTTGATGTCGTCTCATATGATCGTTGCGAACTACCATGCTACGAAGATATTCTTGTGATCGGTGATACGATGTGCAGACGGATGTCGAAGTATCTTCACTTGTCAGTAGTTCTCGATATATGTCCCACGAAGTCGTCTTATATGGTCAGTGCGATCGTATCTGCTATAGCTATAGGCATGTCAGATGCTAGACTACGGAGTTACAGTGTTAGCATAGTCGGGGTCGAAGTTTCTTGTTCTGCCTGTTTTGTGCGTTATACCTGCTTCGATGTCGTCTTATATAATAGTTGCGAACTCATATGCTCCAGAGGTATCCATGTGAGATGATAGAATACTGAGATACGGTATGCAGACTGATGTGGTCGAAGTATCTTCACTTGCCTATTGTTCTCGTTGTATGTCCTTCGAAGTCGTACTATATGGTCAGTGCGATCGTATCTGCAATAACTGTAGGCATGTCAGATGCAAGAATGCGAAGTTACAGTGGAAACATAGTCGAAGTCGAAGTTTCTTGTTCTGCCTGTTGTGTGCGTTATACCCGTTTTGATGTCGTCTCATGTGATCGATGCGAACTGATATGCTCCAGAGGTATCTATGAAAGATAATGAAATACAGAGATACAGTGTGCAGACTGATGTCAAAGTATCCTCACTTGCCTATTGATCTTGTTATATATCCTTCGGAGTCTTTCTATATGGTTAATGCGATCGTATCAACTGTCGGCATTTCAGATGCAAGAATTCAGAGGCACAGTGTATACATTGTCGAAGTTTCTTGTTCTCCCTGTTTATGCGTTATTTCCGTTCCGATGCCGTCTCAAATGATCGTTGCGAACTGATATGCTCCAAAGGTATCCATATGAGATGATAGATAAAGAGATACAGTGTGCGGACTGATGTTGTCGAAGTATCTTTATTTGCCTATTGTTCCCGTTATAAGTTTTTCAAAGTCGTCCCGTATGGTCAGTGCGATCGCATCTGCTATACCTGTAGGCATGTCAGATGCTAGAATGCGAAGTTACAGTGTAAACATAGTCGGAGTCGAAGTTTCTTGTTCTGCCTATTGTGTGCGTTATACTAGCTTCGATGTCGTCCTAAATAATAGTTGCGAACTCATATGCTCCAAAGGTATCCATGTGAGATGATATTATACAGAGATATAGTGTGCGGAATGATGTTGTCGAAGTATCTTTATTTGCCTATTGTTCTCGTTATAAGTCCTTCAAAGTCGTCTCATATGGTCAGTGCGATCGCATCTGCTATAACTGTAGGCATGTCAGATGCTAGAATGCGAAGTTACAGTGTAGACATAGTCGAAGTCGAAGTTTCTTGTTCTGCCTGTTGTGTGCGTTATACCCGCTTCGATGTCGTCTCATATGATCGTTGCGAACTAATATGCTTCAGAGGTATCTATGTGAGATGATAAAGTACAGAGATTCAGTGTGCAGACTGATGTTGTCAAAGTATCTTCACTTGCCTATTGTTCTCGTTATATGTCCTCTGAAGTCGTCCTATATGGTCAGTGCGATCGTATCTGCTATAACTGTAGGCATGTCAGATGCTAGAATGCAAAGTTATAGTGTAAATATGAAGTCGAAGTTTCTTGTTCTGCCTGTTGTGTGCGTTATACCCGTTTTGATGTCGTCCCATATGATCGTTGCGAACTATCATGCTACAAAGTTATTTATGTGAAATGTTACAATACAGAGATACAGTGTGCAGACGGATGTCGAAGTATCTTCACTTGTCAGTTGTTCTCGTTATATGTCCCACGAAGTCGTCTTATATGGTCAGTGCGATCGTATCTGCTATTGCTGTAGGCATGTCAGATGCTAGAATACGGAGTTACAGTGTTAGCATAGTCGGGGTAGAAGATTCTTGTTCTGCCTGTTGTGTGCGTTATACCTGTTTCGATGTCGTCTTATATAATAGTTGCGAACTCATATGCTCCAGAGGTATCCATGTGAGATGATAGAATACTGAGATACGGTATGCGGACTGATGTGGTCGAAGTATCTTCACTTGCCTATTGTTCTCGTTGTATGTCATTCGGAGTCGTACTATATGGTCAGTGCGATCGTATCTGCAATTACTGTAGGCATGTCAGATGCAAGAATGCGAAGTTACAGTAGAAGCACAGTCGAAGTCGAAGTTTCTTGCCCTCCCTGTTGTGAGCGTTATTTTGATTCAGGAAACACTTGACAATGTCTACCTATGAGATGTATAACCGACTTATTATCAAGATTGATAAATTCGAAGTTTTGGCGAACACGCCGGTTTACCGACTCTTGATTGTTGGAATCGAAGTTTCTGGTGGATATGAAAAAGTATAGTACTCCACTCACATATAATGAGCTGTCATATATACTTCTTGAATAGGCATTCAAGAAGCTAGAATGCAAAGTTACAAAGTAAACATAGTCGAAGTCAAAGTTTCTTGTTCTGCCTGTTGTGTACGTTATACCCGCTTCGATGTCGTCTCATATAATCGTTGCGAACTTATATGCTCCAGAGGTATCTATGTGAGATAATAAAATACAGAGATACAGTGTGCAGACTGATGTTGTCAAAGTATCTTCACTTGCCTATTGTTCTCGTTATATGTCCTCTGAAGTCGTCCTATATGGTCAGTGCGATCGTATCTGCTATAACTGTAGGCAAGTCGGATGCTAGAATGCGAAGTTACAGTGTAAATATAGTCGAAGTCGGAGTTTCTTGTTCTGCCTGTTGTGTGCGTTATACCAGTTTTGATGTCTCATATGATCGATGCGAACTGATATGCTCCAGAGGTATCTATGTAGGATGATAAAATACAGAGATACAGTGTGCAGACTGATGTTGTCAAAGTATCCTCACTTGCCTATTGATCTTGTTATATGTCCTACGGAGTCTTTCTATATGGTCAATGCGATCGTATCGGTTTCAACTGTAGGCATGTCAGATGCTAGAATTCAGAGCCACAGTGTAAACATAGTCGAAGTTTCTTGTTCTCCCTGTTTTATGCGTTATTTCCGTTTCGATGTCGTCTCAAACGATCATTGCGAACTGATATGCTCCATAGGTATCCATGTGAGATGATCGAATACAGAGATACAGTGTGCGGACTGATGTTGTCGAAGTATCTTTATTATTGTTCTCGTTATAAGTCCTTCAAAGTCGTCTCATATGGTCAGTGCGATCGCATCTGCTATAACTGTAGGCATGCCAGATGCTAGAATGCGAAGTTACAGTGTAGACATAGTCGAAGTCAATGTTTCTTGTTCTGCTTATTGTGTGCGTTATACCCGCTTCGATGTCGTCTTATATAATAGTCGCGAACTCATATGCTCCAAAGGTATCCATGTGAGATGATATAATACAGAGATACAGTGTGCGGAATGATGTTGTCGAAGTATCTTTATTTGCCTATTGTTCTCGTTATAAGTCCTTCAAAGTCGTCTCATATGGTCAGTGCGATTGCATCTGCTATAACTGAAGGCATGTCAGATGCTAGAATGCAAAGTTACAGTGTAAATATTGTCGAAGTCGGAGTTTCTTGTTATGCCTGTTGTGTGCGCTATACTCGTTTTGATGTCGTCTCATAAAATCGTTGCGAACTTATATGTTCCAGAGGTATCTATGTGAGATGATAAAATACAGAGATACAGCGTGCAGACTGATGTTGTCAAAGTATCTTCACTTGCCTATTGTTCTCGTTATATGTCCTTCAAAGTCGTCTCATATGGTCAGTGCGATCGCATCTGCTATAACTGTAGGCATGTCAGATGCTAGAATGCGAAGTTACAGTGTAGACATAGTCGAAGTCAAAGTTTCTTGTTCTGCCTGTTGTGTGCGTTATACACGTTTTGATGTCGTCTCATATGATCGTTGCGAACTACCATGCTACGAAGGTATTCATGTGATCGGTGATACGGTGTGCAGACGGATGTCGAAGTATCTTCACTTGTCAGTAGTTCTCGATATATGTCCCACGAAGTCGTCTTATATGGTCAGTGCGATCGTATCTGCTATAGCTATAGGCATGTCAGATGCTAGAATACGGAGTTACAGTGTTAGCATAGTCGGGGTCGAAGTTTCTTGTTCTGCCTGTTGTGTGCGTTATACCTGCTTCGATGTCGTCTTATATAATAGTTGCGAACTCATATGCTCCAGAGGTATCCATGTGAGATGATAGAATACTGAGATACGGTATGCAGACTGATGTGGTCGAAGTATCTTCACTTGCCTATTGTTCTCGTTGTATGTCCTTCGAAGTCGTACTATATGGTCAGTGCGATCGTATCTGCAATTACTGTAGGCATGTCAGATGCAAGAATGCGAAGTTACAGTGGAAACATAGTCGAAGTCGAAGTTCCTTGCTCTTCCTGTTATAAGCGTTATTTTGATTCAGGAATCACTAGACAATGTCTACCTATAAGATGTGTAACCGACTTATTATCAAGATTGATAAATTCGAAGTTTTGGCGAACACGCCGGTTCACCCACTCTTGATTGTTGGAATCGTAGTTTCTGGTGGATATGAAAAAGTATAGTACTCCACTCACATTTAATGAGCTGTCATATATACTCTTCGAATAGGCATTCAAGAAGCTAGAATGCAAAGTTACAAAGTAAACATATTCGAAGTCAAAGTTTCTTGTTCTGCCTGTTGTGTACGTTATACCCGCCTCGATGTCGTCTTAAATAATAGTTGCGAACTCATATGCTCCAAAGGTGTCCATGTGAGATGATATAATACAGAGATACAGTGTGCGGAATGATGTTGTCGAAGTATCTTTATCTGCCTTTTGTTCTCGTTATAAGTTCTTCAAAGTCGTCTCATATAGTCAGTGCGATCGCATCTGCTATAACTGTAGGCATGTCAGATGCTAGAATGTGAAGTTACAGTGTAGACATAGTCGAAGTTTCTTGTTCTGCCTGTTGTGTGCGTTATACCCGTTTCGATGTCGTTTCATATAATCGTTGCGAACTACCATGCTACAAAGGTATTCATGTGAAATGTTACAATACAGAGATACAGTGTGCAGACGGATGTCGAAGTATCTTCACTTGTCAGTTGTTCTCGTTATATGTCCCACGAAGTCGTCTTATATGGTCAGTGCGATCGTCTCTGCTATAGCTGTAAGCATGTCAGATGCTAGAATACGGAGTTACAGTGTTAGCATAGTCGGGGTCGGAGTTTCTTGTTCTGTCTGTTGTGTGCGTTATACCTGCTTCGTTGTCGTCTTATATGATAGTTGCGAACTCATATGCTCCAGAGGTATCCATGTGAGATGATAGAATACTGGAATACGGTATGCGGACTGATGTGGTCGAAGTATCTTCACTTGCCTATTGTTCTCGTTGTATGTCCTTCGGAGTCGTACTATATGATCAGTGCGATCGTATCTGCAATTTTTGTAGGCATGTCAGATGCAAGAATGCGAAGTTACAGTGGAAACATAGTCGAAGTCGAAGTTCCTTGTTCTGCCTGTTGTGTGCGTTATACCCGTTTTGATGTCGTCTCATGTGATCGATGCGAACTGATATGCTCCAGAGGTATCTATGTAAGATAATGAAATACAGAGATACAGTGTGCAGACTGATGTCAAAGTATCCTCACTTGCCTATTGATCTTGTTATATATCCTTCGGAGCCTTTCTATATGGTTAATGCGATCGTATCGGTTTCAACTGTCGGCATTTCAGATGCAAGAATTCAGAGCCACAGTGTATACATTGTCGAAGTTTCTTGTTCTCCCTGTTTATGCGTTATTTCCGTTCCGATGCCGTCTCAAATGATCGTTGCGAACTGATATGCTCCAAAGGTATCCATATGAGATGATAGATAAAGAGATACAGTGTGCGGACTGATGTTGTCGAAGTATCTTTATTTGCCTATTGTTCCCGTTATAAGTTCTTCAAAGTCGTCCCGTATGGTCAGTGCGATCGCATCTGCTATACCTGTAGGCATGTCAGATGCTAGAATGCGAAGTTACAGTGTAAACATAGTCGGAGTCGAAGTTTCTTGTTCTGCCTATTGTGTGCGTTATACTAGCTTCGATGTCGTCTTAAATAGTAGTTGCGAACTCATATGCTCCAAAGGTATCCATGTGAGATGATATTATACAGAGATATAGTGTGCGGAATGATGTTGTCGAAGTATCTTTATTTGCCTATTGTTCTCGTTATAAGTCCTTCAAAGTCGTCTCATATGGTCAGTGCGATCGCATCTGCTATAACTGTAGGCATGTCAGATGCTAGAATGCGAAGTTACAGTGTAGACATAGTCGAAGTCGAAGTTTCTTGTTCTGCCTGTTGTGTGCGTTATACCCGCTTCGATGTCGTCTCATATGATCGTTGCGAACTAATATGCTTCAGAGGTATCTATGTGAGATGATAAAATACAGAGATTCAGTGTGCAGACTGATGTTGTCAAAGTATCTTCACTTGCCTATTGTTCTCGTTATATGTCCTCTGAAGTCGTCCTATATGGTCAGTGCGATCGTATCTGCTATAACTGTAGGCATGTCAGATGCTAGAATGCAAAGTTACAGTGTAAATATAGTCGAAGTCGAAGTTTCTTGTTCTGCCTGTTGTGTGCGTTATACCCGTTTCGATGTCGTCTCATATGATCGTTGCGAACTATCATGCTACAAAGGTATTCATGTGAAATGTTACAATACAGAGATACAGTGTGCAGACGGATGTCGAAGTATCTTCACTTGCCTATTGTTCTCGTTGTATGTCCTTCGGAGTCGTACTATATGATCAGTGCGATCGTATCTGCAATTTTTGTAGGCATGTCAGATGCAAGAATGCGAAGTTACAGTGGAAACATAGTCGAAGTCGAAGTTCCTTGTTCTGCCTGTTGTGTGCGTTACACCCGTTTTGATGTCGTCTCATGTGATCGATGCGAACTGATATGCTCCAGAGGTATATGTAAGATAATGAAATACAGAGATACAGTGTGCAGACTGATGTCAAAGTATCCTCACTTGCCTATTGATCTTGTTATATATCCTTCGGAGCCTTTCTATATGGTTAATGCGATCGTATCTGTTTCAACTGTCGGCATTTCAGATGCAAGAATTCAGAGCCACAGTGTATACATTGTCGAAGTTTCTTGTTCTCCCTGTTATGCGTTATTTCCGTTCCGATGCCGTCTCAAATGATCGTTGCGAACTGATATGCTCCAAAGGTATCCATATGAGATGATAGATAAAGAGATACAGTGTGCGGACTGATGTTGTCGAAGTATCTTTATTTGCCTATTGTTCCCGTTATAAGTTCTTCAAAGTCGTCCCGTATGGTCAGTGCGATCGCATCTGCTATACCTGTAGGCATGTCAGATGCTAGAATGCGAAGTTACAGTGTAAACATAGTCGGAGTCGAAGTTTCTTGTTCTGCCTATTGTGTGCGTTATACTAGCTTCGATGTCGTCTTAAATAATAGTTGCGAACTCATATGCTCCAAAGGTATCCATGTGAGATGATATTATACAGAGATATAGTGTGCGGAATGATGTTGTCGAAGTACCTTTATTTGCCTATTGTTCCCGTTATAAGTCCTTCAAAGTCGTCTCATATGGTCAGTGCGATCGCATCTGCTATAACTGTAGGCATGTCAGATGCTAGAATGCGAAGTTACAGTGTAGACATAGTCGAAGTCGAAGTTTCTTGTTCTGCCTGTTGTGTGCGTTATACCCGCTTCGATGTCGTCTCATATGATCGTTGCGAACTAATATGCTTCAGAGGTATCTATGTGAGATGATAAAATACAGAGATTCAGTGTGCAGACTGATGTTGTCAAAGTATCTTCACTTGCCTATTGTTCTCGTTATATGTCCTCTGAAGTCGTCCTATATGGTCAGTGCGATCGTATCTGCTATAACTGTAGGCATGTCAGATGCTAGAATGCAAAGTTACAGTGTAAATATAGTCGAAGTCGAAGTTTCTTGTTCTGCCTGTTGTGTGCGTTATACCCGTTTTGATGTCGTCTCATATGATCGTTGCGAACTATCATGCTACAAAGGTATTCATGTGAAATGTTACAATACAGAGATACAGTGTGCAGACGGATGTCGAAGTATCTTCACTTGTCAGTTGTTCTCGTTATATGTCCCACGAAGTCGTCTTATATGGTCAGTGCGATCGTATCTGCTATTGCTGTAGGCATGTCAGATGCTAGAATACGGAGTTACAGTGTTAGCATAGTCGGGGTAGAAGATTCTCGTTCTGCCTGTTGTGTGCGTTATACCTGTTTCGATGTCGTCTTATATAATAGTTGCGAACTCATATGCTCCAGAGGTATCCATGTGAGATGATAGAATACTGAGATACGGTATGCGGACTGATGTGGTCGAAGTATCTTCACTTGCCTATTGTTCTCGTTGTATGTCATTCGGAGTCGTACTATATGGTCAGTGCGATCGTATCTGCAATAACTGTAGGCATGTCAGATGCAAGAATGCGAAGTTACAGTAGAAACATAGTCGAAGTCGAAGTTTCTTGCCCTCCCTGTTGTGAGCGTTATTTTGATTCAGGAAACACTTGACAATGTCTACCTATGAGATGTATAACCGACTTATTATCAAGATTGATAAATTCGAAGTTTTGGCGAACACGCCGGTTTACCGACTCTTGATTGTTGGAATCGAAGTTTCTGGTGGATATAAAAAAGTATAGTACTCCACTCACATATAATGAGCTGTCATATATACTTCTTGAATAGGCATTCAAGAAGCTAGAATGCAAAGTTACAAAGTAAACATAGTCGAAGTCAAAGTTTCTTGTTCTGCCTGTTGTGTACGTTATACCCGCTTCGATGTCGTCTCATATAATCATTGCGAACTTATATGATCCAGAGGTATCTATGTGAGATGATAAAATACAGAGATACAGTGTGCAGACTGATGTTGTCAAAGTATCTTCACTTGCCTATTGTTCTCGTTATATGTCCTCTGAAGTCGTCCTATATGGTCAGTGCGATCGTATCTGCTATAACTGTAGGCATGTCGGATGCTAGAATGCAAAGTTACAGTGTAAATATAGTCGAAGTCGGAGTTTCTTGTTCTGCCTGTTGTGTGCGTTATACCATATGATCATGCGAACTGATATGCTCCAGAGGTATCTATGTAGGATGATGAAATACAGAGATACAGTGTGCAGACTGATGTTGTCAAAGTATCCTCACTTGCCTATTGATCTTGTTATATGTCCTACGGAGTCTTTCTATATGGTCAATGCGATCGTATCGGTTTCAACTGTAGGCATGTCAGATGCTAGAATTCAGAGCCACAGTGTAAACATAGTCGAAGTTTCTTGTTCTCCCTGTTTTATGCGTTATTTCCGTTTCGATGTCGTCTCAAATGATCATTGCGAACTGATATGCTCCAAAGGTATCCATGTGAGATGATCGAATACAGAGATACAGTGTGCGGACTGATGTTGTCGAAGTATCTTTATTATTGTTCTCGTTATAAGTCCTTCAAAGTCGTCTCATATGGTCAGTGCGATCGCATCTGCTATAACTGTAGGCATGCCAGATGCTAGAATGCGAAGTTACAGTGTAGACATAGTCGAAGTCAAAGTTTCTTGTTCTGCTTATTGTGTGCGTTATACCCGCTTCGATGTCGTCTTATATAATAGTCGCGAACTCATATGCTCCAAAGGTATCCATGTGAGATGATATAATACAGAGATACAGTGTGCGGAATGATGTTGTCGAAGTATCTTTATTTGCCTATTCTTCTCGTTATAAGTCCTTCAAAGTCGTCTCATATGGTCAGTGCGATTGCATCTGCTATAACTGAAGGCATGTCAGATGCTAGAATGCAAAGTTACAGTGTAAATATAGTCGAAGTCGGAGTTTCTTGTTATGCCTGTTGTGTGCGCTATACTCGTTTTGATGTCGTCTCATATAATCGTTGCGAACTTATATGCTCCAGAGGTATCTATGTGAGATGATAAAATACAGAGTTACAGCGTGCAGACTGATGTTGTCAATGATCTTCACTTGCCTATTGTTCTCGTTATATGTCCTTCAGAGTCGTCTCATATGGTCAGTGCGATCGCATCTGCTATAACTGTAGGCATGTCAGATGCTAGAATGCGAAGTTACAGTGTAGACATAGTCGAAGTCAAAGTTCCTTGTTCTGCCTGTTGTGTGCGTTATACACGTTTTGATGTCGTCTCATATGATCGTTGCGAACTACCATGCTACGATGGTATTCATGTGATCGGTGATACGGTGTGCAGACGGATGTCGAAGTATCTTCACTTGTCAGTAGTTCTCGATATATGTCCCACGAAGTCGTCTTATATGGTCAGTGCGATCGTATCTGCTATAGCTATAGGCATGTCAGATGCTAGAATACGGAGTTACAGTGTTAGCATAGTCGGGGTCGAAGTTTCTTGTTCTGCCTGTTGTGTGCGTTATACCTGCTTCGATGTCGTCTTATATAATAGTTGCGAACTCATATGCTCCAGAGGTATCCATGTGAGATGATAGAATACTGAGATACGGTATGCAGACTGATGTGGTCGAAGTATCTTCACTTGCCTATTGTTCTCGTTGTATGTCCTTCGAAGTCTTACTATATGGTCAGTGCGATCGTATCCGCAATTACTGTAGGCATGTCAGATGCAAGAATGCGAAGTTACAGTGGAAACATAGTCGAAGTCGAAGTTCCTTGCTCTTCCTGTTATAAGCGTTATTTTGATTCAGGAATCACTAGACAATGTCTACCTATAAGATGTATAACCGACTTATTATCAAGATTGATAAATTCGAAGTTTTGGCGAACACGCCGGTTTACCCACTCTTGATTGTTGGAATCGTAGTTTCTGGTGGATATGAAAAAGTATAGTACTCCACTCACATTTAATGAGCTGTCATATATACTCTTCGAATAGGCATTCAAGAAGCTAGAATGCAAAGTTACAAAGTAAACATATTCGAAGTCAAAGTTTCTTGTTCTGCCTGTTGTGTACGTTATACCCGCCTCGATGTCGTCTTAAATAATAGTTGCGAACTCATATGCTCCAAAGGTGTCCATGTGAGATGATATAATACAGAGATACAGTGTGCGGAATGATGTTGTCGAAGTATCTTTATCTGCCTTTTGTTCTCGTTATAAGTTCTTCAAAGTCGTCTCATATAGTCAGTGCGATCGCATCTGCTATAACTGTAGGCATGTCAGATGCTAGAATGTGAAGTTACAGTGTAGACATAGTCGAAGTTTCTTGTTCTGCCTGTTGTGTGCGTTATACCCGTTTCGATGTCGTTTCATATAATCGTTGCGAACTACCATGCTACAAAGGTATTCATGTGAAATGTTACAATACATAGATACAGTGTGCAGACGGATGTCGAAGTATCTTCACTTGTCAGTTGTTCTCGTTATATGTCCCACGAAGTCGTCTTATATGGTCAGTGCGATCGTATCTGCTATAGCTGTAATCATGTCAGATGCTAGAATACGGAGTTACAGTGTTAGCATAGTCGGGGTCGGAGTTTCTTGTTCTGTCTGTTGTGTGCGTTATACCTGCTTCGTTGTCGTCTTATATGATAGTTGCGAACTCATATGCTCCAGAGGTATACATGTGAGATGATAGAATACTGGAATACGGTATGCGGACTGATGTGGTCTAAGTATCTTCACTTGCCTATTGTTCTCGTTGTATGTCCTTCGGAGACGTACTATATGATCAGTGCGATCGTATCTGCAATTTTTGTAGGCATGTCAGATGCAAGAATGCGAAGTTACAGTGGAAACATAGTCGAAGTCGAAGTTCCTTGTTCTGCCTGTTGTGTGCGTTATACCCGTTTTGATGTCGTCTCATGTGATCGATGCGAACTGATATGCTCCAGAGGTATCTATGTAAGATAATGAAATACAGAGATACAGTGTGCAGACTGATGTCAAAGTATCCTCACTTGCCTATTGATCTTGTTATATATCCTTCGGAGTCTTTCTATATGGTTAATGCGATCGTATCGGTTTCAACTGTCGGCATTTCAGTTGCAAGAATTCAGAGCCACAGTGTATACATTGTCGAAGTTTCTTGTTCTCCCTGTTTATGCGTTATTTCCGTTCCGATGCCGTCTCAAATGATCGTTGCGAACTGATATGCTCCAAAGGTATCCATATGAGATGATAGATAAAGAGATACAGTGTGCGGACTGATGTTGTCGAAGTATCTTTATTTGCCTATTGTTCCCGTTATAAGTTCTTCAAAGTCGTCCTGTATGGTCAGTGCGATCGCATCTGCTATACCTGTAGGCATGTCAGATGCTAGAATGCGAAGTTACAGTGTAAACATAGTCGGAGTCGAAGTTTCTTGTTCTGCCTATTGTGTGCGTTATACTAGCTTCGATGTCGTCTTAAATAATAGTTGCGAATTCATATGCTCCAAAGGTATCCATGTGAGATGATATTATACAGAGATATAGTGTGCGGAATGATGTTGTCGAAGTATCTTTATTTGCCTATTGTTCTCGTTATAAGTCCTTCAAAGTCGTCTCATATGGTCAGTGCGATCGCATCTGCTATAACTGTAGGCATGTCAGATGCTAGAATGCGAAGTTACAGTGTAGACTTAGTCGAAGTCGAAGTTTCTTGTTCTGCCTGTTGTGTGCGTTATACCCGCTTCGATGTCGTCTCATATGATCGTTGCGAACTAATATGCTTCAGAGGTATCTATGTGATATGATAAAATACAGAGATTCAGTGTGCAGACTGATGTTGTCAAAGTATCTTCACTTGCCTATTGTTCTCGTTATATGTCTTCTGAAGTCGTCCTATATGGTCAGTGCGATCGTATCTGCTATAACTGTAGGCATGTCGGATGCTAGAATGCAAAGTTATAGTGTAAATATAGTCGAAGTCGGAGTTTCTTGTTCTGCCTGTTGTGTGCGTTATACCAGTTTTGATGTCTCATATGATCGATGCGAACTGATATGCTCCAGAGGTATCTATGTAGGATGATAAAATACAGAGATACAGTGTGCAGACTGATGTTGTCAAAGTATCCTCACTTGCCTATTGATCTTGTTATATGTCCTACGGAGTCTTTCTATATGGTCAATGCGATCGTATCGGTCTCAACTGTAGGCATGTCAGATGCTAGAATTTAGAGCCACAGTGTAAACATAGTCGAAGTTTCTTGTTCTTCCTGTTTTATGCGTTATTTCCGTTTCGATGTCGTCTCAAATGATCATTGCGAACTGATATGCTCCAGAGGTATTCATGTGAGATGATCGAATACAGAGATACAGTGTGCGGACTGATGTTGTCGAAGTATCTTTATTATTGTTCTCGTTATAAGTCCTTCAAAGTCGTCTCATATGGTCAGTGCGATCGCATCTGCTATAACTGTAGGCATGCCAGATGCTAGAATGCGAAGTTACAGTGTAGACATAGTCGAAGTCAAAGTTTCTTGTTCTGCTTATTGTGTGCGTTATACCCGCTTCGATGTCGTCTTATATAATAGTCGCGAACTCATATGCTCCAAAGGTATCCATGTGAGATGATATAATACAGAGATACAGTGTGCGGAATGATGTTGTCGAAGTATCTTTATTTGCCTATTGTTCTCGTTATAAGTCCTTCAAAGTCGTCTCATATGGTCAGTGCGATTGCATCTGCTATAACTGAAGGCATGTCAGATGCTAGAATGCAAAGTTACAGTGTAAATATAGTCGGAGTCGGAGTTTCTTGTTATGCCTGTTGTGTGCGCTATACTCGTTTTGATGTCGTCTCATATGATCGTTGCGAACTTATATGCTACAAAGGTATTCATGTGAAATGTTACAATACAGAGATACAGTGTGCAGACGGATGTCGAAGTATCTTCACTTGTCAGTAGTTCTCGTTATATGTCCCACGAAGTCGTCTTATATGGTCAGTGCGATCGTATCTGATTTAGCTGTAGGCATGTCAGATGCTAGAATACGGAGTTACAGTGTTAGCATAGTCGGGGTCGAAGTTTCTTGATCTGACTGTTGTGTGCGTTATACCTGCTTCGATGTCGTCTTATATAATATGCTCCAGAGGTATCCAAGTGAGATGATAGAATACTGAGATACGGTATGCGGACTGATGTGGTCGAAGTATCTCCACTTGCCCATCGTTCTCGTTGTATGTCCTTCGGAGTCGTACTATATGGTCAGTGCGATCGTATCTGCAATTACTGTGGGCATGTCAGATGCATGAATGCGAAGTTAAAGTGGAAACATAGTCGAAGTCGAAGTTTCTTGCTCTTCCAGTTGTGTACGTTATACCCGCTTCGATGTCGTCTCATATAATCGTTGCGAACTTATATGCTCCAGAGGTATCTATGTGAGATGACAAAATACAGAGATACAGCGTGCAGACTGATGTTGTCAAAGTATCTTCACTTGCCTATTGTTCTCGTTATATGTCCTTCAGAGTCGTCTCATATGGTCAGTGCGATCGCATATGCTATAACTGTAGGCATGTCAGATGCTAGAATGCGAAGTTACAGTGTAGACATAGTCGAAGTCAAAGTTTCTTGTTCTACCTGTTGTGTGCGTTATACACGTTTTGATGTCGTCTCATATGATCGTTGCGAACCACCATGCTACGAAGGTATTCATGTGAACGGTGATACGGTGTGCAGACGGATGTCGAAGTATCTTCACTTGTCAGTAGTTCTCGATATATGTCCCACGAAGTCGTCTCATATGGTCAGTGCGATCGTATCTGCTATAGCTGTAGGCATGTCATATGCTAGAACACGATGTTACAGTGTTAGCATAGTCGGGGTCGAAGTTTCTTGTTCTGCCTGTTGTGTGCGTTATACCTGCTTCGATGTCGTCTTATATAATAGTTGCGAACTCATATGCTCCAGAGGTATCCATGTGAGATGATAGAATACTGAGAAACGGTATGCAGACTGATGTGGTCGAAGTATCTTCACTTGCCTATTGTTCTCGTTGTATGTCCTTCGAAGTCGTACTATATGGTCAGTGCGATCGTATCTGCAATTACTGTAGGCATGTCAGATGCAAGAATGCGAAGTTACAGTGGAAACATAGTCGAAGTCAAAGTTCCTTGCTCTCCCTGTTGAAAGCGTTATTTTGATTCAGGAATCACTAGACAATGTCTACCTATAAGATGTATAACCGACTTATTATCAAGATTGATAAATTCGAAGTTTTGGCGTACACGCCGGTTTACTGAATCTTGATTGTTGGAATCGTAGTTTCTGGTGGATATGAGAAAGTACAGTATTCCACTCACATATAATGAGCTGTCATATATACTCCTTGAATAGGCATTCAAGAAGCTAGAATGCGAAGTTACAAAGTAAACATATTCGAAGTCAAAGTTTCATGTTCTGCCTGTTGTGTACGTTATACCCGCTTCGATGTCGTCTTATATAATAGTTGCGAACTCATATGCTCCAAAGGTATCCATGTGAGATGATTTAATACAGAGATACAGTGTGCGGGATGATGTTGTCGAAGTATCTTTATCTGCCTTTTGTTCTCGTTATAAGTTCTTCAAAGTCGTCTCATATAGTCAGTGCGATCGCATCTGCTATAACTGTAGGCATGTCAGATGCTAGAATGTGAAGTTACAGTGTAGGCATAGTCGAAGTCGAAGTTTCTTGTTCTGCCTGTTGTGTGCGTTATACCCGTTTTGATGTCGTCTCATATGATCGTTGCGAACTATCATGCTACAAAGGTATTCATGTGAAATGTTACAATACAGAGATACAGTGTGCAGACGGATGTCGAAGTATCTTCACTTGTCAGTTGTTCTCGTTATATGTCCCACGAAGTCGTCTTATATGGTCAGTGCGATCGTATCTGCTATTGCTGTAGGCATGTCAGATGCTAGAATACGGAGTTACAGTGTTAGCATAGTCGGGGTCGAAGTTTCTTGTTCTGCCTGTTGTGTGCGTTATACCTGCTTCGATGTCGTCTTATATAATAGTTGCGAACTCATATGCTCCAGAGGTATCCATGTGAGATGATAGAATACTGAGATACGGTATGCAGACTGATGTGGTCGAAGTATCTTCACTTGCCTATTGTTCTCGTTGTATGTCCTTCGAAGTCTTACTATATGGTCAGTGCGATCGTATCCGCAATTACTGTAGGCATGTCAGATGCAAGAATGCGAAGTTACAGTGGAAACATAGTCGAAGTCGAAGTTCCTTGCTCTTCCTGTTATAAGCGTTATTTTGATTCAGGAATCACTAGACAATGTCTACCTATAAGATGTATAACCGACTTATTATCAAGATTGATAAATTCGAAGTTTTGGCGAACACGCCGGTTTACCCACTCTTGATTGTTGGAATCGTAGTTTCTGGTGGATATGAAAAAGTATAGTACTCCACTCACATTTAATGAGCTGTCATATATACTCTTCGAATAGGCATTCAAGAAGCTAGAATGCAAAGTTACAAAGTAAACATATTCGAAGTCAAAGTTTCTTGTTCTGCCTGTTGTGTACGTTATACCCGCCTCGATGTCGTCTTAAATAATAGTTGCGAACTCATATGCTCCAAAGGT